>CM068954.1:58395663-58412267 GCA_035128595.1 Eptatretus atami
TCAGAGAGTCTCGGAGATATATCTCTTCCCACCACGGGGAGGGGCTCTTGGCGAAAAACTCCTCGCTGTCCACTCCTCATTGGACAGGTTCCTACGGCCCACCTTTCCAGGGCAGGGCCGTGGCCCCTGCCGGGAAACCCCAACCGCTCGTTCCACGTGGGGTCAAACTTGATGAGTAACAGTAGAACGCTGCAATGGCCCCTCCTGGGAAACCCCAGCCAGTCCTCCACGTGGGCCCACACTCGACGAGTAACAGTATCAACGTTGCAAAGGTATGTTGGTGGTGCAGCCGGTTGGCGGTGGATCGTGACGGGCCGAGGGGTCATGCAGATGGCTTGTTGGTTGTTAGATGTAAAGATTTAATAACCTAACTAAAAGAAGTCGCAACGCACGTTTTTGATTCTCCCACTAGACTAGACAAAAGGAAAGGGATCTGACTACACATGTACTTAACGGGATAACTGACTTTTGGTACATCTATGTTGAATGTAAATGGTTTCGAGATCCGTAACAATATATATATGTATATATATATATACAGTATATATATATATAGATATATACAGTAATATATACAGTATTATATATTATATATATTATATATTACATAGATATGTATATATATGTATATATACATATGTATGTATGTATATATTATATATATATATATATATATATATATATATATAATATATATAATATATATATATATATATATATATATATATATATACAGTATACATGTGGTGACTCAAATCTCTATCCCATCATCGTTATTGCCATGTGAATTCCAAAGAGCACATGTTACCTGCCACACAAACATAATGCTCCTTCAAACAAACAGTCAAGGATTAATTTGCACTCAGGAATGGTGTTACAATTTAAAATATTCACATGTGTACAACCACCCAACGGGTAAATGGCATGCACGGTGTCTGCCCACAGATGGAGATCTGCACTGTTAATGAACTTTTAGAAGTGGTGCCCCATGGGATGTGACATCACCTTTCTGACCAATGTTGTGTCAGCAGCACTACAATTCAGAGGGTACAGCCGAAATAATGATCCAAATGTGGCCAAATGTAAGAGTCTTCCTTCTGGCATCATAATCATGTGTGACCACTTCCCCCAACACCCCCCCCCCTCCCCGCCACCCCTAACTCCCACATCCCTCTGGCTTGACAATGCCTAACATCGAAGAATTAATAATCCAAAACCACAACAACTAACTGGTCATTTTGATAATTAAGTGTTACATAAGCTGCTTCGACAGGCTGGAGGGGCGGGTGTGGTCAAGAGTGTGTGGGAAATAAATTCAGAAATCGTTAGGTGGAGACATGTGTAAACACCTCTACGGAGACAGGTGTCTTAGATCTGAAAATGTCATTCGATTTTGTCCCTCCCTTCCCCTGGGGCAACTTTGCACGAGTTTTTTCAGGGTTTTACAGTGGCTGGCCGGTTGGCCTGTAGGGACACACACACCCTTGCCTCTAAGTTGTCTAGCCTGGGTTTGAATCCTGACCCAACAATAAACTGTGGACTGTCATCCTGCAGTTGCTTCACAAGCAGGGTGATTCATCAATGTGTGTGCCATCCATCGGATAGACATTAAACTGGAGTCCTGTCTGCTGGTAAATTCCAAATTCCTACCCTAACCGACAGAGGGCATTGCATCAGTGGTGCAGCCATGCCCTCAGCCAATGATGCTACCCCACAGCTTGTGGTGCATATGAAAGAAGAAGTGTTTTACGAACATAAATCCACGACAACAGCAACAATAACATATTAACATTAAGTAGATGCCTAAAAATGAAAGGTTTGATGGGGGGAACATTTTTGCAGAAAAAAAAAATTCTGAATGGAGGAGTCACTCATTACCCTGGAGGGAGGACGTCTTTTGTCTCCTTTGTGGAAACGTTTCAAACCTGCGAATGACATTGCAATATTTTGGTGGGGTGGAGACCTCTCTATAGGCGGTACTTTATACTGATTCCAGTCTATTTCTAGAGTTTTAAAGCAGACTAGATTATACTAAGAATAAAGGAAAAAGCCAGTGGCTGTTGTCTGTCTGGAGGAGAAAACTGAGGCTGCAGTGTTGAAGAAGAGAGGAAAAATGAATCTTGGTGTCAGGTGTGCCATTCCATGCTGGAGTCATGGAGTGTATGTTTAGTGACCAGAAAAACCATAAGTACCGGAGGGTCGTCGGAACGACAAGGCGTTCACCACACTACACCAGTCTGCCCACACCTGCAGTGGATCCACTGGCATTTCCCCCATTATCCCCGTTTTATATCTGTCCCTGCTTGAATTTAAACCAGAGTTGTCAAATCCCACAATCCCTACTGATAATCTTTCGTCACCAGGCTTGTGGCATTAATATTACTGCTCCTTGGCCACAAGCTTCATATCTGATGCCTAACCACCGCATCAAAATCTGCACTCATTGTGGGGGTCTACGGGGGTGTTTTGACCCCCCCAAAATAAGTATTTGCTCTGTTCTCCGAAACTACACACGATTTCGATGAAACTTGGCCACAAGCTTCATGTCTGATGCCCAATGAAGCTATATTGACCGCATCAAAATCTGCACTCATGAAGGGGGTCAATGTGTGGGGGTGGGGGGCGGGGGTTCCCCTTAAAATAGGTATTTGCTCTCTTCTCCGAAACGACACTCACGATTTTGATGAAACTTTACCACAACCTCCATCACCTGTAATGTACCCCCCCTCCATTTGTTCATGGCATTAAAAAAAAATCAGGTTGTACTGGGGTCTTCAGGGAGTTTGACCCCCTCCAAAATAGGTAGTTGCTGTCTTCTCTAAAACTGCACACACGACTTGGATGAAACTTGACCACAACCTTCATCACTCGTGATGTACCAAAGTTTGTTTCACGGCATTAAAAAAACCAGGGTCTGAGGAGGTCTGCTGGAGGTTTGAATGACTGCCGCTCCTGATCCAGGTGAGCTTCAGGATGTGAAGTCTTGTGACTTTTTAAAAACTGTGGTATGTGAGAAGCTTCACACACTTCTTCATTTTATTACTCATCGAGAGAGGAGTGGATGGAGGTGGAGGTAGAGGGAGTAAGAATGAAAAAATTCTGCAAAATTCCCCATTTGTCCATGCTGCCTCAATGAAAAAACGTATTGCCTTTTTTCCTGCCCGTTAGTAGTAGGAATGGATTGTTTTCCACGACACATGAATTTTCATCCCAATTGTACATTTTTTGTTTTGTCATTATGTCTTTTTTTGTCAGAGTTTCAACAATCTAAGAAGTCAGTTGACACTGCTTGATTCCCCATTATAATTATTTCGAGATAAATGTATAAATGGGGCATTAGCTTCTCCATCAGAACTATGTTGTTGTGCAGGTATTTTGCATAATGGCAAACACTCATGAAATGCTTTCAAGAGTACTTGACGTAAAGCATACATTTGGTGAAATATAGGAGGAAATTGTGGCACAGTAGTTTTTGTTCCGATTCCAAATCGGTGGTGCGCTGCGCTAGCCTCCATATGTTTGCTTGTTAATTGCTGCAGACAGCGGGTGGTGAAGGTAAGCAAACAAAAACCGGTCTCTTGCTTTTAACCCATGGCAGCAGGCACCTGCCAGGCTCATCTAGGGAACTCTGGGCCTTGGTAAACATTTTAATGATACAGGAAGAACTGACGAGTTGAAAAGCGCGCTCGCTTAACGTTGCGAGTACTGGCAGCTGTACCTCTCTCTGCATGTCGCTGAAAGCTCCTGTGGATGTTGTTTTCTCTGTTGTCTGTTGTATATGCATGGGGCTTACTGGATATCCTTGGTCTTCCAAAAGGTACCGCATATTTGTGAAATGCTCTGATACCAACAGCTCGATTAAAATGTGCCTAGGAGCACACCCGAGCTCTTTTCACTTGAAGTTCAAAATACTCACACTATATTATTCTCTACTTTTATAATAACAGCAATCAAACTGTATAGCCCCCATCACTGCTGACAGGATAAGTGGGGGGGGGGGTAAAAAGGAGGGAAGGAGAGGAGGGAGGAGATCATCTGCAGTGCAAGGTAAGGCAGTGTGAGGGAGGGTTCATCGACCATAATCACTATCACAGACAACTGGTATATTAAGGAGGTGAGCGATAGAGGGAGAGAGTGGGGAGGTAGTGGGGAAAAAAGAGAGGAGGGAGAGGAAGCAAGAAGGGAGGAGGGGTGGCGGAGCAAGGAAGGAAGTGAGGGTGTGGTAAGGAAGCAGCATGAAGGGAGGGGATAGAAGTGTGAGGGGAGGGGAGGGGGAGGTCGCATGCATGAGGGAGAGGTAAGGTAAGAGCAGGATGAGGAAGAGTCATCCAGACATAACCACCTTCTGGACACGTCGCGAATAACCACTGTTTAGACACGTATGGAGATAACCACCACCCGGATATAACCGTCCGGATATGTGCCAAAATATCCACATCTGGATATGTGCAGAGATAACCACCATCCGAGCATAACCACCATCCAGAGAGAAGAAGAGAGAGAAGATGTGAGGATGATTGCACTGTATTAGGAAGGGTGGAGCGAGAATGGGAAAAGAAGAGAAAAGAGGTGGGGTAATGGTAGGGGAAGTGAGCAGAGTATAACTCTGAAACAACACACACAGCACATTAATATGGTGAAGGGCTCAGAAATTGGGTGTTATCAATTGTATTTATTTTTGAAACTCACAAAGAAACATTTATAATATTTGTGAAGCACTGCACTGAGTCATAAAAAATAACCAATTGCTTTAGAAACAGTCACAAGTAAAAGGAAACTGTAATCGCTCATACACTGCTGAAATCAAAATAAAACCTCCAAGATACGATGAACTTTGCACCACAGCACCCGCGTACAAAGCATGCAGGCATAAACAACACACACACACACACACACACACACACACACCACACACAACCACCCATGGAGTCCCTAAATTACAGATGCAAATATACTCATACATGTACCTCTACCTCGTAGCAACTGCCGACTGTACATCCCAATCGGGATATGATCTGTACCACCATCCACTGTGGGGCGCTCGGCAAGTGGCTTAAGAACTCAAGAAAGCACTCAAATTAAATGGTTGGCGAGAGATAGCTATAACCGAATGTCCAAACTATGTCTGAATTAGACAAATGAACACCTTTTTTTGGAGTCGGAACTGCTGCTAAGTTCAATTCTGGAGCTTAACTTTTGTAATGTAGCTTAGTTGAAGAGGTTCTCGAGGTTATGGCACAGGCAGAAATGAAATAAAGCCACAAACCCTGGTGTCTCCAGGCATTTATAAGCATTGCAATGTGCCCAGCAATTCATAGCTATGATGAACAGGCATTTGATAATATGAGTGAGGAAAGTGGAGAGAAAAAAAAGCTTTATCGTTAAGAAATCATTGCGACGTGTTCCAACTCAAGGCATGGTTGAGCAGGCCAAAAAACATGGCGGCTTCAGATCCCAGCAAGGTAACCGAGGAAACGCCTGAACACTCCAGAGAGCGAGGTGATCGAGGACCACCTGATAAAGGATATAATTAAATAATGCCATTAATTATCTCCAAAAGGGGTGTTTTAATTAACCCAAACACCCAATTTTCACTCTTGTACTTCCTAAGTTATATCAACTCTAAGCCAGCGATATTTCCTTCGCGTTGTTTCGGAATTATATGAAAAAGTAATATTATAAAATTTAATTCTGTACATCTGCCAATAACTACAGAGCTACAACGCTACCTGCACATCTGCAGGTAGCATTGTAGATTTGTACAAGGGCTGTGTGGTGCATCGTCGCTTTGTAAAATTTAACGGAGGGTGGCGTGCCCATATTTGAAACTAGCGGGGTATGCTTCCACAATGTAAGCACTAATGAACCATGCTTCCCCATGAACCATGCTTGTCTTGGGTCACTCATCTGCATTTTTTCCATTGATTTACATTTTCATTTACAGACGCTTTCCGACGGTTCTGTGATTTTTCCTGGTGTATTGGCTTCCATGTCCGTCAACATGTGAAATTACTGTGCTTCCCCATTGTCTCAGGTCGCTCACCTGCATTAATTTTTTTCAATCATTTTTTTTTCATTTATTTATATTTTCATTTATGGACGTTTTCCAACAGTTCTGTGATTTTTCCCGGTGTAATTTCTTTGATGTCTGTCGGCACGTGAAATTTCAGCTTTCTACGTCAACCAGAAGGTACCGAACATTAATATCAGTGAGTCAGTCAGTGAGTGGTTAGAAAGAGCTTTATATATTAGATTATGATTTTTTGGGTCAATACCAGGGTGGAGGAGGACCCTTTACGGATTCAGTGCCCAGGGTCCTAGGTTGTCTTAATCTGGCCCTGGTAGCAGATGAATGTGTCTGCTGCAGAAGCAGAACAATGAAGCAGGACAATGAAGTGGTCGACTATATTGAGAAAGGCAACGAAGCGATAGTGATGATGTTAGTGTCGTAGCCTGTTTTTGAAGACATATATATAGCTTAAATTTGTCTTCACATAAACAATATCTGCCTTACAATACCATCTTCCCATTTCTGCCCCTTCTTTTCTCCTCTTCCCTGAATCCTTCCACCCTCAAAAGGGTATTAATGCTTGGCAAATTGCATCGTGCTTAATCGCATTTGAAGGCTACTGTGTGTTTCAAATATCAGTCCTCTGAGCCTTTGCTCAGATAAAACATCCAGAGTTAAAGCATTACATTGCTTTTCAAGTATCGGAAGAGAAATCTAGATGAGTAAAAATGTTATAGCACTGAAGAGCTTCTACCAAATGAAGCATGCAATTTCAGAAATTAACGTTTTTGAAGTTATGTTTGCTCTACAGCGATGAATGTTGAACTCCACGTCACATTCAAAAAGTTATACTCGCCAGATTACTCACAGTGGTCAAAGACTTGCAAAATTTTTTTTTTTTTAATGTATCTATAACAAAAAAATGCACCTGTAGTTAGACAGAAAATGTTTTCTTAGTAATTAATATTACTTATGTGTTGAAAAAAAAATAGAGCAGTTGTGTGTTTTGGACAATTGAAAGCATTTCGTTCATATATCCTTTTGAACGATTTTTCATAAAATATGTGAATTATGTACAAAAGGAATTTAGTGCCGCTGCTTCATTTAAGTTGTCTAAAAATTGCAGTCAGCAAAGCTCCTCATGAAATATTGAGTGATGTCCAGATGTTAAACAATAAGTTTTATTCTGCAAGCTGCTTGGCCAAAGCATCAATCATTGAGAACTTCTGTGCTCTTGAAAGAAGCCGGTACGATGGATAGATCATTGTGTGCTGAAGACAAATAAATCTGCACTGATGATTTACTTTCACAAAAGTTGTCGGAAATCAGTATTGACGGGATGGAATTGGAGCAAAGCTCAACAAAGTAATGTCATTGTGAAAATGCTCGAGTGACATGCCATATTATAAAGAGCTTTTTTCTCCTCACACCGCAGATCTGTTTATGGTAGTGGACATTCTGTTGTTGGTTCATCTGATCCTTTATTACTCCCATCTGATGATGAGAAGACTGATTCTGCGGCAAAGAGAAAACAGCATTTTATACTAAGTTGAGTCAATAACCGAGACAGGATTATTCAGTTTGCTACATTGCACTTCGTAACTGTAACTTAAATTTCTTTGTTTGTTATTATTTAAAAGTTGAAATGGAATGGTTGATACGATTGGGTTCATGACTGGTCATTACCACGATGTCTCCCACCATCATTGGTCACCTGCAACACGCATCAATGTGTAGTGCACCTGTAGGTCAGAAACAACATCTGCAATTCCTCCATGCCTATCCGAGATTATTGGCTCCTCTTTTTCAACAGGCCTGAACCTCGTACTTATGGTAGAGTTGCAGTTTACTTCAATCATTCAATTTCATGCTATGAGTGTAGTATAGCTCTTGCTTTTTCAAACCCCCAAGATTGTGGTGGTGGTGTCAAATAAAAAAGAGTCCTTGGCCTGTGCTTTTCAACTCCACACAACTCTTTTCTGTCGTTAGGGCTGTATTTTCATCCTGACGATGATTGACCCCATCTCTCTCTCTCTCTTCTCTCCCTTCTCTCTCTCCTCTCTCTCCTCTTCTCCCTCTCTCTTCTCTCTTTCCTCTTCTCCCCTTCCTCCTCCCTCTCCTCTCCTCTCCTTCTCTTTTCCTTTTTCTCCCCCCTTCTCTCCTCTCCTCCTCCCCCCCTCTTTCTTTCCTCTCCTTCTCCCTCTCCCCCTCTCCCCTCCCCTCCCCCCTCCTCCCCTCCCCTTTCTTTCCCTTCTCCTCCCCCTTTCCTCCTTCCCCCCCCCCCCTCCCTCCCCCCCTCCCTCCTCCCTCCTCCTTCTTCCCTCTCCCTCTCCCCTTCCCTCTTCTCTTCCTCCTCCCCCCTCCTTCTCCCCTCCCCTCTCCCCCTCCTCCCCCCCTCTCTCTCCCTCTCCTCTTCTCCCTCCTCTCCTCCTCCTTTCCTTCTCCCCCCCTCTCTCCCTCCCTTCCCCCCCTCCCCCCTTCCCTCTCCTTCGTCCCCTCTCCCCTCCCCTCTTCCCCCTTTTCCCCCTCCCTCTCCTTCCTCTTTCTCTTCCCCCCCCTCTCTCTCTTCCCCTCTCCTCTCCCTCTCCCTCCTCCTCCCCTTCTCCCCCCTCTCTTCTCTCCCCCTCCTCCCCCCCCCTCCCTCTGCTCCCCCCTCCTCCTCCTTCCCTTTCCCTCTCCCCCCCTTTCTCTCCCTCCTCCCTACTCTTTCTTCCCCTTCTCTCCCCTCTCTCCTCCCTCCCCTCCCCTTCCTCCTCCTCCCTCTCCTCCCTCTCCTGCCTCTCTCCTCTCCTTTCTCCCCCTCTTCTCTTCCCCTTCTTCCCCTCTCCTATCCCGCTCCTCCTCCCTTCCCTTCCTCCCCCCTTCCCTCCTCCTTCTCTCCCCTCTCCTCCTCTCTTCTCTCCTCCCCCTCCTCTCTCCTTCTCCTCTCTCTGCTCCTCCCCCCCCTCCCCCTCTCCTCTCTCCTCTCTTCCTCTCTCCTCTCTCTCTCTTTCTCCCTTCTCCCTTCCTCCTCTCTCCCCCCTTCTCCTCCCCCTCTTTCCACTTACTCCCTTCCCTCCCCTCTCTTTCTCCCTCCTCTCTCTTCTTCTTCCTTTCCCCTCCCTCCTTCTCCCCCTTCTCTCCCTCTCTTCCTCTCCCCCTCCCCCTCCCTCCCCTCCTCGGTCTTCCCCTCCCCCTCCCCCCTTCCCCTCTCTCTTTCCCTTTCCCCTTCCCCCCCCCTTCTCCTCCCCCCTCCTCTCCTTCCTCCCCTCTTCTCTCCCCCCTCTCTTCCCCTTCCTCTCCTTCCTCTCTCCTTCCCCTTCCCTCTCTCCTCTCTCCCCTCCCGCTTCTCTCTCCTCTCTCCTTCCTCTCTCCTCCTCCTTCTCTCTCCTTCCCTTCCTCCCCTCTTTCTCCTTCTCCTCCCTCTTCCCTCTTCCCCTCTCTCCCTCCTTTCCCTCCTCTCCCCTCTTCTCCTCCCCTCTCCCTCCCCTCCCCTGCCCCTTCCCCTCCTTTCTTTTCTTCTCCTCCTCTCTCCTCTCTCTGTTCTCTCCTCCTTCCCCTCTTCTCTCCTTTCTTCTTCCCCTCCCCCCTCTCTTCCTCTTCTTCCCCTCTTCTTCCCCCTTCCCCTCCCTCCCCCTCCTTCCTCCTCTCCCCTCCTCCCCTCTCTCCTCCCCCTCTTCCCTCTCCCTCCCCTCCTCCTCCTCTCTCTCCTTCCCCTCTCTTCCCCCCTCTCTCTTCTCCTCTCCCTCTTTCTCCCCCCCCTTCCTCTTCCTTTCTCCCTTCCTTCCCCTCTCCCTCCGCCTTTCCTCCCTCTCCATCCCTCTTCTCCCCCACTCTCCTCTTCTCCCCCTCTTCCCTCCTCCCTCTCTTCCTCTTCTCCTCCCTACTCTTCCTCTCTCCCTCTCCCTCGTCTTCTTCTCCCTCCCCCCCCCCTTCCTCTTTTCCTCTCCTCCCCCCCTCTCCTGCCCTCCCCCTTTTCTTCCCTCCCTCTTCTTTCCCTCTCTCGCTTCTCTCTTCTCCCCCTCCCCTCCCTCTCTCCTCTGCTCTCTCTCTCTCTCTCTCTTCTCTCCTCTCTCTCTCTCTCCCCCTCCCCCCCCCCTTCTCTCTCTCTCTTCCCCCTCCTCTATTCTCTCCTCTCTCCTCTCTTCTCTCTCTCTCTCTCTCTCTCTCTCTTCTCCTCTCTTCCTCTCTCTCTCTCTCTCTCTCTTCCTCCTCCCCCTCTCTCTCTCTCCCTCTGTCTCTCTTCTTCATGGACTCCGTCCTCCCTCTCCTCTTTCTCTCCTCTGTCTCTCTCCCCCCCCCCTTCCCCTCTCTCTCTCCCCCCCTACCCTCCTCTTCTCCTCCTCCTCTCCCCCCCCTCTCTCTATCTCTCCCTCTCTCTCTCTGCTTCGTGACTCCTCCTCTCTCTCTTCTCTCTCTCTCTCTCTCTCTCTCCTCTCTCTCTCTCATTCTCTCTCCCCCCCCCCTCTGTCTCTCTACTCCCCCCCCTCTCTCTCTCTCCCCCCTCTCTCTCTCTCTCTCTCTCTCTCTCTCTCTTTCTCCTCTCTCTCTCTCTCTTCTCTCACTCTCTCCTTTGCACAACATGGCTAACTTGTAACCACTCTTTCCAACTCTCCATTCCTCATTTAAAATGGCATGATGCCCAAATGCGCTGGGAGTTGGTACTTATTGAACTCTTGAGTTGGTACTCTTGGGGATGTGGTACATGATGCCAAATGACTGGGAATTATTGAGTTGGTACTAAGTTGGTACAGTGGAGCAAAAGATTTCTGTGACTTGAATATGTGAAAGATGTCTGTGACTTGGGGGACAAAAAGGCCTGACACAATATGTGGTTTCCAGCCCAGATTTCTGCCAATGGCAAATCCTTCCTTCTGGACCTGGCAATTCCCTCGAACGTCTCCTGTTCCTGCATGCTCCAATTGGTTCATCTGATCATGTGCTTGTGAGAGTTCACATCTGTCCGGGTGTTTTCAGAGAGCATCCTCAGTACCACAGAGGCCGGTGGTCATTCAAGCCGACAGGCAGGTACTGTAAACTTCCCTATCACTTCAGTATTGGTTTTCTATCCCTGTTGCCCATAATATTGAGAGGAGCTGGGAATTCTTCCACAAAAGTCCAAAAGTCCTTCCACAAAAATCGCCCTTGGTACACTAAATTATGTGGTGTGGTAGTTGCCTTCAAACAACTCGTCACCTTTCCATAGAAGGCAAATCCGACTGAAGGAAATCTCGGGTCATTCCAAAAAACCCAAAACAGGTGTGCCCACTTTCAGGAGAGCTGGAAAACATCAACTGGCAAAGACTGAACTCTCAAACCTCTCACATTCCACAAAGACATAGTGGACCCTTTCAAGTCGGTGTCTGGTGTATGCATCCCCTCAATCCCTTTCCTTTCTTAAAAGTGCACCACAGTCAACTCAGAGAAGACTGAATGTCTCAATTTTGTGTTTGCTTCCAAATATTGTATACCCAAACCCTCTATCCCTGTACCAACCCTACCCACTCATATCGAAATGCTCCTGCTCATTGTCTTTCTCACCTGAAAAGGTGAACTTTCTGAGAGAACCCTTGACTGATTCTGCAATGGCCTTGGACAATATCAGCACCCATATCATAAAATCCTGCTCTGTCACTCTTGAATATCCTCTTATTTATCATTCACCTAAGGTCATCTTCCATCTACTTGAAACTTGAATGACAGCCAATATCAGTTGAGTTGACACACTTGCACAAAAAGTGTGCCAACTCAACTCCAGGCCTATTAACTTACTTCATTATAAAGTCATAGAATCCATCATCGCAGTTGGCATCAAATCCGTCCTTTTCTCAAAAAAGGCTTAATCTTAGACCATCAGTTGGATTTCCAACCCAGTCACTCTTAAGCTAGACATGCTTCCCCTGCTCTCTCAACAATGGATGGAAGCCCTGAATCAGATTCCACAGTATTCAGGAGAGACAGATGTGATTATAGGGTGCCAGCCCATAAGGGTGAGCAGGACTCCATTTTGTTAAGGACAAAAACCTTGAAGGTTTAAGTTGCTTATATTTTTGAATTCATTGTCTTGGAATGATTGTGAATGCTTCGTCTGCTGCTGTTGGCATGGTAGGCCAGTTTTCTTATGTGGTAAATCAGGAGAGGTCATGTCTTATGGTGAGGCCAAGAAGTTTTCCTTGGAATTTTTTTTAAAATTTAAACTCTTCTCATATAAATCTTGCATCACATACTGTATTGATGAATGGTATCTCTTCTCTTCATTTCCCATCATGTGTTTAATTTTAGTGAGTGAGTGCCTTTATTCAAAAAGCCTCAATATTTTCATCTCAAAATCAATCAAAAATTCATCAAATAAAAAAAAGCTCTCTCACACACGTCATCTTAGTGATCGGAAGGAGTTTTAATCATAAGGGCTGAAGGAGAGATTTCCCCCTGTGAGGTTGCTCATGGGCTTCCAGGACTGTCTAATGAATGCTCTATCCAGTATCTATAATTATTGGGGAAAATACCAGGGGCATAGAAAAGGCCCCTTTATATGGTATGTGCCATGTGGCAAATTATAGAAAAGAAGGGACGTTGTATATCTTGTAGAAAATGTCAAACAATAGCAAAGAAGGGACATTCCATGGCTTGTAGAAAATGCCAAACAATAGGAAACAAGGCACATTCAAAAAATCTCGGTTGCATGCTGTACTACCCTTTTGTTCTTCGGAGGAACCAAGTAATGCTCGATAAAAGTTCATAAAAAGGGACGTCCTACATGTATCTATCTATAATTCCAGCAATCTCTGTGTGTCTGTCTGTCTGTCTGTCTGCGACCGCCGTTTCTCGACGACCGCCAGTCCAATCTGATGAAACTTGCCAGGAATATTGCCGGGGACCCACGGATGTGCCTTTTCAAGGTTTGATATCAATCGGGACGAGTCCAAGTTACGGCCATTTTATTGCCTTTTTCAGTGTTGGAAAGGTGTATATATCGCAGCTGAAGTGTCGTTCCACCTTATCATGCCATTTTCCAAATTAATATAATAATAACATAATAGCACAATAATTGGCAGTAATATAGAATAACGTGATACAATAACCAATGTCTGTCAACCAATAACGACCTTATATTGTCTGTCAACCAATAATGACCAATAAACGTCTGTCAACCAATGACGGCACGGTGCTATGACATCACGAATGACGTCACAATTAATGTTATTTATTTATTTATTCTTGTTTCCCAAGTGTTTCCAAGGTTGAAAGCTGTCTTCCCAAGGTTTGAATTAATTGTTCAAATATTAATAATCCCAAGGTTTGAATTTTCTTGACTATTATTTTTTGTATTGTTATATTATTTTGTAACGAGAGGGGGGGGGGAGAGAGGGGGCGGATGTGCCTTTTCAAGGTTTGATATTAATCGGACAAGCGGTTCCCAAGTTACGGGCCATTTTATTGTTTTTTCAGTGTTGGAAAGGTAGACATTTGTGAATACATTTACAGAGGGCTGAGAGAGGAGGCGAGAGAGATAGAAGGAGAGAGGGGGCAAGAAGAGGGGCGAGAGAGGGTAGCGAGAGAGGGGGGTGAGAGAGAGGGGCTGTCACAATCAGAGAGGGGGAGAGAGGAGGTGGCGAGAGAGGGACGGAGAGGGGGGTGAGAGGGGGGGAGAGAGGGGCAAGAGAGGGGAGGAGGAGTAGGGAGAGAGGGGGGTGAGAGAGAGGGGCACATCAGGAGGAGGGAGAGAGGAGTGCGGAGGACGGAGATGAGGGTGTGAGAGGGGGGTGAGATGGGGGTGAGAGAGAGGGGCGAGAGAGGAGGGGAGAGAGAGGGCGAGATAGGGGATAGAGGGGCGGAGGAGAGAGAGGGGCGTCACAATTTCTTTCTTCTTCATTTGATATGAGTCACAATTGACGCTGCGGCCTGAGTATGTTTCCCAGGTGTTTCCCAAGTTATGGCATTTATGATACGGTTGTCCGATTCTAATTGAAAAAATGCCCCAATCCAGTCGTCGTTTCGGAGGAAGGACGACAGCTGCACCTAAGGCAGCCCTGACGGGCCCGCACTAGTTTTTAGTAAAGTAAACCCGTCAGTGAGTAAAGTTTTCAGTGTACCTTGAAATGAAAACACACAAGATAATGTGCATGTGTGTGATTAATTTCTGAAAAAATTGGCACCCCTGACTCAGACCCACTGACTCATTGATATATATGTTTAGTACCTTCCAGGTGTGGTGGAGAGCTGAAATTTTGCTTACAAATGCAACTCCAAGCCATATCTCAAGATAGCTCAAAGCCATATGCTACATTACAATAGCTTCTTCTCCTTCTTCTAGCTTATGGCAGCTTGGATGCCAGGTAGCTATCATTTTGGTGGGGCACAGCTCTGCCACTGATGCTGTGCCCCTATACCAGTACAGTGGTACTCATTTCACCAACCTCAGAAGGATGACAGGCTAAATCAACCCCACCTGGTATTAATTCAGTAGCCAATGGGGCTCAAACTCAGGACGCTAAGATCCCAAAACAGCCACCCGAACCACTAAGCCAACTACAGGCTATTACAATACAGTAGCTGTAAACTTTTAAAAAGAGCTCATTCTAATCACTAATTCGTGATTTATTTTGGTTATTTAGTTGCTTGCAGAATGCAACCACAATCCACAACATCAAATAAAAGAATCTCTCTCACACACGTCATCAAATAAAAAAAGCTCTCTCACACTTAATCAATTATATTAACCTTATATTTATTATGTTCCTAAATTTGCATGCATACTAAGGGGACTCCAAGGTAGTGCATGAATGAAAATTGGATGTTTAAGTTAATTAAAACACCCCTTTTGAAGATAATTAACAGCCTTATTTAATTATCCTTTATCAAAATGTCATCCTTCATCAGCCCTTGAGTTAGCCCTCTGTCAGCTTGCTGGGGTCTTAATTTGACATTTTGTTCAGCCTGCTCAACAATGCCTCGACTTGGAACAGGTCACAGTAGTTTCTTAACAATAAACCACTCAAAAAAATTTTCACTTACCTTACTCATATCATCAAATGCCTCATCATATCTACGAATCGCTGGATACAACGCAATGCTTATAAACGTCTGCATACGCCAGTGTTCATGGCTTTATTTCATTTCCGCTATTGCGATAACCCATAGAATCTCTTAATCTAAGCTGAATTTCAAAAACTGCAGAATTGAACTGAGTTTAAATTTTGACATTTTGGTCAGGTGAAGAGATTCGAGAGCTTATCACATTTCAGCTGTAATGCCTAAAAACGTCCAGAGTTGTATACGCACATTATTTGATACTTCAGACATGACTGGACAGTGGCTGTCTCCGGACGTGTCTGAACGATGGATGTCCTCAGATGTGTCCGGATGGTGTTTGTCTCTGGACATGTCCGGGCGGCAGTTGTCTCCAGACATGCTGGGTGGTGGTTGTCTCCGGATGTGTCCAGACGGTGTTTGTCCCTGGATGTGTCTGGATGACGTTTGTCTCTGGACGTGCCTGGGCGCCGTTTGTCTCTGGACGTGTCTGGGTAGTGTTTATCTCTGGACATGTCCAGGCGGTGTTTGTCTCCGGACTTGTCCGGGTGGTGTTTGTCTCCGGACTTGTCCTGGCGGTGTTTGTCTCTGGACTTCTCTGGGCGGTGTTTGTCTCCAGACTTGTCCATGTGGTGTTTCTTTCTGGTCTTGTCTGGGCAGTGTTTGTCTCTGGACTTGTCCGGGTGGTGTTTGCCTCTGGACTTGTCTGGGCAGTGTTAGTCTCCGGACTTGTCCGGGTGGTGTTTGTCTCCAGACTTGTCTGGATGGCATTCGTCTCCAGATGTGTCTACCCAGTGGTTGTCTTCGGACGTGTCTGGATGGTGGTCTTTGGACGTGTCCGAGCAGTGGTTTTCTCTGGACGTGTCCGAGTGGTGGTTGTCTCTGGACGTGTCCAGGCAGTGGTTGTCTCTGGACGTGTCCAGGTGGTGTTTGTCTCCGGACGTGTCCAGAAGGTGTTTGTGTCCGGACATGTCCAGAAGGTGTTTGTCTCCGGACGCGTCCAGAAGGTGTTTGTCTCCGGCCGTGTACAGAAGATGTTTGGCTCGGGCGTGTCCGGAAGGTGTTTGGCTCCAGACCATGTTTGTCTCCAGACATGTCCAGGCAATGTTTATCTCCGGGTGGTGTTTGCTCCGGACAGTGTTTGTCTCCGGGCAGTGTTTATCATATGACCAATAGAAAATGTATTTCCGACATTATTTTATTTCCATCTTCACTGTTATTCTACTTCTATACAGAATAATTATGATGAGACAGTATGAATCGTAATTAATGCTCCTCCACACGTCTGCCTTTACTTCCCCTCACCTCATGCTTACCTCCTCCCAAACCCCTTCCCACATCCTCCCAAACCCCAACCTTTTCTTCCCAAGGCTCGCACCTCCTCCCAAGTCCCCCACCTGCTCGCAAACTCCCGCCCCCCACCTCCTCCCAAAATCCGCATCCGCTACCGCATTAAAAATATAACTGTCGGAGATGTATAATTCATTACAGCTGTGAATGCGAATAAGCTCTAGAATCTCTTAAACCTGAACAGCAATGTCAAAGTTTAAACTGCAGAAATATTGAACTTTGCAGCAGTTTCTGA
>CM068954.1:58422997-58450417 GCA_035128595.1 Eptatretus atami
GGGGGGGTTAAAAGGGTGGTAATTGGATGGATTGGGAGCATGGAAAGTTCAATGGGTCCACCATATTTGACTACATAATAAATAGATAGTCTCTAACCCTTAATGTTATCTGAGCTATTTTTTTTGCTTGCATCATTCCAGCCAACGGGGGACAGATGGCAGGCAGAAGGAGGGCAGGAGGTTACCCTGGACGTATGGCATCCAATTAAATCCAGGCACTTCACAGTGCTGTTAATTCCAGCTGTTAAAGAGATTACTTTTGCCAAACTCACCCAAAAATGATAATGTATTTTTCAGTGTTGGCTTCTTCTGTTTTTTGTTGTTGCAGTTTTCATTTTCTCATCATTGGAACTCAAGCTTTCATAAATGTATTTGTTGGTGGGTTTTCCCATTTGCTCAACTAACTAGTCTGTGATCGGTTTGATCATATCCAAATCCAACCTCAGATCAATCAGAACAGAATGGTAAAACCTATGTAATGCAATTGTAGGTTTTGGCAAACAAGGAGATCTCATGAGACAGCCGGTAATCAGAGAGCATACATAATGCAGCATTATGGGTAAATAAATTGCTCTCAACCTACCACCAAACAAGGACTTGAAAGCAATATTTGCCTGTAACGCATTGACGCGTGTGATTAACAGTTCAACGAAAAACGTTACAAATCAAACTTCTTATTTTGAACAATTTTAAATTTGATTGCTCCAACTTGCCTTTTAATTGCATCCCTCTTGAGATGCGACATAATCTCACCATTTCACTCTTGTATCTTAAACACACTTACGCTTAATGTTGGAGAATCAACCAAATTTTCGTGAGTTTCATCCATGGGTCGACTGGCTGAATGATACTGCCTTAATATGTCATGACATTCTGCCTTAAGCAGCAAAAAAAACATCATATTAAACAGCTCTTAAAGCTTTGCCATTTGTATGCGATGGCCCTTGGGGAAATGATGCTTGCACATTCAGATAAAAAGTGTTGCAGGTATAAACGACACAGAGAATTCTAACTGGATAACGTTTTAATATTTGTAATGCACATGTGGATGAAGGAACAGCTGTTTGTGCTTTACCATTTGGGATGGTTGTGTCGTACATGCTGCAACAAGATGTTTGTTTTTGAAATTCACCTTAATCCTGCGAGATTAGAGGTAGCATATCTGGGACAGAGAAGCTTCCCAGCTGGTGATTGGTATTCTCCCACGCTGACAGCAGTATTCCTCGCTAATTGCATCAAGAGCTCCTTCCTGCTGCTACTACTCGTCTGGCAACTTCTCGATTTTTCTCTTCCAAATTATTAAATTGTTTGTTTTTTTAATCCCAAATGCTTGTCCATCAAGTTTTTTGCTTGGAAACGAAATTCGGTGCTTCAGTTGGTTGTTCTTGTCGGCTAACCCCCGCTCTAGCAGGGAAAATGGCTTTTAAAATGCCTGCTGTTGTTGTTGTTGTTGTTGTTTTAGGTGGCTGTCATTCTCTGTGATGCAACTAAATTTGGAAATCAAAACAAAAGAGAAGGCAAAATATTTATGACATCATTTCCCCAAATCTGTGATGAATGGTGCAAAGATGCTGCCATCCATGGTCTTCTTGCGATGGAAAGGTCGCATTGTCCCAAATTCGGCCTGAGGCTGTCGGGTGTCATTGTCTGTCTGTCTGTCTGTGTCTGTGTAAGAGGTTTCACCTGGTTTCGTGATATCCTCATCCCAAAGTGTCTATTAATCTACATAAACCCGAGAGCCCTC
This sequence comes from Eptatretus atami, assembly GCA_035128595.1. Taxonomy (NCBI): domain Eukaryota; kingdom Metazoa; phylum Chordata; class Myxini; order Myxiniformes; family Myxinidae; genus Eptatretus; species Eptatretus atami. The sequence goes on from CM068954.1 coordinate 58,424,742, forward strand.
ATGAGAATGTATCGAGTAAACCTCGTATTCATGATGTAGCCATCCTCTGTTCCATGAAAAAGAATAACAATTTTTAAATCTATTTCTCCTCTGCCTGAATTATACATGTATTATAATTTATCCACCTTATTAGGCCGTCCTCCCCCCTTCCACCCCCCACGCAGCAGGAGACAAGGTTTTTACAAGTGCGTGCGTGCGTGCGTGCATGTGCGTGCGCGCGTGTGTGTGTGTGTTCAGGCCATAACGTTTTTACCATCTGAGCTTTTGTCACCAAATTTTCAACACACCCTCATTATGAGAAGATGGAAAAACAATCATACAAAATTGGGTTAAAATGTGAAAAAGCAAAGCCATAGTGACTCTCAACAGTCCTTATTAGCCCCAATGTGGCACATCATGAGTGAGACGACCCGCTTTTTACATTTGTTTCCGTGTTTCTGTATTTATTTACCACCGGCAAATACAACCAATCGCTTAACTGACGGGAATTTTAGGACGGAGGACGGGGGGATGGGAGGGAGGGGAGCGAGGAGTGGTGAGGGAGTGAGGAAAGGGAGCTGGGAATTGGAGGAGAGTGAGGAATGGGGGGAGAGTGAGGAAGAGGGGAGGGGAGAGAATGAGGCCTCACCACATGTCGCTATGCACTCCAGGAGGGAGGAGGGAGCGAGGAGGATTGGGGAGAGAGGGGTTAGTGGGAAGGGGGAAAGGGGTGTTATGGACATGTGTTTGATAGGGGGACTTGAGGGAAAGTAGGAGGAGGGAGAATGGTCCCCTTCTGCTGGCATTAGTACAGGATTGAACGTAATTGGGTAGATTAAAACAGCACGTTCAAACGGGTCATACTAAACAATGCCCAGACACCACCCAGAGACGTCCGTGGGATGTAAGGGCTTTGTGAGGAGGTAAGCATGAGGGAAGGGAAGGAAGGGCATTCTCCTTCAATTGTCGAAAAAGCTGTGCCAGTGTTTGTACCTTTATTTAATTTCCAATAAGCTCTAGAATCTCTTAACGTGATACGAATTGTAGAATTGGTCCGAGCAGCAGTTCTGACTGCTGAAGAAAAAAAAAATCTTTCATTTGTTCACTTCGCACATTCTTTGACACCCCTTCCTCTCCTCGACCTCTGGAGAGTTGTATGGTGGTGGAAGGGATTTGGAGGAGAATAGCGTGAGAGGAGGGGAATGGAAGATAGTGTGGTGGGAGGGAAGCCAGCATGAGGGGAAGGAAAGGCAGCATGAATGGAGGGAAGGCAGCATGAGGAGGTGGGAGGCAGCATGAGGGAAGGGAGGGAAGGCATCATAAAGCAGGGAAGGTAGTGTACCAGGGCATCACTGTGGCAATAAACATGCCCAAACAGCAACATTATATTTTTAACCGCCATGTTCTATTAAAAAAAAACCGGGTGAGAGCATTTAAAATTAAAACCCACACTGTCTACCTGGTAAAGGCTGCCTGCATGCATGCCCCCCTCCCCCCCCCAAAAAATACGCATTCCTCCAACCTCCACGCGGTCGATGCTGACAGTGCACATGCACTGGTGATAATCTCATCCTTCACTCACACACGTATGCATGGTATTCCCCACACCCGCATCATGCAGTGGTGGCACGTCTCACATGACTTTGATTCCACAGCAGTCCACCCCCACTGGCTTTCAGCGCTGCTCATGCAGCCTGCTTCCCATGTGCAGAAACACATGATTCGTGAGACGGCCGCATAACCTCCTCCACAGCACCATGCATCATGGGCCTGGATTGGAGTTTGAGTTCGGACTACATGCCTGCAAAACTTGTGCACCACACACATGTAACCAAGCATGCAGGCATGCACACACCCCAATATATATATATATATATACTGTTGTAGTTTTCCCGCCCGTCGGCGTGCAAACGACCGCGTCTAACCAATAGCGGTCGCTTCGCCCACCGAACGGACAATCCAGTCGTGACTTTCTGGACAACGCCAGAAACCAGTTCACGGGTGGGTTTTAATCCCACCACGGCCCAGTCCATATTCTACCCGCACGAAATAGGGTCAATCCGCGAATATCGATATACCTAAGTACCCGCGCGGGTAACCTACCGAGGGACCGAACCTCGGCGAAGGCCTGCTTTGATATAGAACCGCTTAAGCGGTCCGTTCCGTTCTGCGATAACCGAGCGGGTATTATCGCAAGACCTCGCCGGACCTGATTCTATTTATCGGCTATTTAAAAACCAACTATATTCCGAGTGCAAGATGGGGCAGTTCAATGAGGGAATGGACGCAACGAACAGGTTTACATTCACACAAGGACATTTATTATAATAAAGCACGTATGCAATTAAACAAGGCAAAACACGTATGCAATTATACAAGCAACAAAAGCACGACAAAATAACTACAACCGTCTACTTATTATGTACAGTCACTTGCACTTAACAGCAGTTCCTACTTATTAGACGGGCCCACGGACACACGTACGCACACACACACCCATAAATGGTGGCAGAGGCCTTTAATAACGAGCTCCAGCTCAGAGGACAGGTGAGCTGAAACTCAGAACCTATCTCGAACCTCTCCACCTCGTGTGGTCTTCAAGTTGTTCGGACCCGGGCTCCAGCGAGAGCGAGCTGGATCAATCGCCGTGATCCTTCCCGAGCTCCCGCGAATCCTCCCGCGCTTCTCAACACGTGCTGGTGAGACGAGGCGCCGATCCTTCCCGTAGATGTGTCGCTTCCCGAGGAACCACCTCCACGAAGAGGTCGATGAGTCGCACCAAGCGGGATCCAAATGGAGAACAAAGAGCTCCATGAACCAAGAAGAAGAAGCCACCACTCGCAGCTCGAGCCGAGTGACCAGCTCAACTCTCTTCCAAGCAAAGCAGCTCGAAGCAAAAAGCTCTCCCGAGCCAAGCAGAAGCCGAAGCTCACGGAACCATCAAGCAAAAAAGCCTCCTCCCGAGCCAGGCCTCAGCCGAAGCTCACTGAGCCAGCCGAAGCAAAAAGCTTCCGAAGGCCTCAACCCTAACCCAAGCCAAACAGGACCGAAGGTCTCCTGAACGGCTACTCTCAACTCCCTTCTCCAGCTCTGCCCTCCAACTCAGCCCCTCCAACTCTGCCCATGAACAAAAGAAAAGATCTCCTCTAATCCTTCTCGCGCCCTTCCCCCACTCCCGGCGTGACTCATGACTCATGCCCTCGTGCTCCATCCCCCGCTCAGCCACGGGTGGGAGGGAGTTGTTGACATCATGAGTCACGGGACGGCAGGGTCTTCTTGCTCTTCGCAGAAGAGGGGGAGGGATGTCCCATTGTTCGTTCCCTAACTATTAAATCGATCCGCAACGCATCTAATCGATTTCTGAACATTTAAACAATGGAAGGTGAGCTATCTAGGGAACAAGCACTTATCGACATAGCTGACTAAAGAACCTGAATGTTGTGTGCAATCGAATTCCCAAATTCGTAACACTACCCCCTCCTTTTTACAGACTCGTCCCGAGTCGTCAAATTTTTGTGTGACCAGCATATGTAAGTTTTCCCCTAGTACGTTCTACCTTCGGATCCCTGAGTGCGACATTTCTTTATATGTGTCCCAAAAATAAATAACCTAATGCGCTGCGTAACTAACTAAACAAACTCTCAGACTCATTCGGACAACTTAACTAAAATTGCCGCGCTAAAACAAACATGCAGGTGGGGTTCCACGTATTTACAATTTTCACTCAACTTATCCATGACTTAACCATGGCCCAGGACTTGTGATCTGTGAAAGGGGAGAAGGTAAAAGTCGTTTCAAAGTTCATTGATGCAGGGGAATGGATGGAGATGGTCGCAAAACACAAATGAGCATGATGGATGCACGGGCTGCCTGCAGGGCAGTCCTTGCAAAACTGGATGGTCCTGGCACACATGGTGATGGATGGACACAGGGGCAAACGCAAACAAGGGTAGCAGGCATGGGATCATGGCAGAGGCAGGCAAACTAGGCATGGCAATGCAAGCCCATGCAGAACAGGCGGCTGCAGCACAACAGGCGGCAGGTGAAGCTGGCCGGCCTCTGGTGTGGTTCCATCAGGTCTGGAGGGAGTGCGGTGGTGCGGCCGCTCTGAAGGCGGGCTCGGACCTAGCCTACTGTCTCCCCCACTCTATCGCCTTTGCCTGTCTCTGTCCATACCCACTCCCTTAATTTGCCACAAAAACACAACAAAATTTTGCCCCTCTTTTTTTATTATTTTTATTTCCTTTTATAATTGTCTCCCTAACCCCTTATCGTCATTGTCCGGCTAGCCTATCATGTCCACCTAGCCTACTCAAACCCCTACGTTCCCTCTCTGGAGGGAATAGGAGAGACTAGCATCCTGTCTCGAGGCCAAACGAAGCCTCAGAATGGCCTCCTCAGAGTTCAGCCATCTACCAAGGTGAGTCCAGCGGCCTACAACGAGCGAAGGGATGGATGGTGCGAAGGGGTACATCTCCTATCTACCCTAACATTCATTAACCTGAAACTACCCCGGGGCTTTCCAAAAATGCCTCACACTTTTAAACTATCGGTTCTAAAACCATGATTCCCGTCGCCTGTGTTGGTGTCCATTATAAATTTGGGCCTTGCCCTCAAATTTTCATACGTGCCCTCGCACAATTTCCTGGCTGGGCAGCGTGGCTCAACTGGCAGTAACTCCCCCTCTGCCGAACTCTAACCATGGCACCCCAGGCCCGCAGGCTGCCTCCGAGCCTAGCTACTCCCTACAACGCGGGGGGTGCCCTCTCTGGCATTGCCCCCTCCGATGCCCACGTGGCGTGTTGATGCCCCGGGTCCTTTCCGAGGGCCGCCCGTGCCCACTAAACTGCCCCCGTGGCATTCTGGCGCTACGGGTCCCGTTTCCGATGGTCGCCCGTGCCCACTACACTATCCCGGCCCTCTTGGCCCTTGGCCTACTCTGGCCGACTAGTCCGGTGCCCAGGTGCCCACTAAACAAATACTCAACTTTCCACAGCCACGCTCCCAGCCGGTCCATGAACTCCGCACCCCTCCAAACGGGTTCGTGCCTTCTCTCGACACCAACAACAAAACGACATCCTTTTAGTAAATTTGACTACCCACTAACTAACATTAAACTGACCCTGGGGTCCTTGGGTGGGAATCACTCCTCCCCCCAATCAGTCATCACACCATGCATACCACATTCGCTCCACTCACACACTTGGGCCCGCTGTCCCACACACATTCCTCACACACTTTCCATTTCACAACTCACACCAACACTCTATACTGCCATCCTTCCTAATTAAATCCCTGACTAACTCGTGCTCCCTGGTCATCCCTTAAAACTCATGCATGTTCCATTTACTCTACGTAGCTAAACTACGTCTCCATAACACATTTCGAGTCTGTCCGTGTCTCCGAAAATCCAAAAAATTCCCATTTCCTAAATCTGAACTAAAATCCCTCCAACTAATCCATTCCACGGGCTCCATGAGGACTTGTCCCTGACCCATGAAACCGGTCTAACTATCGCTAACCCATCCCCCTAACTAGTAGTTCCTGTGGCCCCTAGACAGGGGGTCTTCCACCCCTTGCCCAGGGAATCCTGTTCACCGAAGCGAGGCTTGCTTTTTTTTTCATGCGCGCACCAGCGCGCAACTCGCAACCTGCGTCCTTTCCCTGTGACGTCATGGCAGCTGTTCGCGCATCTCGTCCCTCCTCGGACGGTACCATCCGGCAGGGATTTCCCTTCTGCCGGATTCCAACCCTGCAGCCACGACGTCACCCTGCGCATCAAAAACAAGCCTCGCGTTTCGAGGGGTTCCCCACGCGAACACATGTGCTCTGCTCGTCGGAGCTTCACACACATGCCCGCCTGGAGAACCCATCCGGTCCAAATCCATTATCCAGCCTACCTTCTATCCGTCCGCAGGATCGGCTAATCCACTGCGGGCGTTTACGGACCGGGCTTCACTCCCGCAGGCGCGCACGTGTCGGCCTCGTGCGTCGCACAGCACGGACCCCGAACGCACTGCCGTGCAAACCCGGCACGGTCCTCAAAACCACTACGGCGCTACACGGCTTTTGTCCCTCATCTGTCGCAGTCGTCGTCGCCATTCAACGCGCCACTCCTGCGTGCCACGATGCTCACACACCTCACCATTACACTAGGACATGCGATTGCGGTCTCCCGCATGCTAACCGCCATTCCCTCTCATACAGCGACCTCACACACACGGTCCCCTCCACACACGGCCATTCACTTACTCGCACCGTTTCACTCGCACACGTGGTTCCACTCACACGTGCGGTCTCTTTCACACACAACCTTTCACCCACGCAATGCGCGCGTTGCAGCACACATTTCGCCACACTCGTGAACACACACACCGGGACATTCACAATGGGATTTGTGCCACTATTAGGGGTCCCGGGGTCTCCAACCCCCCAAGCTCCACGTGCACCCGTCACAGCACTCGCCCCTCTACCTCGCAAAGCTCGACCGGACCCACCTGGTCGAGATCCGCTTCAAGAGGGAATATTCCCTCCCTTGTTCCATAAGGAGGCATCGCCTGCTTGCACCGGGTCATGAGACATTCCCCGAGCTCCCTCATCGTCCTCCACTACCTCCATGTGTGTGTGCTCGTCTTTACTTTCGTGTTTATCGTGTAGTCTCTCCTCTACCGTTTCTATCTCCCGTGTCTCTGTTATTCCTTTATTATTTCCGTCGTCTCTACGTGTCTTGCCGTACACGTCTCCGTCACCCCATTTAATTTTTCCCTCTCTGTCACTGTCACTTCTTCTGTCATCATTCATTTTTCCGTCGTAGTCACCTCCACGTGCCTCGTCCTACACGTTTCCCGGATTACTTTGTCCTCCCCACTTACATCGCGGGGGGCACAGCCATTGCACTCCCTCCCAGCTCGTTCGCTCCTGCACGTGGCGCCGCCATTTTGCACACCATTGTCCGCGCTTTGTCGCGCGCCACTGCCGTCACTGCCTTTTGCCCCAGCCTGGAGATTCCGCTCGATGCGCTGCATCTCACCCCGCAGTTTTTGCATATTCTCATCCATGTTGTTTTTTATTTCTTCCTTCATTTCCTTTGCGTTTTCTTTCAAATTCGCTTCATTTCGTTTTTCATTTCACTTTGCATTCCATCCATTTGGTTTCCCCTTTCATTTTTCATTTGTTGCATATTTGTTTCCATGTCGCTTATTATCTTGCAACACTTTCATCCATTTCGCTTCCCATGCCATCCATCTTTGCCAGCAAAATTAACAATACCTGGCGCATAATGGGAGTGTCCTGTATGGTGATTTCGCCCCAGGCCATAGATTCAAACATTTCTAAATCTCTATTTATTACCCCTGCTCCCGTTCGCCTTGAACCGCCTTTTTGCTTCTCGGAATAATTTAAACTCGTAATTTGGGGAACGGAACGGAGGTCGCTTCGCACACCCTTGGTCCTATTCCCGTCAATTTAGTTTGGAGGGGAATGAATCTGTATCCCACTCCTGACACCAGTGTTGTAGTTTTCCCACCCGTCGGCGTGCGAACGACCGCGTCTAACCAATAGCGGTCGCTTCGCCACCGAACGGACAATCCAGTCGTGACTTTTTGGAACAACGCCAGAAACCAGTCCGGGTGGGTTTTTAATCCCACCACGGCCCAGTCCGTATTCTATCCGCGCGAAATAGGGTCAATCGCCGAATATCGATATACCTAAGTACCCGCGTGGGTAACCTACCGAGGGACCGTACCTCGGCGAAGCCTCCTTGGACACGAACTGCTTAAGCGGTCCATTCCGTTCTGGGATAACCGAGCGGGTATTATCGCCAGACCTCGCCGGACCCGATTCTATTTATCGGCTATTTAAAAACCAACTATATTCCGAGTGCAAGATGGGGCAGTTCAATGAGGGAATGGACGCAACGAACAGGTTTACATTCACACAAGGACATTTTTTTAATAAAGCACGTATGCAATTAAACAAGGCAAAACACGTATGCAATTATACAAGCAACAAAAGCACGACAAAAGAACTACAACCGTCTACTTATTATGTACAGTCACTTGCACTTAACAGCGTTTCTACTTATTAGACGGGCCCACGGACAACGTACGCACACACACACACCCAAGAAATGGTGGCAGAGGCCTTTAATAACGAGCTCCAGCTCGGAGGACAGGTGAGCTGAAACTCAGAACATATCTCGAACCTCTCCACCTCGTGTGGTCTTCAAGTTGTTCGAACCCGGGCTCCAGCGAGAGTGAGCTGATCCAATCGCCGTGATCCTTCCCGAGCTCCCGCGAATCCTCCCGCGCTTCTCAACAGGTGCTGGTGAGACGAGGCGCCGATCCTTCCCGTCAATGCGTCGCTTCCCCGAGGAACCACCTCCACGAAGAGGTCGATGAGTCGTACCAAGCCGGGAACCAAAATGGAGAACAAAGAGCTCCATGAACCAAGAAGAAGAAGCCACCACTCGCAGCTCGAGCCGAGCGACCAGCTCAACTCTCTTCCAAGCAAAGCAGCTCGAAGCAAAAAGCTCTCCCGAGCCAGGCCTCAGCCGAAGCTCACTGAGCCAGCCGAAGCAAAAAGCTTCCGAAGGCCTCAACCCTAACCCAAGCAAAACAGGACCCGAAGGTCTCCTGAACGGCTACTCTCAACTCCCTCTCCAGCTCTGCCCTCCAACTCAGTCCCCTCCAACTCTGCCCATGAACAAAAGAAAAGATCTCCTCTTATCCTCTCCCGCCCTTCCCCACTCCTGGCGTGACTCATGACTCATGCCCTCGTGCTCCATCCCCCGCTCAGCCACGGGTGGGAGGGAGTTGTTGACATCATGAGTCATGCGACGGCAGGGTTCTTCTTGCTCTTCGCAGAAGAGGGGGGAGGGATGTCTCCATTGTTCGTTCCCTAACTATTAAATCGATCCGCAGTGCATCTAATCATTTCTGAACATTTAACAATGGAAGGTGAGCTATCTAGGGAACAAGCACTTATCGACATAGCTGACTAAGGAACCTGAACGTTGTGTGCAATCGAATTCCCAAATTCGTAACAATACATATACATATACATGTATATACATATACATATATAAACATATATATATAATATATATATATATATATATATATATTATATATATATTATATACAGTCATTTGTACCCACTTGTACCTTGTCCATTCCTCTTCATTTTCAGCAACTGCCAACTGACTCTATTGCAGCAATTATTATCATATTTATATTAATGTTTTGTCACGAAAGCAGATCGCACAAATGGTGAAAAAGAAAACTGTGTACGTAATGACCAAAAAGGACCCTTGTGGACTGTATTGCCATGGCTTGCAAAATCAGGTTTTGGTCGTACAGGTAAATACTCACGACCAAGTACGACCAATGGAGCAAGGTGTGGAGCTCAATGAAGTTACACTTTTTGCGCATTCCTTAATATTTTCTTCACTAAATACAATCGTCCAAACAGGAGAATAAGTTAAGCATAATGCTTTGTTTAAATAATTACATTTAGTTATATAAATGGCTAATTTGTTTAAAATATATATTCAGATTTCACTCTAGATTTTGACATTTATTTAGCCCACAAGATACGATTCCCAAATCCAATATATTAGTTTCATTATCTACTTTAATTAGTCTGTGAGAGTAGGTCGTGTTTCCAAATCAAAGCATGTGTGATAAGGCCAAACAAAATGGAAAATTAAGACCCCAGCTAGCTGACAGAGGGCTGACCAAGGATGACGCCTTGATAAAGGATAATTAAATAAGGCCATTAATTATCTTCAAAATGAATGTTTTCCTTTACTCAAACACCCAATTTTCATTCATGCATTTCTTTGGAGTTCTCTTCGTATGCAGGCAAAGTTTGCGGCCCCTAAGTTTCAGAGTTTTGTAGTTATGGAGGAGACACACACACACACACACACACACTGACTGTGACACACTGACACACTGGCACACTGCCATCTATTCGTATAGATTGAGTTTCAGTGTGTCTGTCCAGGCCATAACATTTTTACCAATTGAGCTTTGTCATCAAACCTTCAACAATCCGTTATTATTAGAACCAGCAAGTTGTCCATGCCCACAAAGGATTATAAGCAGGGTATAGTGGAGATGGAGGTGGAGAAAATGTAGACGGCATCGTCTGTCATCGAGCCGGCAAGCTCTTGGGAGCAACAATTCGCATTTATTGCCACATTGGATGCAAATAAAATGATCTAATGGCAGCGGGTTGCTCCATTTGAAACTAATTGTTGGATACATGTAGCTTTTGGATGCCTAGAATCTTTATTATAAATTAGTATTGGTGTCAAAGCCAGTGACCAATTGCAAATTAATAGTAGTAAGTAGGATACGGAGAACACTAATTTTTAAAATGTACAATTTTTTTTTAACTGTCGTTTTTGTCAAGTTTAGTTTACAAAGCGGATGCGGATGGGCTTTACATTTTGTGATGCTTTCCCATTGAATTTGGAATTGCTGTATTCTAATGATACAAATTATGTTGATCATGCGATGTGACATGTAATTCCTGCAGCCCCATTTAAGCTATGGGAGCAACGCTATTGCAAACAATGGGAGTGCGATGAACAGTTGATGTAATTTTAATCTGCAGAAAAGAGACATTTTTTAGGCACATCTGTATCATCAATCATCAGAGTGCATTATTAATTGCACTGCCAAGGGAAAGTGTTTAGAAAGAGAGACAGCTGTGACACCAAAATTGAATGCCAAATGACTCGCCTCCACACTGTCCTGCCTGGGTTCAAATCTCGGTCCAGCTATAAAACTCACCCCGTTGTTTTACAGCCAGGGTGATTCATCAATGTGCGTGTGCCATCCATACCATACAGTAAATGGATCATTCCTTCTGCCGGCATTAGTTGGTGGGAGTTAAAGATCCCACAATGTCCTTTGTTAAGAGTAGGCGAGCTATCGTCGGCACCATGGCCAAATTTCAAATTCTTGCCCTGACTTCCTGGTTCAGAGTGGCCACCCAACCAAAATTGTAACCTATTAAATGCTTCGACAGCACCAACCCTCTGAATAGAGCACGGTGCATGATGATGATGGATGCCAAAGGAGAAAGTTGTTAAAAAGGCTTCAACAGTCCAATTACTATCCAAATGTAACTTGAAATGTGAAATAATATGGCAAATTTTGGTAGTGAATCCAATATTGTGATTATTTGGAAGACCTTTGGAAAATGTGCCAAAATAAGCTTCTTCTTCTCTTCTTCTGCTTCTTCTTCTTCTTCTTCTTCTTCTTCTTCCGATAATGAACCAGTCTCTCATGACACATTATAAGTTTTTGACAATATGGCAATTATGTGCATACATGGGGGTTTAGAGCTGCATATTCTACACGCATAATTTTTTTTTAAACAATTAATTATTTGGTTATGATACCCTACCTGTCGAATATGAATGAGATTTGAGCTTTTATATGATTATGTATGAGATGGCAGAATGGTTTAGAGGTACGCTCACCCGCGTCTAAGCTGTCTAGCCTAGATTTGAATCCCGTCCCAGCTATAAACTGTCATCCCAGTGTTTCACAGGCAGGAGGTTCATCAATGTGTGCCGTCCCTCAGATGGATGTTAAACTCATGGCATGCTGTCTGTCGGTGTTAGTGGACTTCAAAGATCCCACAGTGTCCTTTGCAAAGAATAGGCGATAAAGGCAGATTAAGATTTTTTGGGGCCCTGAGCACAAAAAATATTTCGGCCCAAAAAGAGGGCTCCATGTTATTTTCATCAAAAAAGCCCCAAAGAAGAGGACTCGGTGTTATTTTCACCCAAAAAGAGGACTCCGTGTTGTTTTCATCAAAAAAGCCCCAAAGAAGAGGACTCGGTGTTATTTTCACCCAAAAAGGCCCCCAAAAAGGATCCAAGTTATTTCATCAAAAAAAGCCCCAAAGAGAGGACTCGGTGTTATTTTCACCCAAAAAAGGAGGTCCATGTTATTTTCATCAAAAAAGCCCCAAAAAGAGGACTCGGTGTTATTTTCACTCAAAAAGGCCCCCAAAAGAAGGACTCCAGTTATTTTCATCAAAAAGCCCCAAAGAAGAGGTCTCGGTGTTATTTTCACTCAAAAAGGCCCCAAAAAGAGGACTCCATGTTATTTTCATCAAAAAAGCCCCAAAGAAAAGGACTCGGTGTTATTTTCACTCAAAAAGGCCCCCAAAAGAGGACTCCATGTTATTTTCATCAAAAAGCCCCAAAGAAGAGGACTCGGTGTTATTTTCACCCAAAAAGGCCCCCAAAAAGAGGACTCCGTGTTATTTTCATCAAAAAAGCCCCAAAGAAGAGGTCTCGGTGTTATTTTCATCAAAAAAGCCCCAAAGAAGAGACTCGGTGTTATTTTCACCCAAAAAGGCCCCCAAAAAGAGGACTCCGTGTTATTTTCATCAAAAAAGCCCCAAAGAAGAGGACTCGGTGTTATTTCACCCAAAAAGGCCCCCAAAAAGAGAGGACTCCATGTTATTGTCACACTCGCTTAGTCTATGTTGCTTTAGACTCAACTGCAATGAATCCAGAGGAATTCCCATGTTTTATTACCTTTTTCCCCCTTGAAAAAAAGATGCCATGTCAATGTGTTCCATTACCAATCAGCTTGCCAAGCCAGCCGTTCCTTATCAACCGTTTCATAGGAGTGCTTGCTTGAGTGCTTAAGTCACATGGTCGACATTGCCAGCCATGTCTACCAATAGGCAATGCGACATTGGGTGTATGGACCATGTTAGACCTAATTGCCCGAACTTGCGTCTGCAGTTACCGAGCAACCCGTCGGGCTACAGAGTTATCCGTGACCCGTCGGATTCAGGATCGGAGGTCATGGAGTGGGCCCGGGGAGTCGTACCTCAATGATAGCCCTCATCGATGGGTAATCTACGACCCGTGGTAACTAATAAATATTATAGTACATACACTAATATTAGCGAACAATCTCTATATATATAGTACATATATAAATATATAGTACATATAAAAAACTATATAAACAGTACATACAGTATGTATATAACAAGACCCATTCACGTCTCTCACCCATAATTGGAGGGACTAACCAATCAGCTGTCACCTAATCAATTACCCAGGTGGCTGGAATTATCAAATAAATTAACTCCTCCCATGCTCTTCTAGCCGAAGAAAGCTAAATATAGCAACCAAGAAAAGCTATTGCAGGTTTCTGCAGGGTGCATGTGGTCCATCAGCAGCCTGCCTCTGGTGGGTGAAACTCCCAAAATCCACATTCACTGCTCACCTCTACTCATTCGTTCCTATTTTTTCTCCCGGCCTGTGGAACCAACTTCCGCATTTTCGTCAATCTCATTCTTCTCTCCAGGTCTCAAGACAGCTGTTTACCACCATCATCAGATCATCCCCATCCAAAACCATGGTATTTTGTACCCCCCCCCCCCCCGTTAAACCACCACAAATAACCGCCCCAAAATATTGGTACTCAATCTAGTCTACCCTTATTCTCAGTATTTCCGTCGATATGTTGGTAGTCAATCTAGTCTACCCTTATTCTCAGTATTTCCGTCGATATGTTTGTCTGTCTGTCTGTATGTATGTCTGTTCGGTCCAGTGCTCCATTAATACAATGGCGATTTCGATGAAACTTGGTTGATAGGTTCATACCATGACCTAGTTGTGTGCAAACAGAACCGTTGCTATGGACCCATCCGTTGCCTAGCAACGGACCTTTGAAATTTTCACAAAAATTTGTTTTTTCGAAAATCAAAAATCGGGCCACGAGCGACTGTGGGCAGACATTCAGCCATATTGTCAAAACTTTCCAGCCGGATCCTATGAAAACTGTCGGAGAAGATAGACTGAATAAACCCTGGTCGAAAACAATAAAAAAAACGAAGTTCGTTATACCTCAGAGACTATGAGTCAGATATACATGAAACTGGTATGGTAGGTTCATGGTATGTCCTAGTTATGTGTGAGAAAGAACCGTTGCTATGGACGTTTTGTTGGCTAGTAACGGCTGAAAAACGACTAAATTCGACTTGATCGACTACCCATGTCCGCCAACGGCTTGTCTAGTTATTTTCTCTTCCTGAGAGTTTATGTACCATCTGTTTTCTTGTCTACCCCACGTATCCTACACTACCCTCATTCTCACCAACACCCCTTGTTTGTCCGTCTCCATCTATATTGTCCTCGACTATACCATTGGCACCCCCCCCCCTCTTTTTCTGCTGTTACTTTTTCTGTTGCGGCTGATCCATTCTGTGTTCTATCTATTCCACAAACCTTAACTCTGTATGCAAATAAAAATAAATAAAAACCTCGAAAGCGGACTGAAGAAGCCAAATTACCAAGCCACTGAAGACAATGCAGTTTCTATTTTATTATTATTATTTTTTTACTGAGCACTGTTTTGCGATCACACATCCAAAAAAACGAGATTTCAACTGTCAAACAAAGTAATATCAGCATAAATATTCCTATATCAGCACTGCTATTGCAATAAGCAGACTCTCTCTCTCTCTCTCTCTCTCTCTCTCTCTCTCTCTCTCCTCTCTCTCTCTCTCTCTCTCTCTCTCTCTCTCTCTCTCTCTCTCTCTCTCTCCCTCTCCCCTCTCTCTCCCCCTCTCTACCCTCTCTCTCCCCCTCTCTCCCTCTCTCTCCCCCCTCTCTCCCCCTCTCTCTCCCCCTCTCTCTCCCCCTCTCTCTCCCCCTCTCTTCCTCTCCCCCTCTCTCTCCCCTCTCTCTCCCCCCTCTCTCCCCCTCTCTCTCCCCCTCTCTCTCCCCTCTCTCTCCCCCTCTCTCTCCCCTTCTGTTGCATCATTGGTTGGGACGCGGCTATGCCGCTGATGCAGTGTCCCCTTACCAGTACAAACTGGTGCTCATTTTGCCGACCTCGTAGGATGACAAGGCTGAGTCAACCTCCTGGTGTATTTTAATTCAGCGGCCAACGAGGCTTGAACTCAGGACCCTAGGATCCCAATTCCCAAGCCACCACCCTAACCACTAAGCCAACACCAGGCTTAGACACCCACTGTGGAATGCGGTTGTAACTGAGTGGGCGTAATAAATGTTAGAGTACTGAGGAGGTGGCGGCTTGATCCTCACTGATTTCATTTCGTTTGCAGCTTGTACTAATTCTCAGTCTTGGAATGAGGCTTTGCACCGATAGACGAAGCTATGAGCAGTGGCTGACAAAGAGAGGACATTTTACATGAGAAAGGAGATGATTGCGAGGGAACCTGATGGAGATGGTTAAGATAATGAAGGGTATTGACAAAATAAGTGCAAAATTGTTTCAGCAGAATGTACACTGACAATACAAGGGGCGCAGCTTAAGAGCAAAGATGAGGATACTTAGGAAGGAAGTAAGGCAGGGGTCTTTCACTCAGAGAGTGCTGAATGGATGGAATAGTCTACCTGTAATGGGGAGTTTGAGTGGGGTCAGTGGATAGTTTTAAAATTGATTTGGATAGGTGTTGGAATGGGCGAGTACTTCGATGTTGGCATGATTGTGCAGGATTGATGGGGCCAATGACCTCTTCCTGCATTGAAGTTACTGGCATTTCCTTGTCATAAGTGCTCACAGTTGTACGGTCACTGATATGTCATTCACTTGTTCAATAAAAAATTCGTAATCCTGTAATAATAATAATAATAATTGTGCCCTATGTGGAAGTAAATGGTGATGGTTGTGAAAGTACATACATTCAATGTAATGTAATATAATGGAAAATGACCTTCTTGTTCACCAGCAGTGAAGTTGGATGTGCCCTTTGACACTATCCTTCAATCAAAATGTTAATCTTTATCTTCATTCTTCTCAAGTACCAGACTGCCAGAACGATGTCTTCTCCAAAGGCCAGCACACCTTTGATTGTCCATTACATTTCAGACGTGCGGCTCGAGTTGGACGAAATTGTCTTGAATTAAGGTATCCATTCACAGCTATTTTCTTGTCAACTGTCAGAAACTTCATTTTTGTACAGTTGTAAAGTTGTCACTAGATCAAAGCAAAATGATTTAAATTCGGTGTCAGGAGCACAGTGTACGTCGAAATGCTGTGATCATGCATCACATATTCAGAGCCATAAGATAATTACCAAAGCAAAAGTGGTGGAAATTTTATCCCATCTCACCTCTTCATATATCCCATACATCTCCGCTCTCTCCCTCTCTATACTCATTTCTCCATCCTTATTTCCCTTCTTTCTTCATTTCTCTTATGCTCTTATGGATGCAACTTTTTTTTTAACGTTTCTGAGGATATGGAGATTGCGGGGGAAGTGGTGGGGGAGGGGGGGGGAAAGTCGGCGTGGGGATGAAGACCGTTGTAGGATGAGGAGTGAACAAACACTGATACCACTTCATCTTTTGATCCACTACCCTCTTACAGACATCACAATCACTACATATGTATATACCATCACACATTCATACCTAAGCTTGCTAGCTTCCAATTCTGCCCAAACTGTAGCCCTCTACCTCCAATGCTTGTAGGCATTTAATTCCAGTTTCAATCTATCTCCTGCTTCTTTTACCATTGCCTTTTCCAGGGAGACCATTCCTCCAGGCATTATCTACTCTGTGGGTGAAGACCCCTACCTTACTGCAATCCTAATTCTCCTCTTGTTTTTTTTATGACTGTAGCCCCTGGTCCTGTCACTGTCTATTCTGCTAAAAGATATGCACTTATTTTGTAGATTCTCTTCATTATCTTAAACATTAAACATTATCTTAATTATTATTATCTCGATATCACTCATCCAGCTTCACATGATTTGATATGAGAGACACATGACAGGACATCCTTATCTTTTTATAGCCACTGAAGATTCCAACACCATCTTTTGAAGTGGTGCACAGCAAACAGGACGACTCATCCCCATCCATGTGTCCTTAATGCAGGGTTAAAAAGTCCGATTAATTATCGATGGGACCACAAACATGGCCAATTGTAATTACTGGCCCCTCCCTCACAAATATAACACAAATGTAATTTGATTTAATCAAGGAATTTGTTTTTGTTAATTACCCCGCACACACGAAGCGAAAAGCGGGGTTAAGCAATTGGTTCACTTCTGTCTGTCCGTCCCCCTGTCCATCCACAAATGTTAATTTATTTAATTTGAATGTTCTATTTTGAACACAAATGAGAACATGAATCGGAAAACAAAACTGCTATTGAACAGTACTTTGGCTCTGAATTTGTCGTGATCGCACAGGCGCAGAGAGAAAACAAATTTACATTGTCTGCCTGTCTGGCAGTGCAATATATTTACAAGACCGATGCATAGCAAATCAAGAGATTCAGAAACACAAGGCGAGCGTTCAAACAACAGTTTATTAACTGGAAATCTTCGTACTGCAAAAACACTCGGGGCACCCACCCAGGCGGCGCAGCCGGAAATGGATGTAACATCACAGTATGCTACAGGCAGTCAAGCAAAATTGAAAATCATTCCAAACAGGAATTCTACTGCTTTTAAATACAATCATAAAGGACACAAATAGCAGGCATGAAGAACCAATATAATGTGTTAAATAAGGGAGTGTAATAGCCACTGTGTCAACGGCGGGAAACTTCCGGAATTAAGTTTTTTTTCATTTGACCTTTACAATCTTTGTTTTATTTCAATTTAATTATATACTTGAACATTGTAGAACACAAATTGCCTTCTCATTGCTTCCAAAAACCGCCATATAAGGTGGTTTATAACACTGTATCAATGGTACTAAACTTCTGGAATTTTTATGCCTCCGCTGACGAAGTCACCAGAGGCATTATGTTTTCGGGTTGTCTGGCCGTCCGTCCGTACGTCCGTCCATGCTAATTTTTGCTGTTTTCTCTGCAACCGCCTCTCCGATTGACACAAAATTGTCACCATAGGTGTGACTACTCGTGTAGAATGTTTTTATGATAATTGTGATGTCATAGGTCTTGTGTGTGTAGCAACCATGTTTGGGAAAAGGAAACGCTTTGGACCTCTATCTCCGAAACCCTCCATGGAAAAAATTGAAAGTTGGCACATGTTAAGTACTCCCCATGGAAAACAAGTGTGATTTTTTTTGATGATATTATGGGTGGCTTCGTCATGACATCATAATTGCATATGTCGAATGCTTTACCTGATTAGTATGAAATTTTTTGAGTGTCATCTATGGCTAAATTGAATGGGGGAAAATTTTTTTTGATGATGCCATCGATCATGTGCTTCGGCCGCCATGTTTTATTTAACATAAAAACCTACAAAACTCTTCTTCTCTGAAACAGCTGAACAGATAGAGGTGAAACTTTTACAGGTATGATCGCCTATCCATGAGGAACAAAAGGTTCTGCACCGATGATGTCATAGGTCACATGCTTTGGCAGCTATGATTTTTTTTAAAGAATAAACCTTTATAAACCTCCTTCTCCAGAACAGCTTGACAGATCGAGGGGTTAACTTCACCAACGTGTTCCGCAAGCAATGGGGATACTGGGGTGTTCACCAATAATTAAGAGGTCACATGGTCTGGCAGCCATATTGGATTGAATTAAAATCTTTTAAAAAGTGTTTCTCTTGAACCACTTCATCAATCGACACGAAACATCAGAGTTGTGATCTAGTCGTCATGGGGGAATATTATACATATTATTTATACACATACATATTGATACGTGATCATACACATATTTTACGTGACATATTATACATACTAATAGAGTACCCGCCCTACGGGCGATCTTGTTCCATGCCTGCAACACCTTCTTCTGATGCATAACTTTATTTCGGTGATGTATAGGCAACTTTGCATGCATGTCTTAAATTTCAACCTAATCAGATGCATGGGCTGGCAGGCAGAATGATTTAATATTTTAAATCTGGGTTCAGAGATTTAAATCAAATTTGGTACAAGTATGTATCATGATGTAATCATGTGGGCGGTGGCATATCTGGCAATGTCACGACGTCGAAGAGTGCACTTTTAGTTATTTTATTTAAATTGAATTAGAAATTTGAACACCGCATGAGGTAAGGTGTTCGATGAATTCTATAGTTACCTCCGCCGAAGGTGGACGAGGTAATATTTCACCCTTGGCTGTTTGTTTATTTGTCTGTGGCCAGGATATCTCAACAAGTTGTTGAGGGATTCAGACAAAATTTGACGGACAGGTTGAGTGTGTGACAAGGACGAAATGATTACATTTTGTTGTAGATCCGAATCTGGATCTGGCTTCTCTACTTTTTCAAGTGATTCTTCACCATTAAGAGATCAGGCCAAACATCAATATTCAGGACAGAACAATATCTCAAAAAGTTGTGGACGGATTTGGATGAAACTTAGTGGACTGGTTGATTTTGGTGAATATCTGGTTGCGGATCCAGACCCGAGTATTTTTTTTTCGTAATTCTTTACCATTGAGTGATGGGGGTAAAAAAAAAAAAACTATATATATAACACATTTATTAGAATCAATTTTATTATTATTCCGATAAAAGCACATGACTACTTTTGCAAAGAAGCTTGAACAGTTTGAAAAACATTGTATTGTGACTTGGTCGAGATGGAGCAATGACTGTGCTGGGCATATTTGCTCCAAGATAAACCAGGTGGTCCAATTGGCAGAAAGATGGTCTTTGCACCTGAAATCCAATGGCTCTTCTATCCTGACATCACTGATGATGCCAAGTAGATGATAGCTTTTGGCAACACCATTCTTTAAGAAAGGACCCAGAGATAAATTGGAGAACTACAGACCTGTTAGATTAATTTCAGTTGTGGGGAGGATGTTGGAGACGTTAATTAGGGTTCAGACAGGGAACTGTTAAATAAATTCAAACTAATTGAAGGAAGTCACCATGGATTTATGAAAGGGACGTCATGTTGAACAAATTTATTGGAGTTCTATGAAGCATTTTCTGATTGGGTGGGCGAGGGAAGTGCAGTGGATGCAGTGTATCTATACTTTCAGAAGGTATTTGACAAAGTACCACATATGAGGTTGTTACCTAAGGTGAAGGCTTATGGAGTAGCTCAACATGTAACAAACTAAATTAGAAACAGGCTTAGTGGTAATAAGCGAAGTGGGAGGATATCTTGCTGGGAGGATGTAAGTTGTGGGGTACCTCAAGGATGAGTATTGGGATCATTATTATTCATGATTTACATCAATGATTTGGATAGTGCGGTAAAGAGTAAGCTTTCCAAATTTGCAGATGACATAAAGCTACGAGGTAAGGTGGATATCAGAGGGGGTGGTGATCAGATTCAGGAAAGTATTGATACTTGCATAGATTGGGCAAAAGATTGGCAGTTGCAATTTGAGATAAATAAATGTAAGGTGCTGGGGATGGGTAAGAATAATGAAAATAGGGATTACATAATGCAAGGGGCAGTCTTGGAGAATGTCACACAGGAGAAGGATCTAGAGGTGGTAATAGGTATGGGAGGTAATCAGACACCACAGTGCCAGTCAGCTATCGGTAAAGCTAATAGGATTTTAGGTTGTGTTCGTAGAGGGATAAATTATAAATCAAAAAAGGTAGTGTTAACACTATCCATGAATTTTGTGAGACATCATCTCGAATATTGTGTTCACTTTGACATTGGCAGAGATGATGGATTACATCACTTTGCTTGGAATTAGAAATAAGCTGTTGTTGCTTATAGTTGAGAGGATCTATAAAATGATTCACAAGGGAATGAGATGGTGACCTTAGGCAACTTTAAGTGATTTTTAATGATGAGATGATTAATTTATAATAACAAACCAGAATTCAGTTCCATAAATAATAAAAGCAAGCACACACTAATTGCAGGAGGTAAAGCTGACGAGCCTCCACGGTAAGACATGTTTGGTAATGCAGAAACCCTGCACCATCTATGGCCGCAAATTTATACAAACAGAGATTTGTGGACTGGCGAGGATTAAACATAGGTATTGGGAAGATCAAATAAATTAATAAAAGAAGATCCATCCCGGAGGGTGGCATGACCACTACCTTGCTTATTCGCTTTGGACTGGAAAGGAGAACTCACACGTCGTGTGGACGTTGTGTCAGGGGCACTCTCATTGCCCGACTGCCAGAACCCTCGAGGCTTCAACGTTGCTAAGAACCTCCATTGAGGCTCTCTGCCAGCGCATGCTCCATTCTTCTTGTGTCTCTTCACTCATCACTTGCCGTGTCTCCTTAAGGGGAGGACCTAAACATGCCTCACACAGCAGAATGTTCCTCCACTGGTTGTAGTGCTCAGTGTCTCCTGAGGCAGCGAGTTCACCCTCAGGTTGATGTGGAACTGCAGGGAATAATAAATAAAATATACAAATAAACGGAAGGTGGAGAAAGGGGGAAACTGAATCCATTAGATACCTGACTGGCTACTCCATTTCTGTTACATTTAACTTAGGCATTATGTACATTAACAAAAATACATTAAGGAGGTTACCAGTCCTTTCCATGCACGGTTTACTACATTTTGTTTGTCTGAAAAACCTTTATGTCCAGGTATTTTTACTCTGAACTCCCAGGAACTAATGACTTGCACAGTCAGCCTGGAGCTGCAACACTTATTGAGACATCAATCAATATAGAACACTCAATGTCAAAGCAAAGCTTGTTGCTGGCCTCACAGGTCCCCTGGAAGGATATTTCTGTTCACAATTGCAACAATATTGTTGGAATGAGGGAATACCACGATATGAGAGGTTTATGTAATCATCAGGACAAGGATAACAATTATATCAAGGCATTACTTAACATATCAAATGTGGAAACAGAGAAAAAAATTTTTTTCCATATAATCAAGGAAGTATGAAAACATCACAGAGTTTGAACCTTACTGGATCAAACAATATCCACAAAAGATAGTTAAAGACGAGGTTAAACCACAAGAGAACACCCATGGAGCTGTTGCCTTGCAGCCTGTACATAAAGGACCAACTACTATGTGTTACATACCCAAAAATAGGAACATTTTACTTCCACTCCGATATGTTCTATACACTGCTCTTTAATCCTGTGACTCCCTCTCCTTTTCATCTTCCATATTTATCTTTACCCTCGTTTTATATCCACGTTTTACCTGCCATCTGCATTCCCAATTGCACAATATTTTGCCCAAAGCAGGTCAGTAAGTGTGCCTTCGATTCTGTCAAAAAGGGAACAAGAAAGCATCTGAAAATGCAAAGCCCGTCGACGTCCGCTTTGTTGTCGAACTAAACTTGACGAAAACGACAGGTTAAAAAAAAAATGTACATCTTATTAATTTGTGTTCCCATATTCTCAAAATAAAGGTTTGTTGAAAATTTGATGACAAAAACTCAATTGGTAAAAATGTTGTTGCCTGGACAGACACACTGAAGCTAAATGTATCTTCACTAATAAATGTGTGTGTGTGTGTGTGTGTGTGTGTGTGTGTGTGTGTGTGTGTGTGTGTGTGTGTGTGTGTGTGTGTGTGTGTGTGTGTGTGTGTGCACGTGTGCGCATGCTCCTATAATCCAAAACCATGAAACCTTAAGGGCCCCAAACTTTGCATGCATACTAAGAGAACTCCAAGGAAGTACATGAATGAAAATTGGGTGTTTGGGTAAATTTAAAGACCACTTTTTGAAGATAATTAATGGCTTACCTCCATGAAAGGTTTATCCTTGGTCAGCCCAAATTCGCCTTGCAGGGGTCTTATCCACCATATCGATAAGGGCTATCCAAACATGCCTTGCCTTGGTAACACTTGTTAACTCTCACTCTCACAAAACATGCCTTGTCGACACTCACAGACTAATTAAAGTATATATTCGAAATATTACATTGGACTGAGAATTGCATCTTGTGGACTAAATAACGGTCAAAATCTGGAGTGAAATCTGAAAATGTTGAGAAATTACAGATTATTATATTAACTAAGCATATAAGCGTATTTATTGAAGGATGGCTTCTGCTTCCATCTTCTTCATATTTACACAAGAACATGTGAGATTGCAAAGCATTAAACTTAACTTTTCCTGCTGTTCTGACAATTGTATTGAGTTTTGAAAAGATTAACAAATATGCCAAGTATGCTAGGGTTAGGGTTAGTTATTATGTTCCGATTAGGGTTAGGGAATTGCTGGAATAACTTTGTCATATCTCCATGATCTCTGAAAAAAGAAAAACCTGGAAATCAATTTGGTTCTTATAAGTCGATAGTGCTACTGTTTAATGAGTTATAGCACTTAGTTTGGTCATGATCATAACTTGGAAATCAATCGGACTTGAAATGGCGTTTTTATTGCAATTTGAAAGTTTTGACCCGACCCCCCTGACATTCGACCCCCGACCGCTAAGAAGGGTGTTGGTGTGACACCCCAATGAGACATATGGTTGGATGCAGAATTGGAAGATGCACATTTTGGATTTAGTTTGAAGTCGATACGACCATTTTAGCGGACGTTATTGCGAAAATAAGAATTTCGGTTTTTCGGTGACCTTGACCTTGACCTTTGACCTAGATTCACCAAAAACGACAGTTGTCTAAGTTGGACCATGGCCGACGTCTCCACCCAGTTTGGTCATGATCGCTGAAACGGTGTGGCTGCTACAGGGTAAACAAACACACAAACAGACAGACAGACAGACACACAGAATGACACACACAACCGACCAACATAATTGCTGAAATCCGAAGGATTCCGGCAATTAACAAACAAGAAAACGGAGTAAAAACTGAGTACTCCCTTCCTTCGGTGCCCGGTGATGACGTCATGCATCGCCTTGATATGGAATTGGGAAGGAGCGGTGTACAATAAAAGCAAGTTCTCCAGCAGTTACACCTTTAAGCGCGACCAAGTTGTCTCACCGTCGAAGTAATGTGATTGAAAACATATTAGGGGTGATGGAAAAGATCTTTGTTATGTCTTGAGGCAGTATTGTTTTCCGTAGGAATGCATCTCCAATTATATAATGGAAGTCAATGGGAAAATAGGGTTCAATTTACGGAATTTTACTTGATGTACAACTTTTAAGAACGTACGTATTCTGTAAATCGAGGGATGGGTGTATAAGGCTTGGTAGATAGGTAAGAATATTTTTCTTACGAATTCTATAGAGTCTAAATTTATGCACACTCACCTCTGACCTGTCTGGCCTGGGTTTGAATCTCGACTCAGCCATAAACTGTCATCCTGGTGCTTTGTAGGCAGGGTAATACATTAATATGAGTACTGTCCCTCGGATGGCCGTTAAACTGGGCATCTCGTCTTGCCAGCATTAAGTTGTGGACGCTAAAGACCACGCAGTGTCCTTCACGAAGAGTAGGCAATCTATTTTCCACATCCTGAACAAGTTACAAATTCCTATCCTGACTTGCTGCTGGGAAAACAATGGCAAACCACCCAGCACGACCCTTGCCAAGAAACCGTTTCTCATCTCATCATATATTTAAAATAAAAATTGGCATTTCTTGGACTATTGTATCTTGTTCTTATAACTTTTCAAATGCCACACATTTGTGTTTCATGTTATTTTGTTTCTGTGAAAAGTGTGGCAAAAAGGAAAGTTTCAAAAATAAGTGAATAGAGTCTTGTTGTTTTACCTAACTTCTGTGGGCTTGATTTCTCCTGCCCCTTCTGTGTGGTTGGTGGGAGAGATGGCCGTCTAACAATGTAGCTAACCCTAATTGTGGATTGATGGGAGTGAATGTAGTAGCAACCAACTTCGGTGGCCTTTTTGAAGTTCCCATCTGAGCGCACACCTCATGATTATAAAAAAAATACAATGTACTTTGCTGATTTGTCTCGTGTTTACTAATGTGCTTGTAATTGAGTAAAGGTACTTCTCGTAATGTCGTTGTCGTATACATATGCCAGCACGCTTGTGAAGTAATTAATGTCAGGTCATATTGTTGCGAATTTGGAAGCTTACTGCACACAACAGTCAGGTCCTATAGATCAGTTATATCAGTAAGTACGTGTTTCTCGGTAGGGTCCCATCCTATGTTTAATGGGTGATTAATTGTACGTGCGCTGTGAGTTATTTTGATAGTTAGGATTTAAGTTACCAACAACTACAACAACGACACCTGCCCTCGCTTCCTTCCACCATCATCCACCCGCACCATTGCACGCATGTGTGTCAGCACGTACGTGGGTAGAGTCCAGTGTGCTAGGCGGGGTTTCTCTGGACGTTGGTGTGCTGGCTTCGCCCCAAATATGGGCACAAGCGTTGCGCTCTTGCTTCGCCCCAAATATGGGCACAAGCGTTTCGTTCTGGCTTGGCTCAAAATATGGGCATAGAGCGTTCTCTCTGCTCAATGAGAGAGTGCAAGCGTGGGATAAGAGAAGCGTGGGATAATAAGGGCCAAACGAGAGGGGTTGAGTTGTTGAGAGTTGTCTTCTGGTCTTCAGAGAGTTGAGAGTTGTCTTCTGGTCTTCGGACATCTGGTGGTTTTCTGAAGCCAGTCGTCGCCTTCCTGGGGTCCCGCCAACAGAGCGTCTTCTCTTGTGGCCTGTGTGCCTGCGAGCCTGTCCCGCGAGGATCGCCTGCCTGGGCTTGGAGCGGCATTGTGTGGCGGGTTCGAGTCCTGCCACACCGGATCGTTGAGACTGCACGAGGCGGAGAGGTCTGAGATAGGCTCTGACCTCCAGCTCGCCTTTGCTTGAGCTGGAGGCCTCCAATAATGACCTGACGGGTCCATTTCTTTTTGGGTGTACGTGTGTGTGTGTGTGTGTGGTGCCAGTCTATTA
>CM068954.1:58450427-58470633 GCA_035128595.1 Eptatretus atami
CATAAGTGCTTGTACATAAATTGCTATTCCTTCAGTATTTGGTTAACTCTGCCTTCTTGCGTGCTCCCCTGCCCCATTATAAATAAATATCCCTTTTGTTAAATGTTCCAGCTCATTTCTGTTGTTTCTCTTATTGGCTTGGCACGGTGTGTGTTGAGAAATAGCGAGGCCGTAAATTGTTCATTTGGTCCGACGGGCCTTGGTAATCTCTGCTCGGGTTACACAAGGTTAGGGCTCGGTAACGGCTTGTTCCGCTCGAGGTCCGTCGAGGGTGTGAATTCCCCGGTAGCTTTGTCCGTGTGGGTAATTAGGTATATGAAGTTTGTCAATTGACCCTACCCCACGCGGTCGAATTATTGGCGATTCATGGTCCAGTAAGGGACCCGTGCCTTTTGGACAATTCCGGTGTGTTCGGTGGAGCCGACTCTACTGCTCCCTCTAGCGGTCGTGCTCGCCACCGATACCCGGCCCAGTAACAATATTATGTGATGCATACAGAAAGTCATAACCGCCCTACCTGATATTTGAAACAAGGTCTAAATAGTTTCCACTTTGTGGTTTGCAGGAATCTCAATTTATTTTAACTTCATAGCCCTGTGTGCCTCTTATTTTGTCACAAGGTGGCATGTGATTAGAGGCAGTATTCTCTGCATCGGGCTAGTTTTCACTGTTATGAGTGATAAAATATAGATGACTACCCTTTTTGTCAATGTACAAAAATGACCATATATATTGCGACAGTAAAGAAATATGCAGGGTTGCTACAAATTTTTATATGAGTTCCAATATGGTCGAACTGCCCCTTACATTTTGCACCAAATATTGATGGACAAGAGGCAAAATATCGTACTATTCCTCGATCAAAATGAATGAAAGTTCAGCAGTGGTTTGGAGTCTTTTGACCTCCAATACAATGTTCAGGCAAAATACGAAGACCTCCAAGAGGAGTTCGCTCGGAAATTAACTCTATGGGATTGTGCTATGGGCTGGTCTTTGCAGATTTTCAGCGATGTTGTCTGCAAACCAATTTCTCACAGACGTCTTAGGACGCAAAATGTGCTGTCATGCTGGCAGATGTAGGCGTTGCCATAAATCTGGTAGTGTAGAGTTCTATTTGCAAGTGGATTAAGTACATCTAGGCTTATTGAGGAGCAACGAGTTGGCCAAATTATGACAAGACCTTATGAAGCAACAACAAAAACAAAATTTCTCAGCAATTTTAAGTTTCATTTCCACTCATCAATTGCTATCATCTCTGGAACTTATCAATTTGAATTGATGAGTCTTATTGTGTATCATTTAAAGCTTAAAACAGGAAAACTAAATGGTGTATGATTCATGGTTTTTAGGCTCCTGTTGACTCCAGTTGTTGTTTTATTATCAAGGCCATACATCAAACCTCGTTAGTACTGGTGATGTTCCTGTTACTGATCCTTCTGTGATGGAACTTGGTATTTCTGATCACTGGGTTGTGCTGCTGGACCTGTCCATTTCTCCACCTATGTCTTGACCTAGGCGTACTATGACATTCCAAAACCTGAGATCCATTGACCCAAGTTTGTTTTCAGATTCCATTTCCTCCGTTTTCTCACTGGCACATGTTGCAAGATAGCCTTTGAGGATATGGTTGACTATACATCCATACTCTTCATTATAACATAGATAAATTTGCTCCTGAAAAGTCCCATCAGGTAACATTCCCCCACTCATCCCCGTGGTTCACTGATCATCTTCGTGAAATGAAGTCCCTGAGGCTTAAACTTGAGTGCAGGTGGAGAAAGTCAGGCCTCACTGTCCACCTGCAGTGATTTAAATAACATCAGTCTGCTTACTCTGCTGCCCTAAAGATAGCCAGATCCTTCTTCTATGCCACCCTGATAGATCATGGCTACCACAACTCGAGGCATATTTTCTCCACCATAAACCATCAACTGAAGCCCTCTAATTTCTCCCTCTTTGTTTGTAACCCACTACTGCAGAATGATTGTAACCGTTTTTTAGGGGTTTTTTTTAGAAAAAAAATTTCTTCCCAGAATCAGACAGCAAACCAGGTCCGTTCATAATAGCTTAACTCCCCATCACTGTTCCAGCTTCTTGCACTGGCCCATCCCTAAGTATCCTTCTTGAGGTTACTCCCACTGCTTTATCTGCCATGGTCACAAAGATGAAATCTTCTAGTAACTCACTCAATCCTATTCCAACATCTCTACTAAAATCATGTTTATCTGCCATTTCCCCTGTTATTACCAACATCATCAACAAATCACTTACAATGGTGTCGTACCATCCTCCCTCAAACTTGCAGCAATTACCCCCTTCATAAAAACATAACCTTGACCATGAGGTCCTCTCCAATTACAGGCCCGTCTCGAATCTACCTTTTTCATCTGAAGTGTTAGAAAAGGTTGTAGCCTCTCAGTTGCAGTCTCATCTGGATTCCAACCAGCTTTATGAGGTATTTCAGTGTAGTTTTAAACCTGCACACAGGACAGAAATTGCCCTAGTTAAGGTGGTTAATGACCTTCTCATGGCTGCAGATTCTGGCTCCCCTAGCCTCCTCATTTTGCTCGATCTGAGTGCGGCTTTTGACACTGTGGATCATGAAATCCCACCACAGCACCTGAATGACCTCAAAGTTCTCTCTGGTACAGCGTTGCAGTGGTTTTCTTCGTACTTTTCCCTCAGAAATGAATTTGTCACCCTGGGTAAATCTCGAGCCAACATTTGTCCTGTTACATTTGGTGTTCCCAAGGGTCAGGTTTGGGACCCATTTTATTTATAATTTACCTGCTCCCCCTTGGTCACATATTCAGGAAGCATGATATCAGTTTCCATTGTTATGCAGATGACACTCAAGTGTACTTGCACACTTTACCCGATACCCATCTTGTAATTTCCTGGGTGAACAACTGTTTAGATGAGGTAATGGCATGGATGGATACTAACTTTCTACAACTCAATGGCAGCAAGACTGAGGCTATACTTATTGGTATGAAAAAATTTGGCAACAACCATATTCTAATTCATGGGATCGTTATTCCACTTTCTTCCTTGGTCACTAATCTAGGTGTTACATTTATTCCATCTCTGTCTTTTGAAGCTCACATCAAAAGAATGTGTCAAACTTCATTTTTCCATCTCAGAAACATTACCAGATTGAAATCTTCCTCAAAGATTCCTCATGTGGAGAAGCTCATGCATGCCTTTATCTCTTCGAAGATCGATTACTGTAACTTACTCTTTATTGGTCTACCTGCCAAATCCCTTCAAAAGCTGCAATTCGTTAAGAATCATGCTGCATGGGTTTTAACCAACACTAAGAAAATAGAGCGCATCACTGCTGCGCTGAGTCCTTGCACTGGCTGCCAGTGAAATATTGAATCGAGATTAAAACAATACTTTTGGTTTTTAAGATCTTATTTGGCACCAGCCCCACATATTTGCAAAATTAACTTGGTCATAACTCATCTACACGCACGCTTAGGTCAAGCACTGCCGGTCTTCTATCTATGCCCAGGATGCAGCTTCACACCATGGGGGATCGGCCTTATTGCTCGGTTGTACACTGCCTGTGAGATAAGCTTCCATATCACCTTAAGGCATCCGGTTTTATTACAGTTTTTTAATCTAGGCTAAAAACACACTTTTATTCCCTTTTTTAAAGTAGCCTGCTTTGCACGAAGGATTGATCAAGGATGTTATTATTTATATTGTATGTAATTTGACTTTTTCAATTGCTATTGTATTTTAGCAATTTCATATATATATAATATATATATATATATATATATATATATATATATATATCAAACATGAGGAGTGTGACAAGCACTCCACTGATCCCCATCGCCAAAGTCCACACCAAAGCATCACCTCCAACACAGAGGCTTCACCCTGGTAAGTCTGTCAAAGATTACATGGTCATCATTAGCCAAACATCAAACAGAATCACCAATCCAGATTTCAGACTTACTTGCCCTTAATCAGGATGGTATACCGATAAATATCTAATGAATGATGACCACATTCGTCGTTTATACATCAGACGCACCTCCTGACTGTTAAGGTGAGCATCACCGCGGATTATGTCTCGCACGATAAAACCGCATAATCCGCACAGAACAACCATCCGTCTGCCACCCAAACAATTGTTCCTGCTAATGCAAACCATTCAACCAGAAGGCAGGTAATGTGACCAGCGGTAAAATCAAAACATGAGGAGTGTGACGAGCACTCCGCTGATCCTCATTGGACGCAGTCCACACGATTCCACCACGAGCACTCTGCACCATTCCACCACACCACAGTCCACAGTCCACACCATTCCACCATACCACAGTCCACCACGAGCACTCCACTGATCCCCATTGTACACAGTCCTGCATTAGCAGGAACAATTGTCTGGGTGGCGGATTTGTTGTTCTGTGCGGTTGTTGTTGTTCTGTGTGGATTATGCAGTTTTACCATGTGAGACATCATCCGCAGCGATGCTCAACATAACAGTCAGGAGGTGCCTCTGATGTATGTGTGTATGTATGTGTGTATGTATGTTTGTATGTATGTATATATGTGTATATGTATATGTATATATATATATATATATATATATTGTTACGGCTGTGGAAATTCGCACCACATTCAGGTCCCGTAGGTGAGGTATTTCTGAAGTACATGTGTAGTTAGCCCCAAACCCGTTGTTTAGAGGGAATTAATGTGATTCATTCGGGCTGCGACACTTTGAGTCAGTCGTTTTTCTGTTCTTTCTTTATTTTTGAACCAACCACGTCAACCACACCACGCCATCCCCACCACAGCGCCGACCGCGCTGCGGCCGCGCCGCCTCTGCCATCTGCGCGACTGCATCTTCGCCACCCGCCATTTCTTCTCCGCGCTTAGTGGTGGGGAAGCGAAACGGAGAGGCGCAGCTGGCGCGCCCATTGGTGGACGCGCGGTGTGACGCGGCCTGGGAGGAGGAACGCCCCTCTTCGAGACCTTTCTCGAAGAGCCTCGAAGGGGGGTGGAGCAGGGAACGGGGCGGAGTGTGGGGCGTATAAAAGACGCCGACGGGTGAAGCAAAGGAGGCTTGAAGGAGGCTTGAAGTAGGCTTGAAGGAGGCTTGAAGGAGGCTCGCTCGAAGGAGGCTCGCTCGAAGGAGGCTCGGTGGATGTTCTTGCTCCGCGGTTGCTCTGACGCTCGTCTTCCGGCTCGCTTTCTGAAGGCCGCTGGTCTGGCTTTGGTGGGGCGTCGCAGGACCCCGTGGCGGGAAGGAGCGTCCGCCATACCCCCCCCCTCTATCCGCGCCTGGGATAGCGCCGAACACTCGGTCCCGGGGGTCGAGTGGTCAACACGGGCAGCGCGAGGCACGCAGGAGAGGACTCGCCTGCCACGCGAGGGCACGGAGTCGCGGCCAGGCGGGACCACAGTCGGCGGATTCGGAGTGGGGCTCGACGGCCCACCAGGGAAGTCACCCTTTGCTTTTCTTTGGGTTTTTGGGCAAATGACTGTGGGAGGCGCCTTTCTTGTGAAGATAGAACTGTTATAAGTGTTGCACGTGTGTACGCGTTATTCGGTAGTATCTCTGCGTCACTGTTTCTTTTCTTCCATTTGATATATGTGCATTCTTTGACTGTATATGTGTGCTCTATGTGTGTCGTGTAAATAAAGTGCTTGCGTGTTGAATTGTTCCCCGTTTCGCTGCGTCCTTTCCTTCGTTTGGGTCTCCATCTTGCTTCACGTAAAAGCACTGTATCATTTTACTAAACTTCTGGAATTTTATGCCTTCGCTGACGAAGTCACCAGAGATTATGTTTTCGTTGTTGGCGTCCGTCCGTAACGTTCCCCATGCTAATTTTCGTTGTTTTTCTCTGCAACCGCCTCTCCGATTGACACAAAATTGTCACCATAGGTGTGACTACTCGGGTAGATGTTTTTATGATAATTGTGATGTATAGGTCTTGTGGTGTGTAGCAACCATTTTGGGAAAAGGAAACGCGTTTGGACCTCTATCTCCAAACCCCTCCATGGAAAAAAATTGAAGTTGGCACATTTAAGTACTCCCCATGGAAAACAAGTGTGAAGTTTTCTTTGATGATATTATGGGGGCTTCGTCGCATGAACATCATAATTGCATATGTCGAATGCTTTACCCTGATTTAGTATAAATTTTTGAGTGTTCATTCTATGGCTAAATTGAATGGGGGAAATTTTTTTGATGCTGCCATTCGATCATTGTGGCTTCGCGCGCCATGTTTTATTTAACATAAAAACCTACAACTCTTCTTCTCTGAAACAGCTGAATCAGATAGAGAGTGAAACTTTTACAGGTCATGATGCCTATCCATGAGGAACAAGGTTCTGCACCGATGATGGTCATAGGTCACATGCTTTGGCAGCTATGATTTTTTTTAAAAGAATAAACCTTTTATAACCTCTTCTCCAGAACAGCGTTGACAGATCGAGGGGTTAACTTCACCAACGTGTTCCGCAACGCAATGGGGATACTGGGGTGTTCACCAATAATTAAGACGGTACACATGTCTGGCAGCCATATGGATTGAATTAAAATCTTTTAAAAAGTGTTTTCTCTGAACCACTTCATATCAATCGACCGAAACATCAGAGTTGTGATCTATGTCGTCATGGGAATATTATAGCATATTATTTATACGCATACATATTATACGTGATCATAACATATTTTACTGTGACATATTATACATACTAATAGAGTACCCGCCCTACGGGAGATCATTGTTTCCACTGCCTGCAACACGCTTCTTCTTGCATGCATAACTTTATTTGTCGGTGATGGTATGGCAACGTGTTGCATGCATGTCTTAAATTTCAACCAATGAGATGCATGGCTGGCAGGCAGAATGATTTAATATTTTAAATCTGGTGTTCAGAGCGATTTAAATCAAATTTTGGTACAAGATGTATGCATGATGTAATCATGTGGGCGGTGGCATATCTGGGCAAGTCCGACTCAGAAAGTGGCCACTTTTAGTTATTATATTTTAAATTGAATTAGAAGAGAAAATTTGAACACCGCATGAGGTATAGGCGTGTTTCATGCTGAATTCTATAGTTAACCATCCGCCGAAGGTGGAGCGACGTAATATTTCAACCGCTTGGCTGTTTGTTTATTTGTCTGTGGCAGGATATCTCAACAAGTTGGTTGAGGGATTCGAGACAAATTTGACGGACAGGTTGGAGTGTTGTGACAAAGACGAAATGATTACATTTGTTGTAGAATCCGAATCTGGATCTGGCTTCTCTACTTTTTTAAGTGATATCTTCACCATTAAGAGAATCAGGCCAACATCAATTATCAGGCGACAGAACAATATCTCAAAAATTGTTGGACGATTGATGATGAAACTAGTGGACTGGTTGATTTTGGTGAATATCTGGTTGCGGATCCAGACCCGAAGTATTTTTTTTTCGTAATTCTTTACGCATTGAGTGATGGGGGTAAAAAAAAAAAACTATATAGTATAATACATTTATTAGAATCAATTTTATATTATTATTCCGATAAAACATGACTACTTTTGCAAAGAAGCTTGAACAGTTTGAAAACCTTTGTATGTATGACTTGTCGAGATGGAGCAGCGATGTGCGCTCGGCGATATTTTGCTTCCAGATAGAACCAGGTGTTCCAATGGCAGAAAGATGGTTCTTCGCACCTGAATCCAAAGTGGCTCTTTCTATCCTGACATCACTGATGATCGCCAAGTAGATGATAGCTTTGGCAACAACCATTCGTTTTAAGGAAAGGACCACAGAGATAAAAATTGGGAGAACCTACAGACCCTGTTTAGATTAATTTCAGGTTGTGGGAGGATTGTTGGAAGACGTTAATTAGGGTTTCGAGACAGGGAAACTGGTTAAATTAAATTCAAACTTAATTGAAGGAAGTCACTCATGGATTTATGAAAAGGGACGTCATTGTTGAACAAAATTTATTGGAGTTTCTATGAAGCATTTTTCCGATTGGGTGGGCAGGGAAGTGCATGTGGATGCAGTGTAATCTATAGCTTTCAGAAGGTTATTTGCAAAGTCCAACATGATGAGGTTGTTACCTAAAGGTGAAGGCTTATTGGAGTAGCTCAACATGTAACAAACTAAGATTAGAAACAGGCCTTAGTGGTAATAAGCGGAAGGTGGGAGGATACTCTTGCTGGGAGGATGTAAGTTGTGTGGGAACGCTCAATGATGAAGTATTGGGATCATTATTATTCATGATTTACATCAATATGATTTGGATAGTGCGCGTAAAGAAGTAAGCTTTCCAAATTTGCATGATGACATAAAGCTACGAGGTAGGTGGATATCAGAGGGGGTGTGTGATCAGATTCAGGAAAGTATTCGGATACTGTGCATAGTAATTGGCAAAAAAGGATTGGCAGTTAGCATCATTTGAGATGTAAATGAAATGTATAGGTGCTGGGAGTGGGTATAAATAGAAGGAAAATAGGGATTAAAGCATAATGCAGAGGGGCAGTCTTGGAGAATGTTCACACAGGAGAAAGGATCTAGAGAGTGGTATAGGTATGGAGGTAAAATTCAGACACCACAGTGCCAGTCAGACTATCGGTAACGCTAATAGGATTTTAGGTTGTGTTCGTTAGAGGATTAAAATTATAAATCAAAAAAGGTAGTGTTACACTATCCATGAATTCTTGGTGAACATCATCTCGAATATTGTGTTCACTTGCACATTGCAGAGATGATGGATACATCACTTTGCTTGGAATTAGAAATAAGAGCATGTTGTTGCCCTGTTATAGTTGAGTAGGATCTTATTAAAATGATTTCACAATAGGATGACGATGGTGACCTTAGCAACTTTAAGTGATTTTAATGATGAGAATGATTTAATTTATAATAACAAACCAGAATTCAGTTCCATAAAATAATATAAAAGCAAGCACACACTAATTGCAGGAGGTAAAGCGGACAGAGCCTCACGGTAAGACATGATTGGTAATGCAGAAACCCTGCACCATCTATGGCCGCAAATTTTATACAAACAGAGATTTGTGGACCTGGCGAGGATAACATAGTATTTGCGGAGAGCAAATAAATTTAATAAAAGAAGAATCCATCCCGGAGGGTGGCAATGGACCACTACCTTGCTTTATTCGGCTTTGGACTGAAAGGAGAACTCACAAGTCAGCTCGTCGTGTGGACGTTGTGTCAGGGGCACTCTTCATTGCCCGACTCCAGAACCCTGAGGCTTCAACGTTGCTAAGAACCCTCCATTGAGGCTCGTCTGCCAGCGCATGCTCCATTCTTTCTTGTGTCTCTTCACTCATATCACTTGCCGTGTCCCTTAAGGGGAGGACCTAACATGCCTCACACAGCAGAATGTTCCTCCACTGGTTTGTAGTGTCAGTGTCTCCTGAGGCAGCGAGTTCACCCTCAGGTTGATGTGGACTGCAGGGAATTTAATAAATAATATTACAAATTAAACGAAGGTGGAGAAAGGTGGGAAACTGAATCATTAGATAACCTGACTGGCTACTCATGTCGTTACATTTAACTTTTTAGGCATTAGTACATTAACAAAAATACATTAAGAGGTTACCAGTCCTTATCTCGATGCACGGTTTAGCTACATTTTTGTTGTCTGTAAAAACCTTTAGTCCAGATATTGTTTACTCTTGAACTCCCAGGAACTAATGACTTGCACAGTCAGCCTGGAGCTGCAACATTATTGAGACATCAATCAAATATAGAACACTCAATGTCAAAGCAAAGCTTGTTGCTGGCCTCACAGGTCCCCTGGAAGGATATTTCTGTCACAATTGCAACAATATTGTTGGAATGAGGATACCACGATATGAGAGGTTTATGTAATCCATCAGGACAAGGATAACAATTATATCAAGGCATCACTTAACAATCAAATGTGGAAACAGAAGAAAAAAATTTTTTTTCCGATAAATCAGGAAGTATGAAAACATCACAGAGTTTGAACCTTACTGGATCAAACAATATCCACAAAAGATAGTTAAAGACGAGGTTAAACCACAAGAGAACACCCATGAGCTGTTGCCTTGCAGCCTGTACATAAAGGACAACTACTATGTGTTACATACCCAAAAATAGGAAAATTTTACTTCCACTCCGATATTTTCTATACACTGCTCTTTAATCCTGTGACTCCCTCTCCTTTTCATCTTCCATATTTATCTTTACCCTCGTTTTATATCCACGTTTTACCTGCCATCTGCTCTCCCAATTGCACAATATTTTCCTAAAGCAGGTCAGTAAGTGTGCCTTCGATTCTGTCAAAAAGGAACAAGAAAGCAATCTTGAAAATGCAAAGCCCGTCGGACGTCCGCTTTGTTGTCGAACTAAACTTGACGCAAAACGACAGTTAAAAAAAAAAATGTACATCTTATATAATTTGTGTCTCCATATTCTCAAAATAAAGTTTGTTTGAAAATTGTATGACAAAACTCAATTGGTAAAAATGTTGTTGCCTGGACAGACACACTGAAGCTAAATGTATCTTCACTAATAAATTGTGTGTGATGTGTGTGTGTGTGTGTGTGTGTGTGTGTGTGTGTGTGTGTGTGTGTGTGTGTGTGTGTGTGTTGTGTGTGTGTGGTGCGTGCACGCATGCGCGTGCTCCATAACTCCAAAACCATGATATTTAAGGGTCCCAAACTTTGCATGCATACTAAGAGAACTCCAAGGAAGTACATGAATGAAAATTGGGTGTTTGGGTAAATTTAAAGACCACTTTTTGAAGATAATTAAGGCTTACCTCCATGAAAGGTTTATCCTTGGTCAGCCCAAATTCGCCTTGCAGGGGTCTTATCCACCATAATCGATAAGGGCTATCCAAACTAGCCTTGCCTTGGTAACACTTGTTAACTCTCACTCTCACAAAACATGCCTTGTCGACACTCACAGACTAATTAAAAGTATTATTCGAAATTACATTGGACTGAGAATTGCTACTTGTGGACTAAATACGGTCAAAATCTGGAGTGAAATCTGAAAATGTTGAGAAATTACAGATTATTATATTAACTAAGCATATAAGCGTATTTATTGAAGGATGGCTTCTGCTTTCCATCTTCTTCATATTTACACAAAACATGGTGAGATTGCAAAGCATTAAACTTAACTTTTCTGCTGTTCTGACAATTGTATTGAGATTTGAAAGATTAACAAATATGCCAAGTATGCTAGGGTTAGGTTAGTTATTATGTTCCGATTAGGGTTAGGGAATTGCTGGAATAACTTTGTCATATCTCCATGATCTCTGAAAAAAGAAAAACCTGGAAATCAAATTTGGTTCTTATAAGTCGATAGTGCTACTGTTTAATGAGTTATAGCACTTATTTTGGTATGATCGATAACTTGGAAATCAATCGGACTTGAAATGGCGTTTTATTGCAATTTGAAGTTGTGACCCGACCCCCCTGACATCGCCCCCGACCCTAAGAAGGGTGTTGGTGTGACACCCCAATGAGACATATGGTTGGATGCAGAATTGGAAGATGCACATTTGGATTTAGTTTGAAGTCGATACGACCATTTAGCGGACGTTATTGCGAAAATAAGATTTCGGTTTTTCGGTGACCTTGACCTTGACCTTTGACCTAGATTCACACAAAACGACAGTTGTCTAAGTTGGACATGGCCGACGTCTCCACCCAGTTTGTGTCATGATCGCTGAAACGGTGTGGCTGCTACAGGTAAACAAACACACAAACAGACAGACAGACAGACACACAGAATGACCACACACAACCGACCAACATAATTGCCGAAATCCGAAGGATTCCGGCAATTAACAAACAAGAAAACGGAGTAAAAACTGAGTACTCCCTTCCTTCGGTGCCCGGTGATGACGTCATGCATCGCCTTGATATGGAATTGGGAAGGAGCGGTGTACATAAAAGCAAGTTCTCCAGCAGTTTCACCTTTTAAGCGCGACCAAGTTGCCTCACCGTCGAAGTAATGTGATGAAACATATTAGGGGTGATGGAAAAGATCTTTGTTATGTCTTGAGGCAGTATTGTTTTCCGTAGGAATGCATCTCCAATTATATAATGGAAGTCAATGGAAAATAGG
Organism: Eptatretus atami; assembly: GCA_035128595.1. NCBI lineage: Eukaryota > Metazoa > Chordata > Myxini > Myxiniformes > Myxinidae > Eptatretus > Eptatretus atami. The sequence continues at coordinate 58,462,527 of CM068954.1, forward strand.
GTTCAATTTACGGAATTTTTACTGATGTACAACTTTTAAGAACGTACGTCATTCTGTAAATCGAGGATGGGTGTATAAGGCTTGGTAAGATAGGTAAGAATATTTTTCTTACGAATTCTATAGAGTCTAAATTTATGCACACTCACCCCTGACCTGTCTGGCCTGGGTTTGAATCTCGACTCAGCCATAAACTGCCATCCTGGTGCTTTGGTAGGCAGGGTAATACATTAATATGGGTACTGTCCCTCGGATGGCCGTTAAACTGGGCATCTCGTCTTGCCAGCATTAAGTTGTGGACGCTAAAGAACCACGCAGTGTCCTTCACGAAGAGTAGGCAATCTATTTCCCACATCCTGAACAAAATTACAAATTCCTATCCTGACTTGCTGCTGGGAAAACAAATAAGGCAAACCACCCAGCACGACCCTTGCCAAGAAACCGTTTCTCATCTCATCATATATTTAAAATAAAAATTGGCATTTCTTGGACTATTGTATCTTGTTCTTATACTTTTCAAATGCCACACATTTGTGTTTCATGTTATTTTGTTTCTGTGAAAAGTGTGGCAAAAAGGAAGTTTCAAAAATAAGTGAATAGAGTCTTGTTGTTTTACCTAACTTCTGTGGGCTTGATTCTCCTGCCCCTTCGTGTGGTTGGTGGAGAGATGCCGTCTAACAATGTAGCTAACCCTAATTGTGGATTGATGGGAGTGAATGTAGTAGCAACCAACTTCGGTGGCCTTTTTGAAGTTCCCATCTGAGCGCACACCTCATGATTATAAAAAAAATACAATGGACTTTGCTGATTTGTCTCGTGTTTACTAATGTGCTTGTAATTGAGTAAAGGTACATCTCATAATGTCGTTGTTGTATACATATGCCAGCAACGCTTGTGAAGTAATTAATGTCAGGTCATATTGTTGCGAATTTGGAAGCTTACTGCACACAACAGTCGGTCCTATAAGATCAGTTATATCAGTAAGTACGTGTTTCTCGTAGGGTCCATCCTATGTTTAATGGGTGATTAATTGTACGTGCGCTGTGAGTTATTTTGATGTTAGGATTTAATACCAACAACTACAACAACGACACTGCCCTCGCTTCCTTCCACCATCATCCACCCGCACCATTGCACGCATGTGTGTCAGCACGTACGTGGGTAGAGTCCAGTGTGCTAGGCGGGGTTTCTCTGGACTTGGTGTGCTGGCTTCCCCAAATATGGGCACAAGCGTTGCGCTCTTGCTTCGCCCCAAATATGGGCACAAGCGTTCGTTTCTGGCTTGCTCAAAATAGGGCATAGAGCGTTCTCTCGTGCTCAATGAAGAGTGCAAGCGTGGATAGGAGAAGCGTGGGATAATAAGGGCCAAACGAGAGGGGTTGAGTTGTTGAGAGTTGTCTTCTGGTCTTCAGAGAGTTGAGAGTTGTCTTCTGGTCTTCGGACATCTGGTGGTTTCTGAAGCCAGTCGTCGCCTTCTGGGGTCCCGCCAACAGAGCGTCTTCTCTTGTGGCCTGTGTGCCTGCGAGCCTGTCCCGCGAGGATCGCCTGCCTGGGCTTGGAGCGGCATTGTGTGGCGGGTTTCGAGTTCCTGCCACACCGGATCGTTAAGAAACTGCACGAGGCGGAGAGGTCTGAGATAGAGCTCTGACCTCCAGCTCGCCTTTGCTTGAGCTGGAGGCCTCCAATAATGACCTGACGGGTCCATTTCTTTTGGGTGTACGTGTGTGTGTGTGTGTGTTGGTGCCAGTCTATTAAGTAGAAAACTGCATTAAGTGCTTGTACATAAATTGCTATTCCTTCAGTATTGGTTAACTCTGCCTTCTTGCTGCTCCCCTGCCCATTATAAATAAATATCCCTTTTGTTAAATGTTCCAGCTCATTTCTGTGTTTCTCTCATTGGCTTGGCACGGTGTGTGTTGAGAAATAGCGAGGCCGTAAATTGTTCATTTGTCCGACGGCCTTGGTAATCTCTGCTCGGGTTACACAAGGTTAGGGCTCGGTAACGGCTTGTTCCGCTCGAGGTCCGTCGGGGTGTGAATTCCCCGGTAGCTTTGTCCGTGGGGTAATTAGGTATATTGAAGTTTGTCAATTGACCCTACCCACGCGGTCGAATTATTTGGCGATTCATGGTCCAGTAAGGGACCCGTGCCTTTTGACAATTCCGTGTGTTCGGTGGAGCCGACTCTACTGCTCCCTCTAGCGGTCGTGCTCGCCACCGATACCCGGCCCAGTAACAATATTATGTGATGCATACAGAAAGTCATAACCGCCCTACCTGATATTTGAAACAAGGTCTAAATAGTTTCCACTTTGTGGTTTGCAGGAATCTCAATTTATTTTAACTTCATAGCCCTGTGTGCCTCTTATTTTGTCACAAGGTGGCATGTGATTAGAGGCAGTATTCTCTGCATCGGGCTAGTTTTCACTGTTATGAGTGATAAAATATAGATGACTACCCTTTTTGTCAATGTACAAAAATGACCATATATATTGCGACAGTAAAGAAATATGCAGGGTGCTACAAATTTTTATATGAGTTCCAATATGGTCGAACTGCCCCTTACATTTTGCACCAAATATTGATGGACAAGAGGCAAAATATCGTACTATCCTCGATCAAAATGAATGAAAGTTCAGCAGTGTTTGGAGTCTTTTGACCTCCAATACAATGTTCAGGCAAAATACGAAGACCTCCAAGAGGAGTTCGATCGGAAATTAACTCTATGGATTGTGCTATGGGCTGGTCTTTGCAGATTTTCAGCGATGTTGTCTGCAAACCAATTCTCACAGACGTCTTAGGACGCAAAATGTGCTGTCATGCTGGCAGATGTAGGCGTTGCCATAATCTGGTAGTGTAGAGTTCTATTTGCAAGTGGATTAAGTACATCTAGGCTTATTGAGGAGCAACGATGTGGCCAAATTATGACAAGACCTTATGAAGCAACAACAAAAAACAAAATTTCTCAGCAATTTTAAGTTCATTTCCACTCATCAATTGCTATTCATCTCTGGAACTTATCAATTTGAATTGATGAGTCTTATTGTGTATCATTTAAGCTTAAAACAGGAAAACTAAATGGGTATGATTCATGGTTTTTAGGCTCCTGTGACTCCAGTTGTTGTTTTATTATCAAGGCCATACATCAAACCTCGTTAGTACTGGTGATGTTCCTGTTACTGATCCTTCTGTGATGGAACTTGGTTATTTCTGATCACTGGGTTGTGCTGCTGGACCTGTCCATTTCTCCACCTATGTCTTGACCTAGGCGTACTATGACATTCCAAAACCTGAGATCCATTGACCCAAGTTTGTTTCAGATTCCATTTCCTCCGTTTTCTCACTGGCACATGTTGCAAGATAGCCTTGAGGATATGGTTGACTATACATCCATACTCTTCATTATAACATAGATAAATTTGCTCCTGAAAAGTCCCATCAGGTAACATTTCCCCCATCATCCCCGTGGTTCACTGATCATCTTCGTGAAATGAAGTCCTGAGGCTTAAACTTGAGTGCAGGTGGAGAAATCAGGCCTCACTGTCCACCTGCAGTGATTTAAATAACATCAGTCTGCTTACTCTGCTGCCTAAAGATAGCCAGATCCTTCTTCTATGCCACCCTGATAGATCATGGCTACCACAACTCGCAGGCATATTTTCTCCACCATAAACCATCAACTGAAGCCCTCTAATTTCTCCCTCTTTGTTTGTAACCCACTACTGCAGAATGATTGTAACCGTTTTTAGGGGTTTTTTAGAAAAAAATTTCTCCCAGAATCAGACAGCAAACCAGGTCCGTTCATAATAGCTTAACTCCCCATCACTGTTTCCAGCTTCTTGCACTGGCCCATCCCTAAGATCCTTCTTGAGGTTACTCCCACTGCTTTATCTGCCATGGTCACAAAGATGAATCTTCTAGTAACTCACTCAACCTATTCCAACATCTCTACTAAAATCATGTTTATCTGCCATTTCCCCTGTTATTACCAACATCACAAACAAATCACTTACAATGGTGTGTACCATCCTCCCTCAAACTTGCAGCAATTACCCCCTTCATAAAAACATAACCTTGACCATGAGGTCCTCTCCAAACACAGGCCCGTCTCGAATCTACCTTTTTCATCTGAAGTGTTAGAAAAGGTTGTAGCCTCTCAGTTGCAGTCTCATCTGGATTCCAACCAGCTTTATGAGGTATTCAGTGTAGTTTTAAACCTGCACACAAGGACAGAAATTGCCCTAGTTAAGGTGGTTAATGACCTTCTCATGGCTGCAGATTCTGGCTCCCCTAGCCTCCTCATTTTGCTCGATCTGAGTGCGGCTTTTGACACTGTGGATCATGAAATCCCACCACAGCACCTGAATGACCTCAAAGTTCTCTCTGGTACAGCGTTGCAGTGGTTTTCTTCGTACTTTTCCCTCAGAAATGAATTTGTCACCCTGGGTAAATCTCGAGCCAACATTTGTCCTGTTACATTTGGTGTTCCCAAGGGTCAGGTTTGGGACCCATTTTATTTATAATTTACCTGCTCCCCTTGGTCACATATCAGGAAGCATGATATCAGTTTCCATTGTTATGCAGATGACCTCAAGTGTACTTGCACACTTTACCCGATACCCATCTTGTAATTTCCTGGGTGGAACAACTGTTTAGATGAGGTAATGGCATGGATGGATACTAACTTTCTACAACTCAATGGCAGCAAGACTGAGGCTATACTTATTGGTATGAAAAAATTTGGCAACAACCATATTGTAATTCATGGGATCGTTATTCCACTTTTCTTCCTTGGTCACTAATCTAGGTGTTACATTTTTCCATCTCTGTCTTTTGAAGCTCACATCAAAAGAATGTGTTCAAACTTCATTTTTCCATCTCAGAAACATTACCAGATTGAAATCTTCTCAAAGATTCCTCATGTGGAGAAGCTCATGCATGCCTTTATCTCTTCGAAGATCGATTACTGTAACTTACTCTTTATTGGTCTACCTGCAAATCCCTTCAAAAGCTGCAATTCGTTAAGAATCATGCTGCATGGGTTTTAACCAACACTAAGAAAATAGAGCGCATCACTGCTGCGCTGAGTCCTTGCACTGGCTGCAGTGAAATATTGAATCGAGATTAAAACAATACTTTTGTTTTTAAGATCTTATATTGGCACCAGCCCACATATTTGCAAAATTAACTTGGTCATAACTCATCTACACGCACGCTTAGGTCCAAGCACTGCCGGTCTTCTATCTATGCCCAGGATGCAGCTTCACACCATGGGGGATCGGCCTTATTGCTCGGCTTGTACACTGCCTGTGAGATAAGCTTCCATATCACCTTAAGGCATCCGGTTTTATTACAGTTTTTAATCTAGGCTAAAAACACACTTTTATTCCCTTTTTTAAAGTAGCCTGCTTTGCACGAAGGATGATCAAGGATGTTATTATTTATATTGTATTTAATTTGACTTTTTCAATTGCTATTGTATATTTATGCAATTTGATATATATATATATATAATATATATATATATATACTATATAATATATCAAAACATGAGAGTGTGACAAGCACTCCACTGATCCCCATCGGCCAAAGTCCACACCAAGCAATCACCTCCAACACAGAGGCTTCGGCCCGGTAAGTCTGTCAAAGATTACATGGTCATCATTAGCCAAACATCAAAACAGAATCACCAATCCAGATTCAGACTTACTTGCCCTTAATCAGGATGGTATACCGATAAATATCTATGAATGATGACCACATTCGTCGTTATACATCAGACGCACCTCCTGACTGTTAGGTGAGCATCACCGCGGGATTAATGTCTCGCACGATAAAACCGCATAATCCGCACAGAACAACCATCCGTCTGCCACCAAACAATGTTCCTGCTAATGCAAACCATTCAACCAGAAGCAGGTAATGTGACCAGCGGTAAAATCAAAACATGAGGAGTGTGACGAGCACTCCGCTGATCCTCATTGGACGCAGTCCACACGATTCCACCACGAGCATCTGCACCATTCCACCACACCACAGTCCACAGTCCACACATTCCACCATACCACAGTCCACCACGAGCACTCCACTGATCCCCATTGTACACAGTCCTGCATTAGCAGGAACAATTGTCTGGGTGGCGATTTGTTGTTCTGTGCGGTTGTTGTTGTTCTGTGTGGATATGCAGTTTTACCATGTGAGACATCATCCGCACGATGCTCAACATAACAGTCAGGAGGTGCCTCTGATGTTGGTGTATGTATGTGTGTATGTATGTTTGATGTATGTATATATGTGTATTATATGTATTAGTATAATATATATATATATATATATATTGTTACGGTGTGGAAATTCGCAACCACCATTCAGGTCCCGTAGTGAGGTATTTCTGAAGTACATGTGTAGTTAGCCCCAAACCCGTTGTTTAGAGGGAATTAATGTGATCATTCGCGGCTGCGACACTTTGAGTCAGTCGTTTTTCTGTTCTTTCTTTATTTTGAACCAACCACGCAACCACAACCACGCCATCCCCACCACAGCGCCGACCGCGCTGCGGCCGCGCCGCCTCTGCCATCTGCGCGACTGCATCTTCGCCACCCGCCATTTCTCTCGCGCTTAGTGTGGGGGAAGCGAAACGGAGAGCGCAGCTGCGCCCGATTGGTGACGCGCGGTGTGACGCGGCCTGGAGGAGGAACGCCCCTCTTCGAGACCTTCTCGAAGAGCCTCGAAGGGGGTGGAGCAGGGAACGGGGCGGAGTGTGGGCGTATAAAAGACGCCGACGGGTGAAGCAAAGGAGGCTTGAGGAGGCTTGAAGTAGGCTTGAAGGAGGCTTGAAGGAGGCTCGCTCGAAGGAGGCTCGCTCGAAGGAGGCTCGGTGGATGTTCTTGCTCCGCGGTTGCTCTGACGCTCGTCTTCCGGCTCGCTTTCTGAAGGCCGCTGGTCTGGTCTTGGTGGGGCGTCGCAGGACCCCGCTGGCGGAGAGGAGCGTCCGCCATACCCCCCCCCCCTCTATCCGCGCTGGGATAGCGCCGAACACTCGGTCCGGGGTCGAGTGGTCAACACGGGCAGCGCGAGGCACGCAGGAGAGGACTCGCCTGCCACGCGAGGGCACGGAGTCGCGGCCAGGCGGGACCACGTCGGCGGACTTCGGAGTGGGGCTCGACGGCCCACCAGGGAAGTCACCCTTTCTTTTCTTTGGGTTTTGGGCAAATGACTGTGGGAGGCGCCTTTCTTGTGAAGTAGAACTGTTATAAGTGTTGCCGTGTGTACGCGTTATTCGGTAGTATCTCTGCGTCACTGTTTCTTTCTTCCATTTGATATATGTGCATTCTTTGACTGTATATGTGTGCTCTATGTGTGTCGTGTAAATAAAGTGCTTGCGTGTTGAATTGTTCCCGTTTCGCTGCGTCCTTTCCTTCGTTTGGGTCTCCATCTTGCTTCACGTAAAAGGGTTCGTAGTGGGCGTGATACGCCCGATAATTAATTGGAACCGTCGAGGCCGACGATAAACACCGCTCGGTTATCCCGATAGTACGGAAACGGACCGCTTAAGCGGTTCGTGTCCGAAGTCGACCTGCGCGAGGTGCGATCGCCGTTACCATCCGCGTGGTACTTAGGTAGGTCGAGTTTGGCGAACAACCCTATCCCACGCGGGTGGCCGATTGGCACGATTTGGTGAGCCGAAAAGGCCCACCGTGACTAGCTCCCCGGCTGTTAGTCCGAGAGGGTCACGACAGAATTGTCCGTCCGGTGGGCGACGTGCCGCGATTCGAGTCACGTGGCCGTTCGCCACGCCGGCGGGCGCGAATTCGCAACAATATATATATATATATATATATAATTATATATATATATATAATATATATATATAATATATATACATATACATATACATATACATATACACATGTTATGTTGGGCCATACATAACCAGCCATATAATAGAAATATATATATATATGTATATATTATATATATATATATATATCACTCTACTTTTGATTGTTATATTTCAATTTTTGTTGTTTTTCACTTGACCCACTGATTTTTCACTTGTTCAGCAATTTGAGATTTATTTGTTTTTAAAAAGCACTATATATATTAAATTTG
>CM068954.1:58470658-58482168 GCA_035128595.1 Eptatretus atami
TAAAATTTATTGTTATTCCAATTAAATTTTCCAAAAGACCAGGGGAATTGATTAATTGAAATTTATTTAAAAGTGTTTCCAGCAACATAACAATAAAGTGCAAATTAAATGGCAAACAAATAACTGTTGAAAACAATTCACTTATAACATTACAACTACAGATGCAAATGATACAAACTATTTTCAGCAAAGTGCAAGCAGACCATTATTGAGACTCTCCCAGTCAAATCCAAGTTCTCTCTTAGCCTGTTCTTAACATTAATTCCATAAAACTGGCTCCAGAAGGACATATAACTTTCTGAATGTACACTAGACTCTGACATGAAAAACACCAACTAAACTGGTTGTTATTCACTGACATCTGGATAGCTGCAGTTAATGCCACCCAAACATTGCTTATAATTTTCAGTTCATGCCATACATAACCAGCCATGAGGAAATTCTGCCACAGCTTAGCCCACTTCCCCATGAGATTGGGTCATCTATGTATTACATATGAACAGGGCTTACAATATATGAGCTCCCATACAAGGAACTTCAGCACAGGAAGAACCCATTAGGCCCATCAAAGCCTGCACTAGTATTGCCAACTTATGGTTGCTGTCCATGCTGTCCCTTTTCAAATACTGACCATTTTTAAGGTCTTTGGTATGACTCGGCCAGGGTTCAAACCACCAACCTCTCAGACTCAGAACAGACGTTCTAACCATTATACCACCGTTCGAACCGCCAACCTCTCAGACTCAGAACAGACGTTCTAACCATCATACCACCATCGGCTTAAATTAAAAAATTGCTTCAATTAAAAATTGGTAGAGCGCATACCTTCACCATGCAATACCTGATCCATGAAAACATATCGGGCCCAATACATTTTTGAATTAAAAATTTTAAATTCTCGTATCCAGATCTGTATTTGGCTCTTCACCAAAATCGAATCAATTTGTCCTTGTCACACGCAAAACCTGTACACCAAGTTTCATCTGAATTCGCCCACATCTTTTTGAGATGTCTTGCTACATATCGTTTTTGGCCCTACCTCTGAATGGTGAAGAATCACTTAAAAAATTATAGTAGTCGGATCCGGATCTTCACCAAAATCTAACCATTTCGTCCTTGTCACACATCCAACCTCTCCACCAAATTTCATCCGAATCCGTTCCCAACTTTTTGAGATATCCTGCACACAAACAAACAAACAGACAGGGGTGAAACCATAACCTCCTTCCACCTTTGGTGGCGGAGGTAATGAGAAAAGTAAGAGTAGGATGTTGGGAGACAGAAAGGAATGCATGGGAGTGTGGGAGTAGTACAGAAGGAGAATGGGAAGGAGAAGGAAATGGAAATTGGGTCGACATAGGATCAAGAGGAAGGAAAGGGCATCGTTGGAACATACAGGATTGGAGTTTGGGTCAAAACTTCCAGCCCAATTGCGTATATCAGAAGTATAATATTTCTGAGGACTTCTTTTATATGAGGTACAAGCAGCTAATACGTGTCCCATAACAATATCACGACATAAAATGCTTTATGCAGTATTATGAAGGAAAAAAACAAAACGCATTTAAACACTAAATTAATTGACTGTCAATTAAGCTTCAAAAACACACTCATGCATGTTATGTAAGTGAAGCTCATAAAGTTATAAAATGTGCTTAAAATATAAAAAGAATAGTATGATTAAACACAATGTTTGTGTCATTGGATTTTATCTATAGATACACAAAAGTGTTGTATGCAATTAAATATCATCAAGGTCATATTTACACCTCAAAAATAAATAAATTATTATTGCTATAAGCACAGTGTTGTTATCCTTAATTGTTCCTAAAAATAAAAATAATGCAGTCATAAGGTTGTTAAAATTTTTGCCAAATATATTTCATGAAACTCTTTATAATTCATATTTTATTGCAGATCTCCACAAAAACAAATCTGGTAAGGTATGGTGGTCTAATAGTGAGGACCCTGAACTCGTATATTAGAAGGTTGTGGGATCATATCTGATTGAAGATAGCAGTTTGAAGGATTTAGATTCTCAGCTTCTGAAAACTGAACCAGGCTCAGAAGAAAAACAAATATAGTTTACTCTTGGGATAACCATCAGGCAACTGGTCGATGTGTCCAAAGTTTGTGGTTGATCCTTAATGCCCACAAGGTAACTTGGGATGGACATTAGAACGCTGCTTCAGAAAAGGCAACATGGTTCATAGAATTGCCTAACCTTAAAATAACAATAATCAACATAAGAATATAATTTATTGGTGAATGCAGATCTTCGGGCAATATCAAACAGGCCTGACCATCACTCTCATCGCAACATCCATTATTATAAACTGCACATTGCTGTGGAGCATTGCTGGGCACATTAGCCTAATGTTTGCACTTTTCTTCATCACATCGCATTCGAATCACATTTGTAGGGCCCGGGAGTTGTTGCTTTTTTCCGCTCCTAACGATATCTCCTTAACGATGCCTGTGCATTTCACTCTCAGAGCAAAAGCTCAAAAGTGGCCACAGATTTATTTGTTTTGTACATAAAATATTTTTCCAGCGAGTATTTTTGGCAAAACAAATCTATTGAAAAAAAAAGTTAGATTTTTGGGGATTAAAAAAAAAAATGCTCCATAGTGCCTACACCTTTGTAGCTATGTGAAAGGTAATATTAAATGATCCCTGACCCCATTCCTTCATGGGTGTAGGGAAGTATTTTAGGCCCCCACAAAAAATAGAAAACAAACAATTTGATTTATTTAAAATACCAACAGCATTATAACAGCACCGGGCAATGTCGGTACTCCTGCTAGTGCACAATAAAAAATAAATAAAGCCTCACTAACTATGTTGCCAAAATACCAGATTCACACATGAAACAAAAGGGCAGGTGAGGACTTGAGCAGGCACGAAGCTAGTGGCATGCATGTTGCTATGGTTGTGCACGCTGACGTGGCTGACAAAGCGCAGCTCGGGCGGAGGAGATGAGGATTAATGGTGACGAAAAGATGGTGGCAAGCAGAGGGAAGGATGTCTCTCCCTCTCAGGTCCTAGCTCAACTTGTGCATGTTAGTGTGGCCATGGCCCTCATTAGCTCTGGGACCACCTTCACCAGTGGTAGGTCCCATTATTTGGCTGACTGCTGCTTGTGATAGGTACCTCATTCTGGGCCATCCCACCCCGCAGGCTGGCCCCGGTCAAAAATAGTCCTCTGTCTTTCTCCAGGACTCCACATCTAACTTTTCGACCATGGTTTGAGGTCTGCCAGCCAAACAGTTCGGAACGGTAGTTCCTTTAAAGCACATCGCGCTTTCTGTGCCTTTTGTGCCCACAAGTCCTCACCTGGCATCACCCGAAAACAGGAGGTTTTACAGATACAATCTTACCATATACTGTCTTAAAATTAACACTCACTGCCTCCTCTGTTCACGTTTTCCAAGATGACTTACTTTCTCGATGAAAAGCTGTTACAAGGGGAATCTAGCCTACCTGATCGCACAGTCCATACTATTCTTCTGAAAACCTATCTATGGATCCCACTCCCTTCGACAGAACAGTTGCTTGCAAATCTAATTATTATTACCCCAACTTTGCCCCTCATGATATGGTACTTCCTGTTCAACAACACGCAATTAGTTAATGATAAAGTTCTTATATTGAAATGTGGCCGAGAGCAGAGGATCAGATCAGACTATTAGCTTCAACTACTCCTATATTATACTCATATGCTCAATTGTTTCAAACAATCATTATTATTCCTGTGAAAAAAATGCTATCTTTCAAAAATTGGTGGAGTCACTGCATCAACAAGACACGTGTGCACCCATTGCATTGTGTGCATGTGTGAGGGATGATTTCCGAGATGCCTATAAAATCTGTATTTGAATAACCATTCACGGTAACTGCAGTTACAATGTTATCACATCATTTATCCATATTGAGTTTATTTTCATGACTACTTTTTCTCTGTGAAACAGAGAACTTTGCTCTTATCTCACTTTGTGCCAAATGATAGTGCATCTGTGCACTATTATCCATATCACATTTGTAGCCAAATTTGGCTTAAGACCATGCCCGCCCAGCCTGACAGCCTTACCTTACTTCTGGGATCTGATTCTATTACACCCCAAAGGCTTCCCATGGTTTCATTATCTCACAATTCCAAGGAAAAAAAAGGGTGAATATTAAATGGTAGCAAGATTGAGAACAAGAGCAAAAAGGTCATGAGGTTGCAGACTTGGGAGCCGTACACGGCAGGAAGAGCTTACCGCAGTTCGTGCTGATCATCCTAATCTAACAAATTTATGATTCCACATTTTCAAAATGAAAAGTCGCTGAATGTGTATTCTCACATTATTTACTGGTGATCTCAACCATTTTGAAATACCGTGTAGAGTGGTCCATCAAGGTCTCTTCGAAGAAGCTTGAGCACAACAATAAAATGGTTGTGAAATTGAAGATGATGACTTCTTTAAGTGAAGGGCCTCACAGTAAGTAGAGTGGACCAGCTATCATTGTGTGCTGTTCATTACATTTCGAGCCCATTGTAATTGCACTCAAAAGTGATGGATGGCAAGTCCTCAGAAGTGTATTTTATTTTTTACAATCACCATGGCAAACTCTGCAACTCGTTAGAAAACCTTTCAATGGGTTTGAATGTCCCATTTTTTCTTTTGAAAAAACAAAAACAGCTCTTTTTGACTTTATCATCCCCTCTCGAATTTTGAACGTCAAAGTAAAGGTTAAAAGTTTTTCTAATACGAAAAATCTAAAATATTATCGTTGACTTCTCCATAAACATGTGATAAAACATTATTTTGAGAAAGCAGAATTGATAAATTTGCTATCTTTTCACTTTGAAAAGTGCTCTCATTCTGAGTCTCCTTTCAATGGTGTTTCCAGAGCAGTTGGCAATGTTAGATCCACTAACAGTGAAACTGGTGTTCTCTCATTCGGCCTATCAAACATGAGTTCGGAAGGATGATGTAGAGGTGGTGCACTCACCTTTGAGTTGTTTCATCTCAGTTCATTGCTCGGCCTGACTGTAAACTTCTGATTGGTGCTTCACAGGGAGGGTGTGCCATCACTTGGATGGTTGCTAAGCTGGTTGCCCCATCTGCGCAGCTATTCGGCTTGTGGAGTAAGAACCAAGTGGTTGCGTTTTACACGAAGAGTGGACAAGCTTGTAAAAATACTTGAGCCAAACTCCCCCCACAGCCAACCTCAACAGAGCATGTAATTAATTGTGGCCAATAAAGTCTTAGTCATAGTAGTAACAATTATAACAAAATTTTTAAAAACATTTTTTTTAATGTAAAAGGATGGTACGTCAAAAGTATGTAAACAAGTAGCGGTACATTAAAGTAACCGCCACAGAAATACAAAAGATTGGGGGTGGGGGGGGGAGGAAGAAAAGGAGGGAAGCAACAGTGGTATTGTGCTAACATATATATATATATATTATTATACATACTACACTATACACATATAGCAAATACCACCCGTCACTCGCTGACGGATCAATAGCTGACGTGGGTGGGTGGGGTGAGAAAAGAGGTGGGAAGAGAGAAAGTGGGGGGGGGTGAGGCGTGGAGGGGAAAATAGAGAGGAGGGTGTGGAGTGAGGAGGGGTGTGGAAGTGAGGAGGAGGAGAGTTTAGCCGGGGTGGGAGAAGGGAAGGCAGACGTGCGGTGGAGCGTTTTAGTAATGCTCTCTGAGTAATGCTTTAAAAATAAATAATCCCCTCTCCTTGTCGAGCCTGGAGTCCCGTAAGTCAGTGTCTTGGGTTTGAGAAAAAAACCTGCTTCACTCCTTCCAGACAAAAGACCTCGAGATCATTTAAATCACATGATTAAGTTGAATCTCTGGGGTTTTTGCTCCAGGCCATTGCAGACAAGTCTGTATTCCTCTGTCTTCTACCCCCTCCTTTTCCCATTGGCAACCAGGGTTCCATTCAGAATGCTATGGTTGATTTTTAACAATGATAATGCCATACCATTTGATTATGCTTGCATACTGCAAGCAGATAATAGGGTGCATCCTCTGTTTATGCCTGGTGTTGGCTTAATGTTTGGGTGGTGCTTGGGATCCTAGGATCTTGAGTTCAAATCCCATCGGCTGTTGAATTAATACGAGGTGGGGTTGACTCTGCTGTCATCCTTCTGAGGTCGACAAACTGAGTGCCAGCTTGCTGGTATCCTGTGTTGGAGTGGCGACCCATCCAGATTTGCCCAATACCAAGAGACTTATAACGGCCAACACCAATGCTCTGCACAGAGTATGGTCCCAATGGATGGATGGTGGAGTGTTAATTACGGTTCATACCGTCTCATCAAAATGATTCTGCATAGAATACAAGTGAAGATGGAAACAAAATGATGTCTGAAATCCATTTTCTACCGGCCATACTATAAAATACCGCCCGGAGACAAACACTGCCTGGACACGGCTGGAGACAAACACCTCAAAGACACGTCCAGAGACAACCACTGCACGGACACGTCTGGAGAAAAACACTGCCTGGACACATCCGGAGACAAACACCGGCCAGACACATCCAGAGACAAACACCATCCAGACATGTCCGGAGACAAACACCGCGTAGACACGTCTGGGGAAAATACTGCTGGATGTATCTGGAGTCAAGCCATCCAGAGACAAACAGAGGGAGAGAGAGGGAGAGACCGACAGACAGACAGACAGACAGACAGAGGGAGAGATGGGAAGAGGAAGAGGGGAGTTAGCAGAGAGAAAATGTTATGCTTTATGAACAACACACACACACACGCACGCACACACACACACACACACACACACACACACACACACACACATATTGGTGCTCTGCCGATATCGGCAATTTTTCGGGAATCGGCAAGTTAGAGTCAGTGTGATTACCGACTGCAATATATACTATATGTAACCCAAAAACCTTGAGGAGCTTTCACCGAAAAACAACGTTGCATTTATGTTGACTTTTCAAGGAGATGTGCAATAACATTAATCTTTATAAACAGCTGTGTGTGATGGGTGGAAAAAAAAGTTGACTTGGTAATTTAGAAAACACGTTAATATGGCAATCAGCTTGGAAATTGGGTGCTATAAAATATATTTTGCTTTGAAACTCACAAAGAGAAACCTTATAGCCATTGTAAAGCACACCCGGTAACGAAGTGCTTTAGAAACATTCATGAAGACAAAGGAAAATCAAATAAAACCTCCATAAGATATGGGATGAAACTTTGTCACCACGGCACCAGATCCACCGCGGAGAGTCCCTGCCGATCCACCAATATGAACCACGCCTGTGTGTGCTGTATACATACCTGCCAACTGTACATCCGGATCAGGACAGAAACTCTACCGCTATCTACTGTAGGGCGCTTGGCAAGTGGCGTAAACACTCAATTAAATACTCCAACGGAAAGCCTGGCAAGTGATTACCAATTGCCGTCGTTAAACCTATGCACCCGGAAACACTCAAGCAATGTCCAAATTGGACAAATAAACACATTTTAGAAGCCGGAACTGGTCCTAAGTTCGATTCTGGAGCTTAAATTTTGTAATTCAGCTTAGTTTAATAGATTCTCGAGATTATTGCATGTGCAGAAATGAAATAAAGCCATGAACACTGGCATCTTCGGGCATTCATAAGCATTGCAATATAACCAGCGATTCAAAGCCATGATGAACAGCATTACATATCACTGTGGAAAGTGAAAAAAATCTTTCTCATTAAAAAATTATTTCGGCCTGTTCCAAGTTAAGGAACAGTTGAGCAGGCCAAAAAACATGGCGGCTTCAGACCCCAGCGAGGTTACCGAGGATACGCCCCGGAGAGAGTGGTGACCGAGGATGTGCCTGATAAAGGATATAATTTTTAAAAAGGGAAGTTTTAATAAACGAAACACCCAATTTTCACTCTTGTGCTTCCTTGAAGTTGTCTTAGTATGCATACAAAGTTTCAGGCTGCTAGGTTCAATGGTTTTGGAGTTGTGGAGGACACAGTCACTGACACACACAGACATACACTGACATTTATTAGGATAGATAGATAACTAGAGAGTCCATAGAACACGTTACCCCACGCAGTGTTAAGTTCATACTTTAATTAAATTTAAATAATGACTTAAAGATCGTTTTAAAAGAAATTCCAGAAGTTTAGTGCTATTGAAGCAGTATTATACATCACCCTCATACACCACCCAATATAATATGTCCAAGTACTGCCAAACGGAAGGGTTTGAAAGTGCAAAGAAGGCGATTTGTGTTCCACAGTGTTCAAGCATATAATTCAATTTCGATAAAATAAAGATTGTAAAAGTCGTACAAATAAATTCATTCCAGACTTTACCACCATTTTACCACCATTGATGCCATTTCGATTACATCACCCTATCTAACACTTTACATTTGTGTTTGTGCCTGTTGTGTGTGTCCTTAATGACGTCCTTAAAAACAGTGTTTCCTAGAAATTCAAAAAAAATAAATTGTGGACAGGTTGGGTGTGTGACAAGGACGAATTGATTAGATTTTGGTGAAGATCAGAATCCGGATCCGGCTACTAGAATTTTTAAAGTAATTCTTCACCATTCAGAGGTGGGGCCAAAAACGATATATAGCACGATATCTCAAAAAGTTATGGACGGATTCGGATGAAATTTTGTGGACATGTTGGGTGTTGACAAGGAAGAATTGTTTCGATTTTGGTGAATATCCGCGTCTAGATATGAGAATTATTTAATTTAAAAGTGATTCTTCACCAATTAGAGATCGGGCCAAAACGATATATAGCATTATATTTCAAAAATGTATTGGGCCTGATATGCTCTTGTGGATCAGGCATTGCATGGTGGAGGTATGCACTCTCCAGATTGCCCTTCTAGTTGAATGTGAATTCCCCCACAGACGACTGGAAGGTACTTTATTGCTTTGTAAATTTGTATATTGGTCGATTTTTTTTTGGAGGATTTGTGTTGCATAAAACCTCTGGAGTGTCCGTGCCAACCTTCGTAGGAAGCATCGCGACTTCCTGATAATAATACAGAGTAATTTTTTTTATTGAAGAACCCTAAATAATTCCCATACACTAAAAACTATATCATTTAGGGACCTAATATTTTATGTGAATGTAGCCTCATGTTAAAGAAAGCCATAACATGATCCACACAATTGATTACCTTAAATGAATTATTGAAAATGTTCACCACCATGTTGTAGGCACAAATTCATTCTTCACAACATGCTCTCTGACACAAAGTGTTGCATTTCTTGGGGAATATTGCTGATTGGGTCACTGATTATTACTTTTAATTCAAGCAGACAACTTTGTGTATAAATACTTAAGGATACAAAAGAAAAATTGAAGTGGAAATTAAAATCTCAAAAAATCATCCGTAGTGCTTGTTAGGGTTAGGGTTGGGCTACTGCTGAACTCAAGGATTTTGCAAGGCCCATGCATGCATTAATTGGCAGCCTATATATCGGCAAAAGTTAGTGTGTTTAACTGGGCCACAACACAATCCCCAGAAGCAGTGCCTGTAGTTATTCTGGGATCCTGGGACAGAGTAATTTTTAGCACATTGCCCGTCGTTTCAAAGCTGTTTTCACCAAACAACCAAGCACACGGCTTGAAGGCTGAGACAAAGATAGTCACAAGAATTTGGTGTTGACCACACTTCGAGTTTTGACAATACTAGCAGAGTATACCCACCCTATGGGAGATCTTGTTCCCAAGCATGTAACACGTTTTCTGATACATACTTTATTTGGGTGGTGTATAAGCAACTGACAGCTGCCTCAATCACTCCCCCCCCCCACCCCCCAACCAAAAGAAAAACAAGGACAAATGTGTCCAAGAGCACATCCTAAGGTTTTGTCTCACCAAGAAGAAGAGAACAAGAACAAGAAGAGGAACAAGAAGAAAAAACAAACAAAAAAAACAAAACAAACAACAACTTCGATATTTCGTCACGTGCCTTGATTGAGCCAATAGCGAGACCCGTCATGGACGATCGTCGTTCATGACGAGAAAATAGTGTATTTACGAAATTACAATACATAATGGAATAATCTTAAAATAGTAACGTGAACTTTTCGAAACTTTAAAGCAAATGTCCCGAATATATTTTAAAAGTTCATGATAGACGCTCTCAAAAGGCACCCTCATGCGAGGATGTGTACAGGTGTTAGTATTTAAGGAGATCCGGATCCTGTATATAAAAGAGCCGCGTCCTAAAGGTTTTTCAGAGAAAGAAGAAGAAGAAGAAGAAGAAGAAGAGAACAACAACAACGCCGAGCTCCTTAGAGCCACGTTGCTACACGAGACGCGGCTAAAAACTTACCTACTGCTTATAATTCAAAACGTGGGGAATTTACTGCACTGCACTGTAAATGGTGAGGACTTGTAATACCCTCCCCCACATGGTGGCGGCGCTACACGATACACATTTAAATGGAGAATTTGCATCTTCCCTCCCCTCCACCCCCTCAAGACCACAGACACAGATAAAAACATGTCTATACACTAATTGGAGCCATGTTGATCTTTTGTAGCAAGTCTGGATGAAATCGGCCCATAACTCTCGGAGGAGTAGCGTGACAAACAAACAAACACCGGTCCGTGAATTATCGTAAGGATTACAAGCTTAATACCCTCACTCATTGTTTGATTCCCAATTAAATGAAAACAAAATTAAAGAACTGCACCCTCTTAATTCCTGCAAAAACAATTAAACAAAAATCAAAATAGCCATCCATCATTTTTATTTTGTCCCCTAACGATCAGATTCTGAGTCAGCGGAAATAATATAACGATTAATGAAACATAAACCGCAATCATAAAACTAACGTGCTTTAGGAATCGGTAGTTAAAACAGGAAAAGGTGTGGTCACGCTGCATCCAGAGATAAATAAGTTCTAATCTGTAATTATAAATGTCAGTGAGTGTCAGTGAGTCAGTCAGTCCATCAGTGTGTGTGTCCTCCATAACTCCAAAACCATGAAACCTAAAGGCCTGAAACTTTGCAAGCATACTAAGGGAACTCCAAGGGAGTGCAGGAATGAAAATTGGGTGTTTGGGTTAATTTAAACACCCCATGTGAAGATAATTAACGGCCTTATTTAATTATCCTTTATCAAGGCGTCATCTTTGGTCAGCCCCTGTCAGTTAGCCCTCTGTCAGCTTGCTGGGGTCTTAATTCGCCATTTTGTTCAGCCTGCTCAACAATGCCTTGACTTGGAACAGGTCACAGCAGTTTCTTAACGATAAACTGCTCAAAATGTTTTTTTCACTTCCCTTACTCGTATCATCGAATGCATCACATCTTCATACCTACAAATCACTGGAAAATGCTTACAAACGCCAGGAGACGCTTGTGTTTGTGGCTATGTTCCATTTCCGCACATGCGATAAGCTCTAGAATCTCTTAACCTGAGCCAAATTTCAATTAAACTGCAGAATTGACCTCAGAAGCAGTTCCGACTGCTAAATAAAACCAGAGTTGGTGTCAAAGCCAC
>CM068954.1:58511834-58523750 GCA_035128595.1 Eptatretus atami
TATACTTTTTAGCTCGCCATCATGAGCGAATGAGCAAAAATTAAGGGGGGTTAAAAGTTGAAGCCGAGGTCGCCGAGTATTAGCTATGCAGCCCAAGATACATCACCGAACCTGATTGGTCCATTGCTATCACGTGCCTACCACAGAACAGACCACCACCACCACCTCTGCCAACCGTCCATAGGATGGGTAATCTACTAGTATAGGTAACTAGAAGCATTACTGATAAAGTAAAGGGGTACATGGACATTGGCTAACACCTACCGGGTGTTGGCCCGAGTGACTGGTGTCGCCGTACATGTGTATTGTGTAGTGAATGTGAATCTATGACGGGGTCGCATTAAAAGGTGAATGGGCTGTTGGTGTTTGTTCATTCCCTACCCTACAAGACAATGACTAAATTAATAAATTACTTTCTTTGTTGATATAGTTGTGGGAATCAGCTCAGCAGCCTTTTTTGAATGTTTTGCATGACGTACTTCACGTATAATGGAAATTGTTATTTTGAGCTCACTAAAAAAAAATTGTGAGAGGATGATGAACTTGTGAGATTACAGGGATTCAGTAAGCATTAGACGAAAATTAAGTAATTACGTGTGAAGTATGAACCTTTGTTGACATCAGTACCAGCGAGCAATGTGAATGATCCGGATATTTGTCTGTTTGCTGTTTTGAGTCCATGACAAATTAAAGTGTTCGACAAAAGGTGTTATCTGCTCTCCAATGTCTTGGCTGCAAATACATGATGATGTGTGCTGCATGTCCTTGACACAAGCTCAGCTCAATGCTGAATGGACAAAGAGAATGCTACTACACTGAGTGGTTTTGTTGGGCATTCTGGCTTCGTCGGTAACTAAAAACTACACTATGTGACATTTGCATCAGTTCATAGATGTTGTAATGTTGTATTTTTGACACAGACTGTATTGCTCAGAATTTTTCTTACCAATATTGTTCTTTTGATTTGCAGTTTAGGATGGAGTTTGTTCTGCTTTATTTTTTAAAGATTTTCTGAGTATAGTTTGTGTTTTTCATGCTTTCTCATGTGATGCTCATTCACACCCGATTTAATTATAATCAAATGTGGACTCTCACCAGTTATAATTCAACAATTTGAATGGAGATATACGTAACCCTCACCGATTGGATCACTATTTGAACAGATTTTAAGAGGCCAAGTGTTGTTTTTTTTTGTAACTTGGAGCATTCACTTCAACTGCTTCGTGTATGGCAAAACAATTGACACCTGCGTTCATTACCCCACACACGTGAAGCGAAAAGTGGGGTAAAGCAATTGGTTCACGTCTGTCTGTCTGTCTGCTGTCGACAAACGCCAGTTTATGATCGACGAACAACTTGATTTAAGTTGATTGTTATATTTTGAACACGAATCGGAAAACAAACCTGCAGTTTAGCAGGCGTACTTCGGCTCTGAATTTGTTCCGATCACGCATACGTAGAGAGGAGTGAGATACTTGTTTTACTCTGTCTACCTGTCTGGCAGTCAAACAAAATTGAAAATCAAAACAATTTAAATATTTCATTGACTTCAAAAAGGTTAATTGTGTTTCACTCTTGGTTTTACTCGGAGCCAAAGCTTTGAGCTACTAGATCTGTATTAAATCTACTTTAATCCGGATGTTTCTTGTTAACCTCCGCCATCGAAGATGGACGGAGGTTACTGTTTTCACCCCTGTCTGTTTGTTTGTTTGTTTGTGAACAGTATTACGGAAAAACTCCTGGACGGATTTCGACGAAACTTGTTGGGGGATTAGGTATGGTCAAGGATTATGCCATTAGATTTTGGACTTGGTCCAAAGTCCAATATGGCCGCTATGGCAGCCATTTTGAAAAAATATTTGAATTTTTGTTTTTGCATTTCTACATGTTTTAAGTGATTTCCAAACAAATTTATTTGAAAAAATATTTGAATTTTTGTTTTTGCATTTCTACATGTTTTAAGTGATTTCCAACCAAATTTATTTGAAAAAATATTTGAATTTTTGTTTTTGCATTTCTACATGTTTTAAGTGATTTCCAACCAAAAAAAAAAATTGTTAGAGAAAAAAAAAACAAAATTTTGCAACTTTTTTTCAAAAAAAATTCGATTTTATTTTTTTGGCATTTCTACATGCGCGTCGATCTAGTTTAGTTTATTCAATCGTGGTTCAGTAGAGTCGGATCCGTTTTGACCTACAATGAATAGGATATCAGGTTCACTTAAGTGACCCAGCAGTATTGGCGGCGGAGGTTTTGCACTCTACCGAGTACTCCCCCTCTGGTTGATTTTATAGTTTACTGGAAGGGACAATTAAGTGACTGACTATATATTGCATTAAGAAAAGTGAATTGAAAATGCAAAATAACCAATCGGTAGCTTTTCAAATGCATTGGGGAGACGACTGCCATAAACGGGATACAGCCGAATGCAGGGACAGACAAACATATATTGGACCATGACTACATCCATTACTTACGGATTATTGTAACATACCTTTTAAGATGTGTAGATATTTCGACCCCTTCGACCTTCTCGACCCCTTTAGACCACTTTAAACATTTTATACCCTTTGGACCTTTGAAAGCCATTTATACTCTTTGAACCTTTACACCATTTAGACCCCTTGAATGCTTTCAAACCTCAAAACCCTTGAGACCTCTAAACCTATAAGACTCCTAAGACCCACCCTTAAGACCCTTTATGACCTGTAAAAACCCTTTAGACCTCAAAAACCAGTAAGACCCCCCAAGAGTCTTTTAGACTCATAATGCCCTGTGGACCCTATATACCCCATTAGAATCCTGAGTCCGCTAAGATGCTGGAGACCATGTTATACTTTCTGGCTGAGGGCCTTCTGCAATAACGCTTGAGGTTCACCAGTCGTAATCAAAAGACCTCCCATTGGTAAACCACCTTAGTACCACACGAAGAGGGTGCAAAATACAATTGATTAAATTTATCTTTCCTTTTTTTCAGGTTCCACTCATCTTGGTTAGTGGCATAGGGGAAAAGTCCCACGTGGCAAAGAGAAAACGATGCCCATGACAACAATTTCACCACCATTATAATCAAATGGGATCTTTTTGTGATTCTATAATTGCCAAACCTCAGGAATTTTTCGAGATATCAGATTGAAAGTTGCACAGCTTATTTGTACGCATGTGTAGTTTATGTGTATGAAATCTGGTCAAGATCAATGCCATCCCAAACATGTAAAACATCTATTAGGTGGCAATTCAAAAATTGTATGAACCAAATTTATAACGCACATTTTGCATTATGGACTATTGTGGAGACGCCACCCCTGAAACCCACTCACGTGTGGAGATAGCATCCAACAACAGCAACTTACACGCACACACACGTGGATACTTTGAGACCTGGGAGAACTCCGTTCCACCTTCTGAAACCCACATATAAAGATGATAACCGACGACACACATCTGTCAAAGTGTACGAACACACACCAGATTTAAGGATGCTTGCATATACAGTATCATCGACACAAATTAATTTAAATTTGTATCTCACTGCGCTGATACCCATGTGATCAAGAATGAATAAAGTGGTGCTAGACTATAAAAGAAGTCATTTGCAACAGTTTCTAATAACTTTTTTTTTTTACCCCCAAATGGGGCACAATTAAAACTTTCAGATTTACTTAATTACTTTAAGTTTTGGCTTCTTTGGTTATTTAATTCCATGTCTCCCCAGCAGTGGTTGTCGCACGTGTGCAACAACATACAAAATAAAAAACATAAATCGGCCCATTTGAAATTGCTGTTTACCACAACATGACTGCGAAGCAATCCAGCGCATCATTATTCATAAAAACCTCTAAGGCAAAATCTAAAGCATATTATTCCCACATTACACCATATTCCTTCATAAAATGTCGTCATTTCCTCACGAAGAACCAACAATTTCAACTGTTATGGTGAACACATAATGCCCCCCAAGGCTGCAAATGCATTTAAAAGTTGCATTGTGATCTTCAAAGCACAACATTTTTGTTTGTTTTTTTGTCTACAAAATGTCGGCTCTTGGAAAAAGAATTGGTTTTTTATCAAAAAGTGAGATTACTATGTTTACCCCCTTGGAAATAACAAGGTTCTGCCGAGTGCTTATTTGTGGATGGGTTCCATTTTTATTGACAACTTCACTTCGAGAGAAGCCTCCGGGCTTTCTGCTGACCCCGGTCAGGGCTCGTAGGGCTTTGCTGCCAAAAGCACTTTGTTGCGCACATGGCGTGCATGGAGAGCTGGTGAGATTCAATTCCTTTCGGCCGGAGAATGTATGAGTGACGACATTACAATCAACGCAATCGGAACAAACAATAAATCATTGTTCTGAATTATAATTTAACTTGAACTCAATTCCTCTTGCTCCACAAATATGCTTTGCAACGCTGGTTTTGAAAATGAATTGGCTACATAGTTTCACTAACTAGTGGTGAGGAGTGGAAATAATTTTTCATCATTGCACACCTTCAAAGTCTGAGTGTAATGTCTTACGATAATCAGGTTCATCATCATCATCATCATCATCATCATGTACCATGTCCTATGTCCTATGCAGAGTGTTGATGGTACCAAAGCAAATACGATGCCACAATCTTGGATGGGTTGTCACTCCGGCTCAGAAAGTCGGGGCAGGAATTTGGAATTTGTTCAGGGTGCCGGCGATTGCTCGCCTACTCCTTTGTGAAGGACTCCGTGGGATCTTTAACATCCATCAATAATCTCCGGCAGACAGGTTGTCCGTTTAACATCCATCCGAGGTCACACATTGATGAATTACACTGCCTCTCAAACACCGAGATGACAGTTTATAGCTGGGTCGAGATTCAAACCCAGGCTAGACAGCTTAGAGGCAAGTGTGCATACCTCTCAGCTATCCTACCAGCCCCTAATGAGCATCAGGAACTACAATCCAGCATAGTTATTCATTCTAACTCCTGTAATCTGATACGTTAGTCTTATTTTCATTTGGATTACTTTTTAGGTTACTTTATTAAGGAGAAAAAAACCTACAAGTGCGATTTCGTTATTTATTTAGTTAGTTAGTTATTGTAAGCTCAAATGGGTTCACATGCATACAAAGTGGACACTCAGATTAATTATGTGCAGCGACAAGTAACGTTGTTTCATTATCAAAATGCATTTATCGTATACTGTACTTGTAAAGGATAGAGCTGATGTCTGGGAAGATAATCATATTATCTGGATGGAAATTTGAATCCTCGTTCATCTTCAAGGAATAATATCCTAGAACTGTTTTTGCTGTGAAAGCTTGATAGGGTGAGGAGAACTCTCTTCCTCCAGTAAATCAACATGTGATTTTATTTTTTGACTTTTTTTTTTTTGTACTAACCAAAAAAAAAAAAAACAAGAGGGCCCCCTGGGTGAAAAGGCAAAGAATGAAGATGGGGAAAATGTGATATTTAAATGAGTTGGAGAGTCAAGTCTGGACGATTGATTTGGAGAATACAAGTAAAGGTTAATTCCAGCAAAGAAGTAGCGGTCTGAATTTGTGGCACAAGATAATAAAACGGTACGAAATGTAAGAGAAGAACGAGATGAGTTTTAGTTATTATCTTAACAGAAAGAAAACTTTTCATTTAGAACATTTGCTACTGGTGTTCCAAGTTTGTGGATGAAATGCTGTCCTTTGAGTTTAAGGGAATCATTTGTTCCATGCAGGAGTATTAAATGGCCTCCCCCCTCCCCCATATACACACAAACACACACACACATGATGGATGGAGTGTCCTGACTGGTTAAAATGATGAGAGACCGGTTTGTGCATGCCATTATTGTTTGTAATGACATCGTTGAGACGTTCTCCAAGCTGTCCCGTTTCACCGATTTTTATATAGGTTTATTGCAAAGTAAACATTGAATTCAGTAAATTGCATTGTAGGTGGTACAGGTAAATTGGGCTGGCTGGATGGCCTGGAGGTACGCACACTCACGTCTAAGCTGTCCAGCCTGGGTTTGAATCCAGACCAAGCTATAGACTGTCATCCGGGTGTTTCACAGGCAGGGTGATTCATCAATGTGTGTGCCGTTCCCGGATGGACGTCAAACTTGGCGTCCTGTCTGCCGGCATTGGTTGGTAAAATTTCAAGATCCCACAGTGTCCTTCATGAAGAGTAGGAAAGCCACGATCCAGGAATAACCGACACATTTCATTAGCCGATTGGATATGACACCCAACTCGTCATTAGAAACAATAATATGACTTGCCCGTCTCTTGTCATTTTAACCAGACAGGACGCTCGATCCATCACGGGTTTGTTGTTTCATTTACATTTGCTCCCTGTTTTTACGGCCACCATCAAAGGTGGAAGGCGATTGGGTTTTCACAACTGTCTGAAAGTCTCTGTGTGTCTGTGAGCACAATATCTCAAAAAGTTGTGAGCGGATTTTGATGAAATTTGGTGGATAGTTTGGGTGTGTGGCGCGGACGAATTGATTAGGTTTCGGTGAAGATCCGGATGCAGATCTGGCGTATTAGTGGAATCCAAAAATGTAAAGCAAGCCTGGTGGAGGTAGGTGGAGGTATGCGCTCGAATGAGTGGTGTCTAGTAGTCTCTTGTGCCACCAACGCAGACTGTGGGTTTTTTAATGTATTTTTTTTTCTTCTTCAGTCTTTTGAATGTATTTCCTTCTTCCTCATCTTCCATCTACAAAATACTCGACATCACTCATGACGTTCACACCTCCATTGAAAAGGCATCGCTCACCTGTTGTGCGTCGGCTGTGAGGTCATTTGTGATGTCACCACCCTACGTCAACGCTCCCCACATTGTTGTGTGTCTATAGTTTACTTCGACGAAGGGTGAGGCCCGAAATGTCAGCTCTTTGTAATATTTTATGGCAAATTTATTTAACCATTCTGCTCTCGATTGGTTCGTGACTTTAATTTAGATAGAAGTTGGGAACATAGAGGAAAGAGAGGTAATGCCTATTAAGAATGAGGTGGCATGGCGATTGAAAGCTACAGAGGAATCAGGGCTAGCGTGATGCAGGATTTGAGGAGAGAGGCGAGAACAGGATTTGAGGTGGGTTGAAGGTTGCTTATTGATGAGATATTGGAGGGATCTGACATGTCGCCGTTCTTCGGGACAGGGAAGACATAGCCGTGCTTCCTGGAGTTTGGGGAAATACCAGTGGAGTAGGAGAGGTTGAATAGCTTCGAGAAAATGGAAGTTTCGGAGCACAGCATTTGAGAACAACAGCAGGAATGCCATCTGGACCATTGGCTTTGCCGGAGACAAAGTAGAACAGGGTCTGGTGAACTTTGCGGGTGTAAAATTTGGTGACAGGCATAAGACAGTTGGATTTAGGAAAAGCAAGATGTGTTCTATTAGAGTCATCCAGATGGTATACAGAATTTTTTTGGCAAAATGATCCATCAGCCTATTGTTTTACATCCAGCAGACTAATTGAATTATACAAGGTTTTTGAACCAACCATATCATAAGATGTAAACATTTCATGGCATATAGAACTTGCATCAAGCGATATTATTATCATTATTATTATTTTTTAATATCTTTATTTATTTATTTATTTATTTTTTGAGCCATGATGGTGGTAACCAAAATGAGGAGACCATACTCATATACAAATGAAATAAAGTCGTCAAAGTACTGTCATGTGATCCGTGGCTTAACGACAGGATTGAGCCCTGCGAGCATTAATGGGCGAACAGTTGTTAATTAACCCATAGTAGGCCTACACCGATGGTAATCTTTGATGCCACACAAGCTAAAAGAATGAATATATAATTTAATGATAATTACTTGTATAATGTTAACAGTAGGAGGCACCAAAATGGCACAGACAGTTTGGTAGCTTCTCAGTCTTCTACCACCTCCTTTCTGGTCTTGTACCCTTTGCTCTTTCCATGCTCAGTTCCCTTCAGGTTTCTGCAGGGTGCACATGGTTTGAGAGTAACCCATTTTTGGTGAAATTCCTAAAATTGAGGCTCACTGCTTATCTCCACTCTTTTGTTCCTCTTTTCTCTCACCTGCGAAACCAACCTTCTCAGTCTGTTCTGCTCAGAAGAACTCGTTCTTCCCACCAGGGATTCAAGATGGCTGTTTACCACCTCCTCATGTCATAGTCCATCCATACTCATGATCTGTTCTGTCCTCATTAACCCAACCCAAACCCTCCCCTTCTTTTACAGGTTATTAAGCCTCTCCCAATAGCATAAGGGAAGACTTATTACTGTTGTCGGGTTTTTCTTCAATTGAAACCCCATTTTTTTCATGGTACCTCAGTTTCTTAGACCCCTCGGAGTACAAAACCACCATTTAAAAAATTATTTCTTTTCTTTTTTTTTGCATTTACTTTTTATTTTTTATTTTCTTCCTTCACTCTCAACACTCCCAGTTTCCGAACTGTATCAATTTCCAAGCTATATCTTGGAGCCAGAAACGTACGTGGGGTTGATGTAAAAAAATTTTTACCTTGTCCTATTTTTAAGGTCATGACCTAATGATAGACATTTTAACATTTTTCACCATAACGACTCAGGTTTGTCTGATCAGAACGAAATTGCTGTCTCGAGATAGCTTAGAGAAAGGCTCATTTACACCTAGTTTGTCATATCCCTCAAGGTTAAAGGGCAAGGTTTTACACCCTGAAGAGTATTCGCCATCATTTCGATTTTTCTCCATTTATTTTATGCCAATATCTGAGGACTTTTGGAATTAAATTTTGCTGCAATAATGGTAATGCAAGGTTGACATTTTTTGACCTTGACCTAATTTTAAAGGCATGACCCAATTGTAGACATTTTAACATTTTCCACCAAAATTGAACTGAGGTTTGTCTGCTCAGAACGAAACTGCCTCTCCCTACATAGCCCAGTACAAGGTGCATTTAAGCTTCATTTACATTATACACCTCTGGGTTAAAGGTCAAGATCTTACACCCCCAGGAGTACTAATCCACCATTTATTTATTTTCTCCCTTTCTTCTGCCGATGTCAAAGCTGTATCTCGGAGCTAGATGGGGATTTCAGAATGAAATTTTGCATCAATAATGGGAATTAAAAGTACGTGGGGTTGACATGATTAAGTTTTGACCTAATTTTAAGGTCATGACCCGATTATTGACATTTAACATTTTTCACCAAAACTTGACTACGGTTCATCTTATCAGAACGAAGTTGCCCCCTCTAGGTAGCCGAGAGCCAGATGCATATTGCACTTAATTTACATCATACCCTCCGGATTCAAGGTCAAGGTCAAATGGTGGTCCAAAAAAATAATGTTGTTTTTTGTCATCGCTAAATTTTGCCATTGTGAAATCTCAAAGACCACTTGGCTTTCCAACATTTTATTGTATCATAATAGTGGACCTGCACTGAAATTGTGCACCTGATATTTGTTTCGTGTCCTTGACCTACTTTTTTTGGATTGTGACCTACTTGATAAAAAAAAACACCTTTTTGATCATAACTTGAATAAGTTTCCTCCAATTTTCATGATATTGAGTTTTATGCATAAATTGTAGATGGGGATACATTTTCTTTATCGACAATCTATCCCTAAATGTTAAAGGTCAAGGTCATATGGTGGTCAGACAAAAATATGGCCATCATTGGATCACGGGCCAAAGGGATCGGCTGCAAAATTGCATTTCGAAAGTCTCTGCCAGCTCCGCGATTCAGCTCAGTAATTTATACAGTTCAGAAATTGGGAGTGTTGAGAGTGCAGAAAAAAACCCATCTAAATGGTGGTTTAGCACTGCCATGAGTCAAAGAAACTCTTAGGTACCATGAAAAATTGGGGATGATAATTGAAGAACCAAACCCTACAACAGCAATAAGCCTTCCCCTGTACCCTGTTCTTCATTTACACGGCCCACGAGCCACTGGTGGCCTAAAGTGCGGCCCCTGATGCATGGCCAATAGTGCACAAATGTGAAAACATCCCATCATAATTCGCCATAAATGCTATCAAATTGACCCAATGGTTTCAAATGAGTGTTCCAATGTGAAGAGTAAAAGTAACATCACTATATCAGTAGATGGCAACTGTATGTAAACAATTATGCTTGTAGTCCAGTAACCACAATGGGAAAAAGGAGGGGGACATCGAGGCAGGGCCTAATAGCAGCCATTTTGGAGTCCTGCTGGCGGTGTGGTGGCTCTCACGCTGATGCCTTATCGGCAAAAGTCGTCCCCTTCCCAAAAAATAGTGAAGATCACTGCCCTATACTTTAGGGAGAGGCTTAAAAAGAATACCCCCAAGTGGGACAGATGCTCATCTCCCGATGGAGGGTGGTCATCGTTGAGGTGCATTCAGTGACAAGGTTGATTTTCAGTTTGATTTGATGGAAAATTATTACCCTGTGGGGGGTTGAAAGGCCTGATAAACATGATTGTATTTGCACAGTGAAAACTATGTGGGATGAGTGGGTCTGAATTCATGAAAAACGTTCCATTAGTTTTTGTCCACTGAAAGGACCCGTAAACCCTTTTAGACCCAAAAGGGATGTAAAGGGTCTAACCGTCGAACGCGTTGAAAGGGTTATAAAAGGATTAAAAAGGTCGAAAGGGGTGTAATTCGGCTAAAGGGTCTCCAGGTCTAACAGATCAAAAGGGTGTGAAGGTATAAACTATAAAGTGTCATTGAGATCTAAGGGGTCTCAAGGGTATATTCTAATAGTAGTTAGGATCTAATGGGTCTGTATGGTCTACAAGTCATAAAAGGGTCTAAAGATGTCTAAAGGATCTTAAAAGGTATAAAAAGTCGAAGGAGTTTAAAGAGTCTAAAGGCCAAAATGGTCAAGGGGTCTAAGCAGTCAAATACGTCTCAAGGGTCTAAAGTCTTGAAGGGGTCTAAAGGGGTCTTACCGGTCTGAAGGGGTCTAATGCTCTCAAGGTCCAAAGGGTATTTTCCAATAGTTGTAAGGGTCTACAGGGTCTTTAGGGCTCCAACGGATGTGAAGTGTCGAAAGGGTCTTAATAGGACTAAAAAAGAACTGAGAGGACTGTTCCCTCGCTGCCACCCCCCTCCCCCTTTCTTTCCCATTCTTCAGAACAAGAGGGCATTCATGACATTAAGAGGTGAAAATTACATTATTAAGATCAAATTAAATTTACAGGTTTAAATGACAACAATGAAACATCTCGTGGGGTGACACATGATGGAATATCAGTGATATGTGATGGGCAAATAAACATAGATTACATTTTGAGTTAATTAGCTAATTATCTCACCACCTGGATGGAAATTTTAAAAAGGGCTCCATTAATTTCTGTGCATCAACTACATGAATCAGCATGCCAAGTTTCAAAATGATCCGTTGAGCCGCCCAGGTGGAGTAGGGAAAAAAACAAAAAATGTTAATGGACCCACTGCCGGAAGGAAGGATGGACCTACGAAGGACGTACTAACTGACTGAAGGACATCGTTGTGGCTTTAACGACTCATCCTGACTTCATCGTAGATAAACTAAAAATAATGGGTCTATAATAATCCATTTTTATTTGTAAAATTGTCTGATCTTGCATTCCACTAAACAAGGGAATCATGACTTGTGGAAGGGGAGAAGGGGGGTGGGGCGGTTGGGGGAGGCATGGGAAGGTCATTCCTGTGCCTTGTACGAGGGGGCCACACATGGCTGCAATTGTGATTTCAGCTAGCAGTTGTCATGGGGGTGTTCCTCTGACTCAACAGGCTGAAACCCATCCAATGACCTTGCTGTTCCAGTCTCTGCATCTCCACTCCGGAACCATAAACTGGCCAATGCACTGCTCTGGTGTCTTCATTCCTGCCTCTGAACACCAAGCAGCTACTGTGCTTCTCCCTTGTCTCTGTCTCCAACGTAAGCCCAACTGGCCACTGTGCTACTCCAGTATCCATGTCTTCACTGCTGAAGCCCTCATGG
>CM068954.1:58523762-58544145 GCA_035128595.1 Eptatretus atami
CCAACTAGCCATGACTGCTCCAGTGTTTCCAGCCACACGGCGAGCACACAGCATGTCCCCTCCCTCTCTATCGTTCCACTATGAAGCCGAGCGACGAGCGACTCTGTGGCAAGAGTGGCTAACCAGCAAAACAACCTTTGTATCATTTGCTCTCTCTTACTGCTTTTCTCTCCATGAAGATGAAGAGATTATAATGGTAATATAATCTGTTTTGTGAGATTCAAAGAAGCCAAACTTCGATTGGAGATAGCAAATCTCATGCATGCATCTCTATATAAGTTTCGAACTTCAGTGGTGCATTAGGCATTTGAAAGTTGGACGCGCAAACTGATTGATATTAGTCTTTGGCAAAATGTGTGCCACAATGCAAATAAAGATTCCCACTTAAAATCAAATGTTTTATTAACGTCTAGAACTGTGCCTATTTCTTCATTAGACTATTTGTCCCTAATTGGCATTCTGCAGCAAATTGCTTCCCAATTAGTAACGTTTAAAATGCCACTAGTTGTTGTCAGGAACATTTTTTGAGGTGTTTAAACTAAATTGCAGCATTACCTCATTAGCTGGATTTGGCGAGCCATGCTGTGCAAAGCTCAGGCAAAGTAATTTTTTTCAATCAGCAATGAAATCACATTTGCAGTAACACAAGCACGCTCGTGTCTGACACACGCACGCACACACACACACACAAACACACACACGTTATTTGATTTGATGAAAAGAGACAATACAAGGTTTGCAGAATCAAATACTGCAACAATTTTTCACCTGTGAGAGCGAGGCTGTTAGATTGAGGTCACAACAAAACACTTGGTGTCCAATATAACAATATGAGTTCCCTTACAAGGAACTTGGACACAGGATGAGGCCATTATATGCCTGGTGTTGGTTTAATGGTTAGGGCGGTGGGCTTGGGATCCAAGGATCCTGAGTTCACATCCCCCTTGGCTGTTTAATTAATACCAGGTGGGGTTGACTCTGCCTGTCATCCTTCCGAGGTCGGCAAAATGAGTGCCAGCTTGATGGTATCCTGTGTCGGAGTGGCGACCCGTCCAGGATTGTGCCCAATAGCCAAGGAGTCTGCTTCAGCAGCACCAAAGCTCTACACAGAGTATGGTCCCAATGGATGGATGGAGGCCATAAGGCCCATCAAATCCTGTGCTGTTATGACAAACTTAGGGTTGTTTGTCCATGCTCTATTCTTTGTAAATGCTGAGCAAAGCAAGGAAGCAGCAAGGATCATTTTTAGAGTCTTTGGTCGGACTCAGCCAGCGTTTGAATCGCCAATTTCCCAGATTTGTAGCAGACACTCTAACCATTATGCCACCGAGGCTGGTTCATTGCTATTTTTCTACTACACACATTACCTTAACTCAATCCATGCCGAGAGATTCCATCACCGTGTGTGTGTGTGTGTGTGTGTGTGTGTGTGGTGTGTGTTTTTACGAAATGCAATTATAGGGAAACTCTTAAACTACAAGGAAACTGTGCAATCTATAGATATAGAGGAATGGCTGAGTAACACACATCATTGTAATTGTGAACATTCCGTATTTGAAGATCCACATCATAAACACATTATCACAGGTGATCTCAAAATGGTGAAAGAAAGATAGAAAATTATGTGCATTACTTACAAAAGGGCCAAATTATAGAGAAAAATCAAAGGATTAACTGGAATAAGGCAATGGAACTTACAATGATGGGACTGATGGAATGGATGAGAGAACACATTGTTAAACACAAAGTACCAAACGCACAAATGGCCTTATGGATGGGAGAGGTTTAGAGAACATGTAAAAAGGAGAAATGTTGATTTGAAAAGAAAAGTTTGAATCAATAATAATCCAAATAATATTAAACAATCCAGAGAGACAAGTCATTATTTGAATACGGTTTCAAACACAATATGTTATTGTTCCAATTGACAAAAAAATAATAATATTGCATTTGTTGCAAAAACTTCCACATTCAAACACTTTTGGAAGAATTCGGCTGACAGACTGGACTCTCAAAGACCGACACAACAAGTAATGTGATAAAATAGACTTTCATACAACACCATATGAATCACTCCAAAGCGAGAAGACTGTTGGTTACAGATAAACACCAGAAATTACCATTTATGTACTGGATCCCAAAAATGCACAAAAACCCTTGCAAAATGAGGTTCATCATCGCAAGTAAAGAATGCAGTTTGGAACCATTGTCAGGTAGTATTACAGGGGTGATGAAACGAATTTATAAATGCTTGAAATACTACCATGAAAAGGTGAGGTTTTATTCTGGTATTAAAAACTGGATCATTGATCATTCCAAACCTGTGATCGACAGTGTCCACGACATTAATTACAAGGGTAAGGCTAAATGTCGATCAACTTGTGGGTTTTTTTTTTTACATAATACACAAACATTCCACGTGACGAGCTTGTAACCACATTGGACAAAGCGGTAGATAAAGCATTTACAGGAGGTAATAAAGTTTGCATTAAAGTCTATCGAAAAAGAGCAAACTGGTCTGTATAGGAAAATCGTTATTCATGGTGTTTTTTCAAAAAATAGACTTAAAGAAAGTATAATCTTTCTCCTAAACAAGTTTCTTTACATTTGGCAACAAGATACTCCAGCAGACAGTGGGGATACTCATGGATTCAGATCTGGCTCCTTTCTTTGCAAATTTATTCCTGCACATGTACAAGACTGATTGGGCCCAGAACATGTGCAGGAATAAACTAACAACTGCGCAAAGGTGTGGAAACATCTTCAGATTCATTGATGATTTACTAACAATTAATGATGGATTTGTATTTGATCAGCTTCATGATGGATATACAGGGTGTGTCAATAAAAGGTTAACCACTTCAAAACTTTATTAACCAAAACATGACATAATAAAACAAAAAATTAACTTGGAAAATGAAAACCAAATCAGGGAGAAATGAAACTGAATAACAGTTTGATCCGGAGGTGAGTGGTTGTCATGCTGGTTGGTGAATTTGTTAAATTTAAGGTAAGATGTGCATGATTTAATGTATTATCACACAATAGAATGTGTGATGGGAGTTGTAATTACGTGATAATACATTAAATCCTCGAGCGAGTAGAGTGTGATTAGTGATGTTGCATTGAATGGTTGACTGACTGCAATGATGCAACTGAGGTTGTGGATCGACTGATGTAGGTAATCTACTGATATGGATCTGTGACCGAGGTTGTGGATCTGCTGTTTGGAGAGATACTGGGCTGAAAGGATCGAAACCTCGAGGAAGAACGGTACCCAGCTGATGATCTGTGCGGTCGGGAAACCATTCATTTGCTTTGAAGTTAAGCTTCTTACTTTAGGTAAGTGGATACTACTCGTATGTTTTGATTTTACAATTTAAATGAAGTTGAATATAGGATGCTTTGAAATTACATCATTTACAGCAATCCTTTAAATTATATTATATTTTAGGAATAGCCCGAATACTGTACAATTAAGAAAGTGTGTGTGGGATGTTAGCTAGCTATCGTGTACAAACCTGTGGCTGCTGATTGCATCATTTTCTGGGGGCGTGGCTGTGCCGCTCATGCAGTGCCTCTATTACCTTACACGGTACTCATTTCGCCAACCTCAGAAGGATGACAGGCTGAGAACCCACCTGGTGTTAATCAACGGCCGACAGGGGCTCAAATTCAGGATCCTTAAATCTTAAGCCAGCCACCTTAACTGTAAGCCAACACCAGGCTTAATGGGAAGTTAAGTATGCAATATAGGTAGATGATAATTTAAATTTCTGTGAAGTAAATTGAATACACTGAACAACAAAAAATTTTTCCTGGAGATGTGTAAAGTGATTTAGACTAATTAGATACGCTGATTTCAAAAATCATACCGTTTTGCTGTATCACGTCAGGATTTTCAGTAACAGAAATATTCCATTGC
Organism: Eptatretus atami; assembly: GCA_035128595.1. Classification (NCBI taxonomy): domain Eukaryota; kingdom Metazoa; phylum Chordata; class Myxini; order Myxiniformes; family Myxinidae; genus Eptatretus; species Eptatretus atami. The sequence goes on from CM068954.1 coordinate 58,527,688, forward strand.
CTAGAAGTCAGGATTTCAATGAAATTTACAAAAATTCATTTATTCATTTATTTCATCATGAATGCTTCAAAATTATAGAAATTACAGAAAAACTCCACTAGAATGTAATTAAAAATGCTTTAGGCATTTGGCTTTGCGTTTGTGCTGCTCTGTGTCAGTTTCACGATGCAGGAACCAGCAGAAATCGCCCATCATGTTCGGGTTGTGCCGCCCTTGGTAACGCGTCTCCATGAGTGAAATCTCTTGGTGGAATCGCTCGCCGTGCTCGTCCGAGACTGCTCCCAAGTTGTCAGGGAAGAAGTTCAGGTGCTGGTGTAGGAAATGGATTTTCAGGGACATCCTGGAGCCAAGTTTCCTGAAGGACTCCAGCATCTGCTGCACTATTTCTTCATAGTTGTCCACGCGCTCGTTCCCAAGAAGTTGTCTGTCACAGCTTTGAAGCTCCTCCACGCTGCCAGCTCTTTGGGTTTAGAGTTGTCGAAAGTTTCGTCCTTCATAATCGGTCGATTTGCAGTCCAACAAAGACACCAGCCTTGATCTTGGCCTCCGACAAGGTGTTGCCAAACTTTTCCTTGAGGTATTCAAGGTATTCAGGTATCCTTGAGGTATTCAAAAAAAAAAAAACCCACGCCCATTCAGATCCATTTGCCGTACAAAACTTTTCATCAAGCCGAGCTTTATGTGAGTGGTGGAGGAAAACCTTGGCTGGGTCGACAAGGGCGACATGCTTCACGTTGTGTCGACCAGGTACATGCTCTTTTGCTCTTCCCAATCTTTCTTCGTCCAGTGATTCTTGTCGTCTCTGCTATCCCAGAGACAAAGAAAGCACATGTTTTTTCGTGTAGCCTGACTGCAGCCCTAACAACAGCGCCACCACTTTCAAGTCTCCGCAGATGTGCCAGTTGAAGTCATTGTACTTGATGGAATCAAGCAGCTGCCGCATAGTCTCATAGGTCTCTGTCATGCCGAACGCGTGAGCCAGTGGGACTGATGGTTTCTCGTTGCCATTGTGGAGCAAAACAGCCTTCAAGCTGTTCTTCCCGAGTCGATGAAGAGGCGCCAGTCTGCAGGATCGGTGATCACACCCAAGTTCTTTCAACAGACCGTTGATGTCACTGCAGAATGTCATCGTGTCTTCCATCTCAAAGAACTCAGCCATGTCTCTGTGACGTGCTCTGAACAAGGATATCTTGGTGTTAGGTTCAAGTAGATTCCACTGCTGCAGCCTTGATCCAAGCAGCTCTGCCTTCGCCTTTGACAGCGAGAGATCTCTTACAAGATCATTTAAGTCTCCCTGGTTCAAAAGGTGTGATTCTTGAGTGTCGGGTTCAAAAGGTTCATCATCACCATCCTCTTCACCACTGCTTACAGCTATGTTCTGATCAGCTGGAGGTTTGGAACGGGGTTCTCGTCATCATGAGGCACAGGTTTACGAGCAGAGACGCAGTCAGCGTACTTGATGTGACTTTATTCTTCTTGTTGAAGGCGCGATGCTTGTGCAGCAGAAATAACAATCATCATGATGATTCTGCGGCTCACGCCATATCATGGGCACCGCAACTGGCATGCTGCGCGCTTGCACCAACCACTGAGTCAAGGTTGTGTGACAGCTTGTGCAGCAGATGTGTGGTGCCCAGCTCTGTTCTTGGTCCCCCACCTTACACCCGAAGTAGTGAAAGTAGGCGGCCTTCATTTTCACTGCTGTAGATATACTTCGCTGTTGATCTTTTTTGTATACCGACCACAGACATAACAGAGTTGTCAGGATGATTGGTACAGGAACGCCTACTCATCTTTATCTGAAAGAAAGAAATATACACAAGTTAACAACAATTGTACGAAATAGACATGTTAAAGACATATGTAAATTTCATTGAAATCCTGATTTCTAGGCAATGGGAATATTTCTGTTCCTGAAAATCCTGACGTGATACAGCAAAACGGTTATGATTTTTGAAATCAGCGTACCCAAATTAGTCTTAATCACTTTACACATCTCCAGTAACAAATTTTTTTTGAAATTTGTTGTTCAGTGATATCACAGTTACCTTCAAGAACAAATTTGACTTGGAGGAGACCCTTGTCCTAGACACAACATCCAACAAACACATTGATTCTGGAGACATGGCACGTCAACAGCCGAGAGGGTGGTTGGTCTAACTGTGGAGACAATTATGTGATTGGCGTTTTTTGATTACCGTCGGCACAATAAAAACACTCCTCAATTAACCCCTCCCACCGGCACGTGATTGGAAACGAATTGTCACCTTGGGAAGAAAAGCAGATACGTGCTGAGGCTTGGGGTCTATTGGCCTGAAGAAGCCTGCTGGGACGAGGACGAAATGTCACCTGAGACCGGATCTGTTTGTGCTTGTTTATTATTAGATCAGCAGTGTAGATCTCGTTACTTTACACACATTACATTAATTTATTAGGTAGCCCTACTGTGCAGGTTTCATAGGATATTACATTTCTTCATTGGCAAAAACTATAACTTTGACTTTTGAATGCAGACACTACGGTGCTTGTACATCAGTACAAGAACATAGATGTTTTTCCTGGAAACATTATTTACCGTCTAAAAATGTCATTCCTTGCTCTTGCAACACCAACTGCACTAAAAAGCCATTTCCCATTCCATTTGCATTTGTTTATTATAGCCAGTTCCCGGCCAAGACAAAAACTACCAGCTTTTCTTTCCACGGTTTTCTAAGTGGTTTCTTGCTGTCACTATGGCGATTAAAATTTGCCCTGCGGCCACCCTGAATTTGGCCCCAAAACCAAGATGCCTGCCAAAATCACTTAAATTGGTTATTTGCAGCTTCTGTTTGTTCCAGAAATTATATTTTTGAGACAAATAGGTTGATTTTGGTTGTATACACTTGCTTTGTGTTACATAATAGTTATCTTTGAACAGTAATCACATCTGCCCAGGTTAGGGTGACTGCATTACTGCCGATTTGGAAGGTGGGACATTTCCACCAATTTCAAACATTATCATTAATCTTTGTCCATATATTAATTTCTGTGATGTAAGAAATGTATTGGTCTTCCAACATTTCTGCAAAATGAGCTTAGCAAGTTCCTGTAAACAGCATGAACACAAGGTCCAAACACAGTTTCTTCAGCTCGACAAATATTTTGACCCTTTCCTGGTTGGTCACTCTCGTCACCTGAAAAATTGGTGTGGAAATTTACTCTGATGATAAATAAAAAAGGACTGATGCCATCATTGGAAGTTGTGGAGCAGAAATGCAAGCAATTTGTTGACTCCAGACTGAAAGGAACTGGGGAGAATTGGGTCAATGTATTTGACAAAATTCAAAGCCTAAGATTAAGACTGAGATGGAGGGAGAAGGCTAAGAACGACCCTAAGGCCGTAAACATCCTAAAATAAGACAGACAGGCCTTTGGTTTACTGGTTGTCACTATCTGATGGAAGAGTCTGGTTCTGTTGGAGATAAACCACCAGGGAGGGGAAACTGGTTAGTTGATGGAATGGCTGCTGTGAAATCTGTTCCTGCTCACAACAGTTGGGGAGAATATGCAGCAGTTCTGTGAAAGTTCATCTTCCACCGAGTGACATAAAATCCCACGAGTTTGGAATCATATTTGAGTCATACAGTGCAACCACAACAAAGGAGCTCACTCAACTTTGACATGGCACACCTGGAAGAAGAACTCACATCTCAAGCTCTGATCAGAGTATACCAAGGGGAAGGATTTGGATTCATTCATGAGAAATCCCAAAAATCAGACAAGGCTGATCAAATTTCTGGTTGGTGATTACAAAGACGATGCTGTGAGATGAAAGCTGAATTTTCCATAAATTGTGACTGAGGAGGAAAATACTTGGTTGATAACGCCGCTCTGTATCGAGAAACTCGATCTGAACAATCACCACGGAGTGCACACAAGGCTGCTCCTCCAGGCAGCCAAGTCGCAAGACGCTGTGGTTGTAAGGACAACCGATACAGATGTCTTGGTTCTCCTGAACGATGCCGATTCTGTTTTCAGCCCAAAAGAAGACTGGTTGATGAAGATTGACCATGAGTGGTACATTTGTCTAAAGGCTATACATAACCGATTTGGTGACTAGATTTGTCAACTATTTCCAGCCTTTCACATCATCACAGGGTATGATACAACTTGATTTCTCTTTGGGGTTGGTTGGAAAAGTGAAATCACTGAAGAAGATGGAGAAACAAGGGAAGTGTAATCTCCTCCTCCATCTCAGCCGATCACCCTCTTCTATGGAAGACATTGCGGAGGCTAAAACATTCTTCCGAACCTGCTTGTATGCTGAAAGTGAGAATGAGTAATTTGTGAGCGCATGTGACTGGATGTGCAACAAGCAGATGGTGAAATCTAGCTCCAGCCTCGTGCCATTTGAGAGTGGTACTGATGAACACATCAAGAGAAGCAACTTGCAAGCTGCTGTCATCACTCATCAGGTATCAGTATCTGAAGCAAAACATCACATTTCCTTCTGTAGAACACAGAAGCTGGGAAGAGACTGACGATGGTAATTGCGGCCAATATGGTTTATCTGTGCACATTCCAGAAGATCTGAGTTCAGCACATTCGGACAATTGTGCACAAGTCCATTCATCTTACTCTCAGACTGTATATGATATATGACGGAGCATGGGCCGCTCGCTCGGGGCGACGGAGCACGGGCCGCTCGCTCGGGTGCGACGGAGCACGGGCTGCTCGCTTGGGTGCGACCCGTGCGAGTTGACTTGGATATTAGTACTGTATATGATACACTACAGGCATGTATTAATCATGCTCAACTGTCACCAAAAATGTTGATTACTCTCTTGGAATAAATAACTAATTTGGCCAAATTGTGCTTCTCTGGACCATTGCATGTTCCAATATAGCTCAGATAAGCATTCTTGTGCACAGATTTGTATCTCTGAAGATTTCTAGGTTTTGGTGGGTTTGGTGGCCATTTTGGAATTTGAGATGGATGAACACTTGGTCCTTCGATGTTATTTGTCTTGTTTTATGCAATGTGTGTGCCATCCATCAGAAAAATGTTAAGCCAGAGGACCCATCTGCCAGCACTGTTTGCTGGTGGGCATTATCGATCCCACAATGTCTTTTGCAAAGAGAAGATATGTTATCGAGGCAACATGGCCAAATTTCAAATTGCAGCTCAAACTCTCTCACTAACCTGCAGTTGGTATGTACTGTCGAGCATGTCACATCCTCACTGTGAGTTGATGGAGGCCTTCATCCTTCAATAAAATGAATACAAGCTGGTGATTATGACAAGAAGACAACAACTATGACTACTACGACTACTTCATTAGGGGCCCCAGTTATTCTCACCTTCTTGTGGGGTCAGCTAGAGAATATTAGGCCTGTCTTTCATGAACCAACTGGAGAGGCCTGATGTTCCACTGAAGGTGGTATTCATTTGGAATTTGTTCAGTGTGTTGGTGATAACTGGCTTCCTCTGCAAAAAAAAACAAAAACTCCATGGAATCTTTATTGCCTACTAACAACCAGTGCTCACAAATGGGTCATCCGGTTTAACATCCATCCAAGGGGTGGAACACACCTTGATGCAGACGCCGTTCACGCCCTCCATGTGAAACATCAGGGTGGGTTTATAGCTGGCCTGAGATCTGAATTCAAGCTAGACAGCTCAAGGGCGAGTGTGCATGCCTCTAGGATATCTTGCTAACTCGGTTACTTTTTGTAAACTATACATCAACGTCGGTAAAAAGTTTATATTTAATCACCTTTTCATTGCTGGGACGTATCGTGCATCTTTCCATGTCATGGGAATGATTGGCTTAATATCTAATATATTATTTCCGAGTTTGTGGTTTCGTGTCGCGCTATCTTCGACTTTGTTCTGCGCTCGAGTAACGTGATATTCGGCTTACATTATCTCAAAGACCATATGAGGTGCATGGTACAAAAAAAAAGTAAATAAAATGGTTCTGAAACAGTGAAATCGTATTCCACTTACTGCATTAAAGTAAAATTACTACTGATACTCTGCATCAGTTCCTTTCTCAAACACACCCACCCCAACATGTCGCGCAGAGCGCGGGTTATGCTAGTGGCACATCAAATCACTGTATGCTACATTTGGACAAGTGCATTTTTATTTAAACTAATATCTGTTCAAGATATTTAATGAATATCGTTTTTAAAAGAGATTACGTACCGATGCTATGTTCAAGGATATGGCTTTATTAACTCATAATACACACTTAAAGTTGACCAGGTGTGGAATTTGCCTACCTGTCTAATACCATCAATTAAATTCTATATGGATTCGTATTTGGCTTTCATATAAACTTGAAAGCAGAAGGAGGAAGAAGAAGTTTCGCTTAGGCGTGATTACCAATCTACACTTGCAGAACAAACAACTGGTTCTCCCTCTCTCCCCCTTTTTTTTTTGCTCAGATACTGACTGCCTGCATACATCATTTCCAAAGATGCCACTAATGGACTGCCCCCCCCCCCCCAAAAAAATCCCCAAAATTCTCCACTACTAATGGTAGGACAGGGTACCTACACACACTGGCCTAATCAATTTAAAAAATAATGTGGTATCTTTAACATCCACAATACCAGTAGATGAGCCAGTAAGTTTGGTACCCCCCTTTGAACATCACTGAACATATAGATCAAAGGTGAGTACACTACCTTTCGACGAACCCTTCAGTCGGACATAGAGTTACAGGATAAGCAAAATAAATCATGAGGAAGAAAAGTGAGATGTGAGTAAAAAGCCCAAACAAATTCACCCATGCTGCCAAGTTCACAAGAGCATCAATGCCGTTTGTCGGTTGTGCACATTCGCCCCTGTAGCCCACATTTCACTACCTGTCAGAACATTCTGGAATGCAATCAATCAGGTGTGGCATGCTGTCAGGCCCAGCCTTGGTAAGGGCAGCAGAGAGCCTTGCTTTGCAATGAGGCATCAAACCCTTGTGTTTTTTTCTCTCTTTTACTTTCACAATTTCACTCGCACCTTGCACGCCCTGCTGATAGCAGGAGTCTATGCTAACGAGGTTGCCTTCAAACCCACCGACTCTCATCCAGTTACTGAACCAGACAAGTCATCTCTCAAGTCAGCAACCAACCACAGACTTTCGAGTATGCTATACACATCCAGCTTGCTTGCTTTCAACCCATTCTCTCGTGTGCTGCTCAAACTTCTCGTATCCACAAAATTATTATCTAAACACTGCATTTCATTTCGATAATGGTCATGTTAGAGGCTATATGGTAATATTTCAGTTCGTGGAAATTGCTGAATGGTTTTTAGCCTGTTCTAACATTGTTTTCTGCTTACATTTACATCAACAATTATTATATATTTACATGTTCATTATCTATACGATAAAAGAGTGGTTGTGTGTGTGTGTGTGTGTGTGTGTGTGTGTGTGTGTGTGTGTGTGTGTCACCATTTTTCACAGAGATGGCCAAACAGATCTTCTTCAAACTTTCAGAGGTTAATCAGTGAGTTCCGTGGAGTGTTTTAAGCAAAAATCAAAAACTGAATCAAAAAAATAATAATAAAATGATGGATTTTTCTTTTTGTAATCGCTCTATAGTGCCTAAAATTTTGTAGCTTTGGAAGATATACAATCAAATGATACCCGACCCCATTCCTTAGTGGATGTACAGAAGTGTTTTAAGCCCCCACCAAAAAATAGAAAAATAAATACATTTGGTTTCTTCAAAATGCCAACAGGATGAGAACAGCACCGGGCAACGCCAGGTACCCACCCGTCCCTGCTACTGCTAGCTATTAATAAAACGAAGCTCTCATGTGTCCATCTTATTTTTCTGAATATTATCCGACAGGAATCTTTAACAGAGGATTTTTATGATGTAGAAAGGTTGATGTAACATGTTTGTTACTTGCTGTAACTTGTTTTGCGTACCAAAGACAGTTTAATGTATGGTAGGCATTTCCTGTTAGTCAGGATGCATGCAGCAATAGCTGGTGTGGCACTTGCTTCCCGGGACCCACAGCAGTAATGGAGTCTGATCTCGACTTAATGTCTTGTAGGGTTAACCAGTTCACTCCGGGGAAGGGATTCTGCTTCTCACTCACAAGTGTCATGGGGACGTACTCCTATGGAGGAGCTGTCCATTTGTATGACCATGCATTCTGATCCTTCTGGGTTAGGATGTGTTCGGATGAGGATGAGGATGTGTTGCCCTGATCAAGCGCCCTGTGCTCCGTCACTCGGAGCGAGCGACCCATTCTCCGTCGACCCGAGCGAGCGGCCCGTGTTCCGTCGCACCGAGTGAGCGGCCCGTGCTCAGTTGCCCTGAGCGAGCGGCCCATGCTCCATCACCCGGAGCGAGTGCTTCGTGTGCTCCATCGCCCCGAGCGAGCGCTTCGTGCTCCGTCACCCCGAATGAGCACTTCGTGCTCCGTCATCCCAAGCGAGCGCCTCGTGACTCGTCTCCTGAGCAGCATTTATGTCCGTCCCTCCGATGTGAGCACTTCGTGCTCCGTCACCCCGAGTGAGCACTTTGTGCTCCTCTCATCCGACGAGCGCCTCGTGCTCCGTCATCCTGAGCGAGCACTTTGTGTCCGTCACCCCGACGTGAGCACTTCGTGTCGTACCCGAGTGACACTTTGTCCCGTCATCCGAGCGAGCGCCTCGTGCTCCGCGTCCCCAGCGAGCCGTTCGTGCTCCATCGCCCCCAGTGAGTGTTTGTGCTCCGTTGCCCACGCGAGCGGTTCGTACCCCGCACCCCCAGCGAGCGGTTCATTCCCGTCACCCAGCGGGCGGTTCGTGTTCAGTTGCCCCAGCGAGTGGTTCGTACTCCGTCGCCCCCAGCAAGCGTTCGTGCTCCGTCGCCCAGCGATCGGATGGTGTTCCGTCGCCCCCAGCAAAGCGGTTCGTGCTCCATCGCCCCATCCAGCGGTTTGTAATCCCTACCCTAGCGAGCGGTTCGTGCTCCGTCGCCCCCAGCGAGCGGGTTGTGCCCCATCGCCCCCAGCGACCAGATCATGCTCCGTCGCCCCCAGTGAGCAGTTCGTGCTCCATCGCCCCATCGCATGCGGTTCGTTACTCCGTCACCCCAGCGAGCGGTTGTGCTCCATCGCCCCCAGCGAGCGGTTCGTGCTCCATCGCCCCCAGCGAGTGGTTGGTACTCCGTCGCCCCCAGCGAGCGGTTCGTGTTCCGTCCCCCCAGCGAGCGGTTCGTGTTCCGTCGCCCCCAGCGACGGTTCTGCTGCGTCGCCCTCAGCAAGCGGTTCGTGCTCCGTCGCCCCCAGCGATTGGGTCATTTTCCTTCGCCCCAGCGAGCGGTTCGTGCTCCATTGCCCCCGCGTGCGGTTCGTTCTCCTCGCCCCCAGCGAGCAGTTCGTGCTCCTCGCCCCCAGCAAACGGTTTGTGCTCCATCGCCCCCAACTAGCGGTTCATGCTCCATCACCCCCAGTGATCAGATCGTGCTCCATCGCCCCCAGCGAGCGGTTCATGTTCCGTCACCCGCAGCGATCCGTTCATACTCCGTCGCCCCCACCAGCGGTTCGTGCTCAATCGCCCCAGCGGGCGGTTTGTGCTCCGTCGCCGCCAGCGATCAGATCGTGCTCCGTCGCCCCAGCAAGCGTTTGTGCTCTATCGCCCCCAGCATGCGGTTTGTGCTGCATTGCCCCAGCGAGCGCTCGTGCTCCGTCGCCCCAGTGAGCAGTTCGTGCTTCGTCGCTCCAGCGATCAGATCGTGTTCCGTCGCCCCCAGCAAGCGTTCATGCTCCATCGCCCCCAGCCAGCGGTTCGTGCTCCATTGCCCCCAGCGAGCGGTTTGTCTCCATCCCCCCACGAGGTTCATGCTCCTTCGCCCCCAGTGAGCGGTTGGTGCTCCATCACCCTCAGCATCGGTTCGTGCTCCGTCGCCCCCACGAGCGGTTTATGCTCTATCGCCCCCAGCATGCGGTTTGTGCTCCATTGCCCCCAGCGAGCGGTCGTGCTCCGTCGCCCCCGAGCAGTTCATGCTTCGTCGCTCCCAGCGATCGGATCGTGTTCCGTCACCCCAGCAAGCGTTCATGCTCCATCGCCCCCAGCCAGCGGTTCGTGCTCCATCGCCCCAGCCAGCGGTTCGTGCTCCATCGCCCCCAGCGAGCGGTTTGTGCTCCATCGCCCCCAGCGAGCGGTTCATGCTCCGTCCGCCCCAGTAGCGGTTGGTGCACCATCACCCTCAGCGATCGGTTCGTGCTCCGTCACCCCCAGCGAGTGGTTTGTGCTCTATCCTCCCCAGCATGCGGTTTGTGCTCCATTGCCCCCAGCGAGCGTTCTGCTCCGTCGCCCCAGCGAGCAGTTCGTGCTTCGTCGCTCCCAGCGATTGGATCGTGTTCCGTTGCCCCCAGCATGCAGTTCGTCCTCCATCGCCCCAGCGAGCGGTTCGTGCTCCATCGCTCCAGCGAGCGGTTGTGCTCCCGCCCCCAGCGATCAGATTGTGCTCCGTCGCCCCATGAGTGGTTCGTGCTCTATCGCCCCCAGTGAGCGGTTCATGCTCCGTCGCCCCACGCGAGCGGTTTGTGCTCCATCACCCTCAGCAATCGGTTATGCTCCGTCGCCCCCAGCGACGGTTGGCTCTATCGCCCCCAGCATGCGTTTATGCTCCATTGCCCCAGCGAGCGTTCGTGCTCCGTCGCCCCAGCGAGCAGTTCATGCTTCGTCGCTCCCAGCGATCGGATCGTGTTCCGTCACCCCCAGCAACGCGTTCATGCTCCATGCCCCCAGCCAGCGGTTGTGCTCCATCGCCCCCAGCAAGTGTCTTGCTCCATTGCCCGCAGCGAGCGGTTCGTGCTCCGTCGCCCCAGCGAGCAGTTCCTGCTCCGTCGCCCCCAGCGAGCGGTTTTGCTCCGTCGCCCCAGCGATCAGATCGTGCTCCTGCGCCCCCATGAGCGGTTCGTGCTCTATCGCCCCCAGTTAGCGGTTCTTGCTCCATCACCCACAGCGACGGTTTGTGCTCCATCGCCCCCAGCAAGTGGTTCTTGCTCCATTGCCCCAGACGAGCGGTTCATGTTCCTTCGTCCCAGCGAGCAGTTCCTGCTCCGTCACCCCAGCGAGCGGTTTGTGCTCCGTCGCCCCCAGCGATCAGATCGTGTCCGTCGCCCCAGTGAGCGGTTCGTGCTCTATCGCTCCTAGCGAGCGGTTCATGCTCTGTCGCTCCCAGCGAGCGGTTCTTGCTCCGTCACTCCCAGCGAGCGGTTTGTACTCCATCGCCCCCAGCAAGGGGTTCGTGCTCCATTGCCCCCAGCGAGCGGTTCTACTCATCGCCCCAGCAAGCAGTTCCTGCTCCCTCGCCCCAGCGAAGGTTCGTACTCCGTCCCCCAGCGACGGTTTGTGCTTCGTCACCCCAGCGATCAGATCATGCTCCATGCCACCAGCGAGCGGTTCATACTCCGTCGCCCCAGCGAGTTGTTCGTACTCCGTCCCCGCAGCGAGGGTTCGTGCTCAGTCACCCAGCGAGCAGTTCATGCTCCATCGCCCCCTGCGAGCGGTTCGTACTCCGTCGCCGCAGCGAGGGTTCTGTACTCCGTCGCCTGCAGCGAGTGGTTCTTGCTCCATCGCCCCCAGTGAGCGGTTCGTGCTCCATTGCCCCCAGCGAGTTGTGAAATAGCTTCTTTTCTACATTACCAATCCAAATTTTTTTTCACCCATCACATGCACCTGTTTATATCGAATAATTCTCTGAACATATACCTCAAACATCTGTCTAAATGCAACGTTGTTTTTCGGTGAAGCTTCTCAACGTTTCAGGGTTGTATACAAGTAAGTACTGTAGTTGGTAATCACACTGACTCCAAGCTGCTGATTTTCGAACAATTGCTGATGTCGGGTGTGTGTGTGTGTGTGTGTGTGTGTGTGTGTGTGTGTGTGTGTGTGTGTGTGTGTGTGTGTGTGTGTGTGTGTGTGTGTGTGTGTGTGTGTGGTGTTGTGTGATGCTTGTGCTGTTGTGTGTTTTTTTGCTTTTAAAATGTTTTTCTCTGCAACCGCTTCTCTGATCGATGCAAAACATTAAATATACATATGAGTGACACCCCATAAAGAATATTTTATTGATAACTCTGACGTCATAAGTCACATGGTATGGCAGCCATATTGTGACTGAAGAATTAAATATGTGATGTCATTGTTCACGTGGTCTGGCGGCCATATTGAATTGAAAATAAAAACATTTTAAAAATCTCCAGAATCGCCATGATATTTCCTGGGAAAGCCACATTTCCAATCTGTCCTCCAAAGCCAGTAGCCGACTGGGCATCCTCCGTCGTGCAAACTCCTTCCTTGGCACACCTGAGCTCCACATACAAAGCTTTCGTCTATAGCCTGATGGAGTATCTCTCTCCCTTCCACAGATGTCATGTCTGTTCCCCGCTGTTTTGTCCTTCCCTCTCACCCCCTTTTATCTCCTGCTCCCCTTGTTGTACATCAAGTGCTCTAGCTCTCATACGAGCCTCGACTTTGTATACAAAAAAAAAAAACACATCAATGTGAAACTTCATACATATGATCCACCAGCCATGAAGAATGGGGTTTGAAGTTTTTTTCCCCCCCACATTCACCTTCATTGATGCAATTTAGCCTTAATGTGCACAAAAGTGTTCGTTAAATGACCTAATAATCAATACATCTCCGGATAATGGCAATGTATTTGACATAATAGGGTGTATGGATGAATCGGGTATATGGGCCATAAAAGCAATAAGCCATAATAGTGGCATGTTCAGTTAATGATGGTATTTTTGTTCAGAATGAGCATGCAAGGTGAGACTATGCACTCTGAGTGCTGTTGTTCTTTTTTTACTTGGCAAAAAATATTTTTCACCAACTATGTTGGTCTGTAGCGTTTGTCTGTTTGTCACACGATTTTTGGCCACAGTTTTCAAGCAATCGTTCTGAAATTTTTTTGTGTATGTACGGGACCGGGCCAAGGACAGCAACGCTTAATTTTGGTGAAGATCCGAATCCAGATCTCGGATTTTTTAAAAGTGTTTCTTCACTGTTGAGAAATGTGTCCAAAAACGATATGTAGCACAATATCTCGAAAAGTAATTGACGGATTATGATCAAACTTTATGGATGAGTTGGGTAGATGAGAAGAACAAGCCGATTCGGTTTTGGTTAAGATCCGGATCCAGATCCGGCCTATCAGTGGGATACAAAACGTAAACTGTTCAGCCTGATGGAGGGAAGCGCTCTGCCAAGTGCAGTTATAGGTTTTTGTTCTGGTCCACTCTATGTTCTATCTTTTCTGCAAGCATCAGCTTCGTGAACAAAAAAGCTGATTTTGTATTCATGATCCCCGAAAGCGGAAAATGTGTCCAAAACTGCTGCTTAAAATACTGTCTATCTAAAATATATCTTTCTACATCCAAGCTGAAGCTTTCTCAAGTGACCAATCCTCGTTTCCCAAAAGGTGTAAAGTTATCTCATTCGCAATATCAGAAGACCTACAAGCCATGAGTGTTTGTTTAGTTGCAATATATACACTTTTGCGCTACCATATTGTAAAGTCTGCTCATTATTTTTTTGTGTTCAGAAATGTGCATGACATCATGCAAATTAAGTAATATCTTGCACATTTCCCTCTCTGAAGATTGCCCAAAGGGGATTAAAAGGTTGGAGGAAGATTGAAGAAATTTTAACAAAGACAGTTTGGCACTTGCCTTGCACCGGTGTCAAGGCCACATGCGAAGGTCATCCTTAATCCAAGGAATGTTAATTAAAAGGTGGCACTGGAAGAGAGAGAGAGACCATGCAGATGATATAAAGAGAAGTATGTATGCTTGAATGAATAAATGGGGGATGTTGGGGGGGGTGAAAGGGAGAGGTGTGGTCCAGAAAAAGAATATTTGCTCATGAAAAAATGCTTGAGTGCTGGCGGGCGGTGATAAAGCATGCCTGGAGCTCCGAGGAAAGGAAACAGAAGTGTTGTTTTGGCCTCTGTGGTTCAGCCATCATCTATCTTCCAGCCTGTTAGAGCTGCACGGTATTTGCTGACTTGTTTGCACAAGAATCTGTTGATTGTGTGGTGGCTCGAATTTGGATGTTGCTTTGTGAAAGCAACATGATGACCTCTACCCCTGCACGGATGCATCTTGAGAGGCATGCCGTCGATAACAAGTGTGGACCCACCGAGCATTTTTGTTGTTGAGAGATGTGTATAATATAAAGAGAAACCGTTTGCTCTCTACTTTGTGATTGTTTAGAGTCTTGAACATTTAAACATGGTGTTCGTTTTCGATTTTTTTTTTATTATTTTTTAATCCTAAAAACATTAGAGAGAACTGCTTGCATTTCTGTCCACTGCACTTTATTCAGATTCAGTTACATTTGGTCTAGATAGCATTTCTCAATATCTCAGGAACCCACTTGGGAGAGGACAGAACTAACTGTCCTTTTGAGGAGAGTGCTTGCGAACCATTGAAGAATCGTATGAAACATAAATTATTGCATTCAAACAACAAAAGCCTTCCAGCGGGCTCTCCCACCATGGCACTATTTCCAAACAGAACGAGCTCGATATCCAGAAGGATCATGCAGGACCTCAATGAGCACAACCATGGAATCAGCTGATTTGTTTCATTATTGTTTCTGGAACTTATCTATTTTACATAAGTTTTAGCTTTACACTTCTGTTCGAGTTATCCAGTTTCACTTCACAGAAGACTTTTTTTTTGTATATCGTATTGAGGTTTGTGGAGGAGCTAGAACACAACAGGACCTAACGAGAACAGCACTCAGAAGAGTGTATAACTCTGTCAGGCTAAACGGTTTACATTTTGTATCTCACTGATAGGCCGGATCTTCATCCGGACCTTAACCAAAATCTAATTGGCTTGTTATTTTCACCAACCAAACTCATTCACCAAGTTTTGTCATAACCCGTCCACCACTTTTTGAGATATTGTGCTATTTATCATTTTTGGTCCTATCTCTCAATGTTGAAGAATCACTTAAAAAATTCTAGTAGCTGGATCTGGATCTGGATCTTCACCAAAATCGAATCAGTTCGTCCTTGTTACACACACAACCTGTCCACCAAATTTAATCCGAATCTGTCCACAACTTTTTGAGATATCCTGCACACAAACAGACAAACAAGAATAAGACGTCGTGCAGAGCACGATACTTGCAAGATCCACCCCCCCTCGCCAAAGGTTGCCATGGATACATCAAATTGTCCATTTCATTAAGATTAAAATTGACAATCATAATCAAAGTTCACGTAAATCAGCTGAAAATTGATTACTATTCAGATTGAAATTGATGATTTTAGAAGTTTGAACTTGAGATGATCTTTGACCTTTTGACCTCAAAAATAGTTGGTTTCCAAATCCAGTGATGCAATTGCTGCTTAATTTTCAAGTTAATCAGAGGAAAATTGACTATTTCGGAGGAAATTTGATGATTTTAGAAATTTGTCCTTTGATCTTTTGACCTCAAGAATAGTTGGTTTCCCAATCCAGTGACGCAATATGCAAATCTTATTCAAATTTCAAGTGAATCGGATGAAAAATGACGATTTTAGAAATATACCCTCAAGATGACCTTTAACCTTTGACCTCAAAATCAATAGGCTTCTCAGTTGAGTCTACCTCTAAAACTTGGTAAAGTTTCCTGATGATCGGTTTGGATGACGGGATTGGGGCAAAGCCTTCGGAACCCCCACTCTTTGATGACAGGAGGAAAACCACAGGGTAACCTTCCCAGGTCAGATTGCGGTAGTGTGTGTTAGCATGGTGCTGAGATGTCGTCCACCAGGTGGCGGTCTCCTTGGATTAACCTGAGGTGGTCCCTTTGGGTGGGTGCTTGGAATGTCCTATCCCGAAGAGAGCATGATCACCTGTTTCTGTTATCTGAGCTCAAGCATTTGAACATCAGTATTGCGGCATTCTCTGAGGTTCGGAGATCGGATAGTGGCGAGATCATGGCGGGTGGTTACACCTACTATTGTTCTGGTCACTCTGATGGTTACCGTGCCCAAGGAGTTGCTGTAGCTGTGTCCAAGAAGCTGATTCCAATGATAATTGAGGTAACACCGGTCAATGAGCATATTATGAGACTAAGGATTCCTCATTCCTTGGGTGTCGTTTCCCTGGTCTCTGAATATGCTCCGATAGAGGCGAGTGATCTCACCGTGAAGGACGAATTCTATGACACGGTTGAGTCTATGGTTGATCAGTGCCCCAGACAAGATACTCTTCTCATCTTCGGGGATTTCAGTGCCTTGTCTGGCACTGATAGGGATGGTTATGAGACATGTGTTGTTCCCCATGGGTCTGGAACTGTGAACCAGAATATCACCAAGTTCCTTGACTTTGCAAGAAGTCATGGACTTAGGGTGGCTAGTTCATGGTTTCAGCACCCACAGGCTCATCGCTGGACTTGGTATTCTAATGCTGGTGATGTGGCAAAGGAGATTGACCACGTGCTTGTTGATGGTCGCTGG
>CM068954.1:58544155-58569090 GCA_035128595.1 Eptatretus atami
AGAACTGCAGGGTCTACCGGAGTGCTCAGTTCCTCAATACCGACCACAGGCGGTATGACCAAACAAAGGAGTACGGGCCAGCATCTCTGAAGTTGCAGCTTAAATCCAGGAGAATGGTACCATCCCAGCCGAGGCTGGATGTTGACAAGCTCAAGGATGAGAGGGTAGCTGAGGAGTTTACAAACATGCTAAGTGTGGATTTGAAGGAGCTGGGTGCTTTGGGGAATCCTGAAGAGTTGTGGAGTGCCTTCAGGACCACCATCCTTGATGTTGCTGGTGGATGTCTTGGAACTTACAGAAGGGCGAAGAAGCATTTTGTGTCTCAAGAGACACTGGATACCATTGAACAGAGTCACAGGGCCAGTCTTAATGGCAGAGCTGAGGTGTTCAGGGAGTTTAGGTGTAAAACTGTGCATGCGCTGAGGGTGTACAAGGAGGCCTATGTGGGAGGAATCTGTGAGGGGGTAGATAGAGCATCACCTGTGGTCAAGTGATTCTCCTCCTGCTTCCAGGGGAATTTGTGCATTGCATTCCTCCAAGCTCATCCCTTTGATGTACTGCAGTTGGAACGGAAGTTGGTGGGCTCTTGACAAAGGAGTAGGAAGTGAAGGCCTGCTGGGCCAGTTACTTTGAGTGGCTGTACCAGACTGATTGTTGTGCCTTTCTGGAAAGGGAAGGGTGATCGCCAGGACTGCAACAACTACTGAAGGGTGATGCTGCTCTCAGTGCCGGGCAAGGTCTTTGCTCGGATAATTCTTGATAGGGTGTAACCATATGCTTGAGCACCAGCGCCCAGAGCGGTCAGGCTTTACACCAAAGAGGTCGGTATCCTTGCCTTTCAGGTCCTCACCGAACGCAAATGGGAGTTTCGGCAGGGGCTGCTTGCAGCCATTGTTGATCTCTGCAAAGTGTTAAATTCAGTGAATTGGGGTGCACTCTGAAGAATTCTCGGTCTTCATGGGGTGCCACCAAAACTGATCAATCTGATATATGAACTATACTCTGGTGCTGAAAGTGCTATGAGATGTGGTGATACCATCTCTGACTTATTTCCAGTTGTTATTGGAGATAGTCACCGGTGGGCACTGGCCCCCACACTTTTCAGTGCTTGTATGGACTGGATTCTGGGGAGGATGTCGAAGAGATTAAGCTGCAGTGCATCGTTTGGGAAAGTCAAGGTCTCTGACCTTGAATTCGCAGATGCTTCAGTCATCTTTGTGGAGACTGAAGATCCTTTTAGGGGCCCTCGAGGTGCTGAACGAGGAGTCAGAGCTGCTGGGATTACGGGTTTCCTGGGTGAAAACTAAGATCCAGGCTTTCAAGGACATCTTGGATGCTGCCATCGTGTCTGTGCCTGTTTGTGGTGAACATGTTGAGGTCACCGAGAGATTTACTTACCTTGGCAGTGATATTCATGTCTCCGCATATTGTGAGGCAGAGGTCAATCGATGTCTGGGTTGGGCCTGGAGAGTCATGCATTCATTGCATCATGGAGTGTGGTGCTGTCGGTCCTGTGCAGGAGGACGAAAGTCCAAGTCTTTAAGTCTTTGGTGCTTCCAGACTTGCTCTACGGATGTGAGACTTGGATTCTGACCAGTGATTTGAGCCGGAGACTTAATTCCTTCGGTACCAGGTCTCTTCGGCAAATCGTTGGCTTCTGTTAGTCAGACTTTGTGTCCAACGAGCGGTTTCTGAAAGAGACTGAGATGAGATTTGTTACCTGCATAGTCAGTGAGCATCACCTGCGGCTGTATGGACATGTGGCTCATTTTCCTGATGCTGCTCCTGCTCACCAGATTCTTTCAGCGAGGGAGTTTCGTGAGTGGAGGAGGCCAATGTGCCGACCACGTGCCTCATGGTTGCAACAGGTTGATCAGCATCTCAAGGAGATGTTGATGAGCCAGGCATCTGCCTGGGGAATGGCCAGATGGAGGACTCTGGAGTACTGGCGGAAGTGGACGCCATGACGCCCTGCTCCGGCGCATGCTCCGTAGTGAGCACACAGTCTTGTTCAATTATTCGCCTTTAAAACCTTACTTCAATTCTCCTTATGAAGGGGATAAATAAATATATATTGAGGTTTTAAAATATAGATATAGGTTCATCCATGAGAGAACATCGTGGAAAGTTGCATCATTTAATGCATAGCATCGCTCCACGTTCCTAATTTGAAAACTATAGCACCTACAAAAGTGATGTGCACAGAAATTTAGTAGGTATGAAGATCAGACATTCAATGACATAAGTGAGGAAAGTGAAAAAAAAATTTTTTGAGTGCTTATCATGCAGAAACCGTTGCGGCCTGTTCCAAGTCGAGGCATATTTGAGCAGGTCGAAACAAATTGGTGGCTTAAGGCCCAGCAGATGCGTGTCACCTCTTGGTAAGGCTTTTTTGTTTTTGATGATGAGCATCCCTTAATTATCTTCAAAAAGGGGTGTTTAAATTTACCCAATTACTCAGTTTTCATTCATGCATCCCTTGGAGTTCCCTTAGTATGCATGCAAAGTTTTGGCCTGCTAGGTTTCATCGTTTTGGAGTTATAGGTGGAGACGCGCACACACACACACACACACACACACACACACACACACACACACACACACACACACAAAAAAATTAACTGATGCAGACCAAAAATAAAATTAGCCCCCCAAAATTCCCAAATGCCAGCCTCAAAGAGGCTTGACACAAAGACCATCAAGGAAATGGGGAAAATTGAGGGCTGGCATGATTCTTCTCCATTTGATTGCAGCATAAGGCTGTGGGGTAGCATCATTGGCTGAGGGTGTGGCTGTGCCATTGATGCAATTCCCGCTGTCGGTTTGGGCAGGATTTTGGAATTTGGCTGTGGTGCCAGCGATAGCTTGCCTACTCTTCGTGAAAGGATACCGTGGGATTTTTAACATCCATTAACAAATTCCGTCAGACATAATGACTTTAGCCCATATAACATCCATCCGAGGGACGGCACGCCCATTGATGAATCACCCTGCCTGTGAAACGGCTGGCAGGATGACTTAGAGTCCTGTACACTTGCCTCTAAGATGTCTAGCCTGGGTTTGAATCTCAGCCTAATGTTGGCAGGATGGCTTAGAGTCCTGTACATTTGCCTCGAAGATGTCTAGCCTGGGTTTGAATCTCAGCCGAGCTATAAACAAATGTCAATCATGGTGTCTTGCAGGCAGGGTGAGGCATGAAAGTGTGTGCCATCCCTCGGGTGGCCATTAAACTCGGTGTCCCATCTGCCAGCATTAGTTACCTCCACCATCTAAGGTTGACAGAGATTTTGTTTTCACCCCTGTCTGTTTGTCTGTGAGTGTGATATCTCAAAAAGTTATGGACGGATCCCAGCAAAATTTTATGTTCAGCTTGGGTGTGTGCAAGGATGAAATTATTCTATTTTAGTGAAGATCCAGTTCTGGATCTGGATAATAAAATGTTAAAACTGTTCATCCCGGCAGGGGTATGTGCTCTACCGAGTGCCGTTCTCGTTGGTGGATGTTAAAGATGCCACGGTGTCCTTCACAAAGAGTAGGTGAGCCGTCGGCACCCTGGCCAAGAGGATGCTGGCACCCTGGCCAAATTCCTGGCCAAACCTACATGGAACACTGCATCAGTGGCACAGCTGTGCTCCCAGCAATCATGCAACCAGTGATACAGTCTACATACAAAATGAATGACTTGAGAAAAATTAGATAACCATTTTAGGATGGCACCCTCAATATCATCAGCTGGAAACGTTGAAGTTAGTCTGGGTGCAAGGCAGCATCGAAGGGAAGAGAGATGTCCCAAGAGCTTGTCCAAAGTCTTGCCTGAGGTTTCTGTCTACTCATGACATTGGACAAAATACAAGATCACTCATCAATTACACATGAAGGACATTTGCTCCCGTTTTTACAAAACTATTTTGAGCAAATATAGTTGCAGTGCAACGAGCACAATTAGTGTTTATCGAATTTTACGAAATTGTATTGCCTTTTATCAGTTATTGGTTCGCGAAAAATATTTTCACGAAAAAATTTTTTCACGAAAAAAAATGTTCACAAAAAAAAGTGACCACTATATTCGTTATTGGTGTGTGTCTGTATGTCTGTCTGTCTGTCTGTCTGTCTGTCTGTCTGTCTGTCTGTCTGTCCGAGCATAGCTCCGTGGTTTTTGATCCGATCCTGATAAAATTTTGGTGGAGGTTTATATCATGATCTAGTTGTGTTTTCCTGAGAATGGGCGTGGTGCGCCCATTATGGGCGGAGCCACGCCCAAAAAACGTGTTTTTTAGGGGGTAGCCGATTTCAATTTGCATCTTCTCCTAGGGGGTTTGTCGAATATGACAGGGGTTTCGGTATTTGGTTAGCCAATGGCACCTGCATAGCCCCACGGAGCTCGATTTTTCATTTTCATCCAAGGTCAAGGTCACAAGGTCACGAACTTAGGAAATTGCGAATTTTGACATAAAATCCATCTTCTCCGAGGGGTTTGTCGAATCTGGCAGGGGTTTCAGTATTTGGTGAGCCCAATGGCACCTGCATAGCCCCACGGAGCTCGATTTTTCATTTTCGTCCTAGGTCAAGGTCACAAGGTCACGAACTTAGAAAATTGCGAATTTTGACATAAAAATCCATCTTCTCCGAGGGGTTTGTCGAATCTGGCAGGGGTTTCAGTATTTGGTGAGCCCAATGGCACCTGCATAGCCCCACGGAGCTCGATTTTTCATTTTCGTCCAAGGTCAAGGTCACAAGGTCACGAACTTAGAAAATTGCGAATTTTGAGATAAAAATCATACGACCGCCCAAACTTGGAGAGCGAGGATGACAATATATTTTATGCATAATGTTGAAGTCATTCCCCACCTAAAGTCTTGAAACCATTTTGCTCTATCTCGAACACCTTGCCCGTGGCGCCCCTTCAAGTTTATTTTTACGCTGATTTCATCAAAGTATGGATAATCCGAGGAGTGCGAAATGCCATATAGCCTATATGACGTTATATTGTTCCTGGAATGTTCCAGAGGAAGTTTTGCACCAAAGGTCATAATCCTTGACCTTTGACCTTTAAAGTTTACAAAGGTCAAATTTTCAAAGTTGTGGGAATCGAACCGGGTTTTCGACCTTCTTTGAAGAACTAACTCCAATAAGCTATAGCACGTATCCTGTTCCTTATTTTAATGTCCACAACATTGTTTTGTGACCTTTAAAGGTTATGCAAAGGTCAAATTTTGAAAGTTGTTGAACGAAACCGGGTTTTCGACATTTTGCAGCTACTAACCCGTCACTCGTACCACATCATGTTGATCATTTTATAACTTGGTCAAAAATTATCACATTGTCTCATTCCTGTGATCTTCTGAAACAATCTACATCGTCAAATACCGCTCGTGAACCATCGTCGTCTTCAGACTTGTATTGATTTACATTTGTATTAGCATTGTGATCAAACCTTTATAGGCCTCCATCAAAATAGTCAGATTCACAAAATATCTCAGAAGGAGTGCTCTTGCCTTTGAGCTGTCTACTCTGGGTTTGATTCCTCTCCCGACTATAAATTGTCACCCTGGTGTTTTGCAGGCAGGGCATTGCCTCCATGTTGTGTTGTTAATCTGACGATCTGTCAGCTGGCATCAGTTGCTGTTGGACATTAAAGATCCCACAGAGTCATAAAGATCCCACAGAGCCCTTTGCAAAAGTAGTTGATTATCGCTAGAACCCGAAGGAATTGCAAATTCCCGTCATGTGCATTCGTGTTTCCCAGAAAATAGGGAACCAGCAACTATGTGCTGCAGACAAATTGAGCATCTTGGCTTACTGAGATGTCTCGGAGACTATTTTAATCTGTTATTTGTTTGAATGCGGCAGGCAGGGAATCCAACTGATAGCTGTTACATTGCTTTGAAGAGGACCTTTTTTCATGACATTTTCAATCAACTACCATTTAAAATAAGCTGCTATTATTCTTTTTTGTTGTTGCAGGCATTGCAATAATTAAAATGATAAGTTGCTGTGATTTTTTAAAAAAAAATTTATTTTGGCTTTCTTTTATTTACTAGCAGTCATAAATTATGGTTGCCCAATAAATAGCAAACTTTATGATTTATAGGATGACTGTGAAGTTGATTCACTGGCAAATTATCTTTTTATGTTGACTACATTTTTAACTCAGAAAAGTGAAACATTCTTTTGATGTCAAATATTCTTAAAACTTGAAGGGCGAAGCCTTGATTTGATGTCTGATTCTCGTGTGCCATACTCCGTTGCAGAGCGTCGGCGCTGCAGGGCCGGAACAGTTTCTTGGCAAGGATTGTACAGAGCGATTTGCCATTGTCTTCCCAGCAGTAGTTGGGACAGGAATTTGGAACTTGGCCAGGGTGCCAGCGTTAGCTCGCCGACTCTTCAGGAAGGGATCTTTAATGTCCCCCAACTAATGCTGGCAGATGGGACGCCCAGTTTAACATCCAACTGAGGGATGGCAAACATGTTGATGAATCACCCTGCCTATGAAACACTCCGAATGACAGTTTATAGCTGGGTCGGCATTCAAGCCCAGGCTAGGCAGTTTAGAGGTGAATGTGTGTACCTCGAGGACATCCTGCCAGCCATTATTTTGCTGTCCAAGTAGTAAACTTAAATGGTGAAGCATTCTTTGATGTAGAGTACTCTTGAATCTTAAAGGATGAAGCCTTATTTTGATGTTAACTATTCTTAAACTTCGAAGGTGAAGCACTCTTTGATTATGAAGTGTTCTTAAACTTAAAAAGGTGAAAACCTTAAAAGGACATTTGTTCGGAATACATACCAGTGGAATTTTCATTCGCATCACGTTCTCTACCCTGAGCTTCACATTATATTTAGAATCCTGTCGAGCATTTTTTGCAGTCCCCAGCAGCCTGTTGAGGTTGTCATAAATGGCTATTTGGTTTATGAAATATAATCGTAGTGAATTCCTCTCCTTGGAAATCATGCAACTTTCTCCGTCTGACATAATATTCATTTAATAGGAAGTGCGGAGCGGACCTAATGAAAAATCTTCATCTATATTTGCATTCCTTGACATTGAAGAGATTCGAAATCTTTTTTTTGTAGCATGATAAAGTGTTTCCATTAGTTTATACGTATTCGGCCTAAATTATTTACAACTTGATAACAGTGTGCAAAGACGGTACGAGATTGATTGAATTTTGCTTAAACCTGAATCTAGTATGCTGACCAAATTCCTGCTAGGCAGAAAAAGAAAGCTTCCCTACCTTTTGAAAAGAATCCTTGTTTAACGTGAGTCGAGTGTACAGCAAAAAAGATTTTAGGACATGAATGATTGGCTAATTCAGGACCATTCATTACTGTATACTTGATATTAACATGTGAATGACCGTAAAGGTCACAATATGTGACATCCTTATAAATGCTGCGTTCACAACAAAGAAGAAGAGAAAGAGATCATGGTATCGCCTGACTAGAATCATATTTTAAGGTTGAACCGTAAAAATACAGACGTTAGACAGCGAACCTGTCTTGGACAGATGATATCTCAAACCGTAACAGCTCAAAAGTGGGCCCCTGCTTCAGACCTCTCCTCACTGCCAAGTCCTTCCTCTGCCTTCCTCAGCTTATAACGATGTGCAAAGCCTTCATCCAGAGGGTCGTGTAATAGGGCTCACCAATGTGGGCTAGCACAAAATGCTTTCCATCTTCCTCTCCCCCCATTTGAAGCCATGGAATCTAAGGCTCTCCATGTCATTGGAATCTCATCTCAGGGTCTGCGTTTTACTCCCTATAGGCAGGTTGGTGGCAAAGCAGTTTTTTATTGGTTCTACTCAGGTCTTGCTCTATCTGCCCTCTTACTTTTCTGTCCAGCCCTCACATTGAAAAAAACTATCACAAAATACTAATGTTGTAATATTACAAAATCTGTCTTTTTGTGATAGCATCACAAAGTTTATGCCTGGTGTTGGCTTATTGGTTATGGTGGT
Organism: Eptatretus atami; assembly: GCA_035128595.1. Taxonomy (NCBI): domain Eukaryota; kingdom Metazoa; phylum Chordata; class Myxini; order Myxiniformes; family Myxinidae; genus Eptatretus; species Eptatretus atami. The sequence goes on from CM068954.1 coordinate 58,552,114, forward strand.
GGGCTTGGGATACCAGGATCCTGAGTTCAAATCCCTCTTGACTGTTGAATGAATACCAGGTGGGGTTGACTCTGCCTGTCATCCTTCTGAAGTCAGCAACATTAGTGCCAGCTTGCTGGTATCCTGTGTCAGAGTGGTGACCTGTCCAGGATTGTACCCACTAGCCAAGGAGACTGCTTAGGCAGCACCAACGCTCTGCACAGAGTATGGTGCTGATGGATGGATTAAAAAGCTTGAAACATGGGGATGATATTACATTTCAATAATTTTGTAATAATATGACAAAACTATTGTATTATTACAAAATTGCACAACAAAAACAGGTAAAGAATCAAACCAGGACAATGTCTCTCAATACTGCTAAGCCATCGCATCAACTCTTCACAAACCTCAACGAAGTCCTCTACGGATGGATAAAAGATGAAATACGCAAAACGTTGAGGTATGCTAATCACCATGAGAAGCAAGGAGCAACTTACATTTTTGGTGTTAATTCCTCGTTGGAGGAAAGTAAGAGCGTTTGTGCCTGCTGTTCGCCCGGCGGCTGGAGTGGCTGACTTGGGATCTTGGGGTCCTGAGTTTGAGCCCCGTTGGCTGCTGACTTAAGGCCAGGTGGGCTTGAGTCAGCCTATCATCCTTCCGAGGTCAGCAAAATGAGTCATCTGAGGTGTGCTGGTATACGGGCACAGCATCAGCGGCACAGCCACACCCCAACAAAATGATAGCTACCTGGCAGTCAAGGTGCCATACGCAAGAAGAAGAAGAAGAAGAAGAGCCTTTTTTGTTCACGCATCAGAATTTGTTCCACGGCGATGAGCATACCTCCACCAACGTCCTGTTCATTTCATGCATTGTTATACCCGTCAGCCAATTCAGATTCGACACCAGCCTTCACCAGGAAGATTATTTCTTCACTAGCCGAAACCCCGTCACAGACGGATTCCATTCCATGAGCCCAATATGACAACCAGTGGCGGCTCTTGCAAGAGCCGGATCCCAGTCGATGTACTCCATGGCCTTACCTAATGAGGCCGACAAAACGTCCTTGTACACGACATTTTTGGTGTACACTACTCCTTTTTTTATTTTTGGACTCCGGTTTTCACTGTCGGTCACACAAATTATGACCACACAAATATGACACTGAATTTTTTTGGACTCAAAATAGTTACATAGGACATAGGACACATAGATAGGTACCAAATATGAAGTGTATGAAGTCTCTAACGTGAGACCTTAACCCGGGTTGAAGTAGAAGTCTCTAACGTGAGACCTTAACCCGGGTAGGGACTTCAATGACGCGGCTGTGACCTTATCCCGGGTAGGGACTTCGATGACGCGGCTGTGACGTTTCATCATGGAGTAAAGTATACATCTGCTAAGGATTTTTTGGACGAAAAGTGTTTATTCTGCTTCAGAGTTGAAAGTTGACTATTGCAACTATGTGCGATGCACTCTTACAGGTACGAAGTTTCTTTCAGTCCAGGTCACAGTACCGAGAAAAACGTGACGCGACCGCGAGGAGGAGCACAAAATTGGTCCTTCAGTATTAATATATAGATTCTACGGTAGTGATAGATGTCTAAGAGAGCTGAGGTGTAAAAAAATACCTTTCCACCACTCCTGAGACGTAAAAAAAATACCTTTCCACCACTCCTGAGACTTTCTTTTGAAAGAAATCAAAATCTTTTATTTCATGCTTTCCATAAAATTAGCTTCCCCGACGTTCCACGACAACTCGACGAAATAATAACTTTCCCAATAATGTCAAATTTAAAGCCACAATCAAAGTTTCATGTTTTACGAACTGAAGTCAAATGTTGTCTTTGCTCTTGTTTTTATCATAATCAAGAATATGATTATTCTCTTCTAATGAAGCCACAGATAAAAGCTGATGCATATCCTAGTCACATCTTTCCCCATGTGGTAGACGTATGCAATGTTGATACAAGTGCCAATGGGAATATCCTGACAAACTGCACTGATTGTGACGACGACGTACCACAGATACGTCATAACGATGTGTAATACATTATTACTGGTTTTCCTGTTAGCTCATCGAAGACGAAGTCGAGATGACGAGTTGAATTCATAACCCTAGCATTCAGTCAGTCCTTCCTTCGTTCCTTCTGACGTCAAGCAGTCAGTGGGTCCATTAACATTTTTTCGTTTTTCCCTACTCCTCTGGGGCAGCTCAACGGATCGTTTTGAAACTCAGCATGATGATTCATGACGCTGATGCAAAAAACAAACAAACAACAAATGGAGCTCTTTTTAAATTAAACAAATGGAGCTCTTCTTAAATTTCCATTCAAGTGGTGAGATAATTAGCTAATTAATTCAAAATGCAATCTATGTTTGTATGTCCATTACATAACTGAGATTCCATCATCAAGAAGTTTCATTCTTGTTTAGTTTAATTAAACCTCTAATTTTATCCTTTAATTTAATTTGATCTTCATCGTAATTTAACTTAACCTCTTGAATATACTTTACCCTCTTGCTTTGAAGAACGGGAAAGAAAGGGGGAGGGGAGGGGTAGGCAGCAGCGAGGTGGCAGAGAAAGGACAGTCCTTTGTCCGTTTTTTAAAGTCTCCTTTAGTCTTATTACTCTTTTAGTCCTTCAAGACCCTTACGACACTTTACACCCTGTATACCTCTTTAGACCCTGTAGCCCCTCGAGAGCCTTACACCCTTACTACTATTGAATGTACCCTTTAGCCCCCCCATAGACCCTTTACACTATTAGACCCCTGAAGACACTTTAGACCCACCAGACCCATTATAATGCTTGGACATCTTGACCATTTAGACCCTTTAAACCTCTTCTACCTTTTAAGACCCTTGAAACATTCACTTCCTTTAGCTCCCAATAGACCCTTTAGACCCTTTTAGAGCTATAGACCCATTATATCCTAACTACTTTTGGAACGTACCCTTTAGATCCCTTAGACGCCATGGACCCTTCCATCCCTTAGACCCTTCCGACTCTTGAGACCATTTAAACCCTAACTACTCTTGGGACTTACCCTTTTGACCTTCAGACCCTTGAGACCCCACAGACCTTTAACCCCTTCAAAGAATCTTTAGACTTTAAGACCTTTTAAAGCATGAGACCTTTTATAACCCTTTTAGACCTTTTAAGACCCTTTAGATATTTACATCCTTTAGATCCATTAGATCCGAACTACTTTTGGAACATACCCTTTCGACCTTTAGACCCCTTAGAGACCCCACAGACGTTTAGACCCCATTTTGACCCTTTCAACCCATTATACCTGTATACCCTTGTAATCTTTACACTGTTTAGACTTTAAAGACCCTTTTGACACGGACCCCTTTAGACGCTTTCATCTTCTTGACCATATAAACCCTTTTGATCCTTTTGAACCTTTGGACCCCTTTGCCCATTTAGACCCTAACTACAATGAGACTGTACCCTTTATATTCCATAGACCCTTTATGCCCCTTGAAACCCCCATTGATTCTATATAGACCATTTAGACCCCTTTCGACCTTTTTTTTGTCCTTTTATGACCCTATTAGTCCTTTTAAGACCCGAACAACACTTTGGACTCCTTTAGACCCTTACACCCTTTAGATCACTTTAGACCCTTCGACCCTTTACACCCTTTTCGGGTCTAAAATGTTTTAGGGGTCCTTTCACTGGACAAAAACTAATGGAACGTTTTTCATCAATTCAGGTAGGACCAGCTAGCTCATCCTACATAGTTTTCACCTCGTGAATACAATCGTGTTGTCAGGTTACAGGCCCATAATTTTGCATCGAATGAAGCTGCAAATTAACTTTATCACCCAATGCACCCCAACAATGACTGTCCTCTATCGGGAGACGAGTGTCTGTCCCACTTGGGACTATTCGTCATAGTTGAAATTCACTAATACTATTCTTATATGCCGAAAATGATTATTGCAAGTGGCCATCACGAAAGTGTAATACAAATTGTCATTGTGAGAAAGCTGAAAGACTAGTAGAAGCCCATGGTAAAAATACCGCAATCAAAAAACTAAATAAATAAAGGAAGCCTTTTATTCTTGCGCTGCTTGAAAGAGCTCAAAACTGGGAGTTTTAATATGAATGTCTTGGGCATTTGTATGCACCTGGTGCTTAAAGACAATAATCAAGTAAAATTAGTTGAAACTCTTGTTGATTTATTCAAAAATTCTGATTGGGTAAACTTACTATTATATGAAGATACTTTTACGCTTGGTGACGAAGTACAAGCTGTCCACAAAGTCTTGTTCCAATTTAAAAATTATATTTCTACCACAATTAAAAAAGAATACAATAATGTGGTTGTTTTGCAGTGTCACATAATTAACCTCCGCCATCGAAGATGGATGGAGGTTACTGTTTTCACCCCTGTCTGTTTGTTTGTTTGTTTGTTTTGTTTGTTTGTGAACAGTATTACGGAAAAACTCCTGGACGGATTTCGACGAAACTTGGTGGGGGGATTAGGTATGGTCCAAGGATCATGCCGTTAGATTTTGGACTTAGTCCAAAAAAAAAAACTTAGAAAATTTTGCAACTTTTTTTCAAAAAAAATTCGATTTTATTTGTTTTTGCATTTCTACATGTTTTAAGTGATTTCCAAACCCCCCCCCCCCCCCCCCCCCAAAAAAAAAATTGTTAGAGAAAAAAAAGAAATTTTGCAACTTTTTTTTCAAAAAAATTTCGATTTTTTTTTTTGGCATTTCTACATGCGCGTCGATCTAGTTTAGTTTATTCAATCGTGGTTCAGTAGAGTCTGATCCGTTTTGACCTACAATGAATAGGATATCAGGTTCACTTAAGTGACCCAGCAGTATTGGCGGAGCGAGGTTTTGCACTCTACCGAGTACTCCCCCTCTAGTTCATTAAGTTTTCTGTGTTCTTAAGTACACCTCAACATGTGCAACATGAGTGGCATGTAGTGTAGCACATCCAAGCGATAATCCACTTCAATCTACATGTTGGCCAACATATGCCTCTTCGCACTGCTGATGCAATTAGTTATCCTTGCACGAAATGGTTCAGTGTCAGCAATAGAGGTTTGGAAAACGATATTATTAATACATACTTTATAGACAGACATACTCTCATTCTTTGCAGTACATGTTTTCAGAGTATGTACCTTATAGACATACAACCCTAATAATATTACACCGTTAATCACACCCATATAGGTCTGACTGGCCCTTGGGCAAATGTATCTAGTGGCCCCGCCCCCATCAGGCTGATTGATAGTGGTAGTCCCGCCCACCCCTCTGTTGCCTTCCCATTTCAGACACTATAGGCTGTAAATATTTAACTGTAATGAACTATACAAACAAACGGTAGCAAAGGATGCTGCACCAAGTGAAACACTGTCGCATGGTACCAGCCATTGCCATTGAGAGAGGTAGCTTGGAAATGCGTTGTCTGGAGATCATTATTATTATTATTATTATTATTATTATTATTATGAACATTTGGATGCAGCAACGCACTACTCCAGCTCATTCTCCCATACCTGACCTGACCTGACCTGACCTGACCTGACCTGACCTGATGAATGAGACGATTTGTCTGTTTTGACCGATCTCGGTTTTTTTGCTTTTGCCATTGTCTGGAATACTGAAAAGTGATCCCTGCCTACACCATCGGCTGAACAGACTAGGTAGGCTCTCATATGTAGCCGAAGTGTCTTTGTAGAGAAGATACTACAACTTTAGTTTTGTATATAACGGGTGGGACCGAAAAAAAATTCCGCACGTCCCTACATAGAGAGTGCCAGCGCACTTTCTGATATCATGTCACCACAATCACAGAGCTTGAAGTTGTCTTACTATGAACCTCATCATTATTTGCCAATAAGTGACGATCTCAGTGTTGTGGTGTATTTTATGTCACTGACAATCTCTCGGAAAGCATCTTTTAGCACATTTGGTAGAAGTAAATAAATAAATAAAATAAAACCCGCTTTCGATTCCTACCAGCCCGGGTATGTTTATTGACTTCACATAATGTGTGAATTACATATCCATGCACATGTGAAATAGACTTTGTTTATAAATCCGGTACTTGAACACTATTCAGCCTTGAAAACTCGGGCAAAAACCAATAGGACAGGTTGGACTTTTTTATTCATCAAAGACTTCAAATATTAATCATGACTATTTTCTTTCCTCTGTGTACCTTTCTTTCATGATAGATGACACGTTGTTCAGTTTTTAAATGTACATAAACTCAGCAGTTTTGATTATATATTTATATTTATATATTTGATTGTATATTGATTATTATCTTCAACAATTTCCTGTCCTTGTGCTTTGGTGTGTCTGTCATCCCATTGCTCTCTATTAGCCCCACTTTGTTGAGTTGATCCATTGCCCCTCCACCACCACCACCACCCCCATCCCCTGTCCCCGTCATTCTGCACTTTTAGGAGCATCGATAACTGTATAATTGTTTTTAACACTTGGTCTTTTAACACTTGGTCTTTTAACACTTGGTCTTTTAATCCAGGGATCAAAGGTCAAGAAAGAACATAACAATACTATTACTATTACTACTACTACTACTACTACTACTACTATTACTACTAGTCCATCAAGACGACAATGATACTCATCATCACTATGTCGGGGAAGGTGATGTGAAGCTAGTTAGTTAGTGGCGGTGAGCACCGGAGTGGCTGAAGAGGCCCACCCTTGAAAGACATCTCTGACCGCAAACCTCGCACTCCCAAGCTGGTTCTCGAGTTCTGGGGTTGCTGCTGTAGTGTCTTCCCACCACTCTTTGTAGTGACTAAAGCAGTCTGCTTCAAAGCATTGGACCCCACTTTTACAAGTAGCATGCCGGGTGATGCGATCTTGGGCCATTTGCTCCCATATGCTGGTGGAGATCTTGCACTTTATGAGATGGTTCTTGAGGGTATCCTTATACCTTTTGTACTGGCCTCATGCTCTCCTCTGTCCATCACGCAGCTCACAAAAGATAACTTGTTCCGGTAGTGTCTTCCGACATGTGGACTTCCTGACCGGTCGGTCCACAGCTGAGCAACAACTAGCATTGATTCAATGGTGAAAGCAGCCTGGCATGCTCTTGAATATTGACATTGGTGGTACGGTTCTGCCACTTAACCCCAGGATAGTCATGTTTTCACTGGTGGAACTGTTCAATCTGCTCAATGTACTTACGGTAGGTAGTCCAAGTTTCGCAACTGTAAAGGAGTGATGGAACGACAACAGTCTTGTAATCAGTGACCTTAGTAGCAACAGCAAGGTTCCATTTGGCAGAGCCGAGCTTTGAAATTCCTAAGGGCCGAGCTTGCAGCCTGAATCCATTGTGTGACTTTGGCACTGATGGTGGCATCAAATGATATGACTGCCACGGTATGGAAATGTGTCAACCGTCTGAAGGGGAACATCATTGATGGTGATGGTGACATTGCTGTGCAGGACATCAGCCCCATCAGGAGCAGCTTGGAGAGCACCTTGCCAGCAATGGATAGGAGAGAAATTCCCCTGAAAGCATTGCAGTCTGACTTGGAGCCCTTCCACTTGAGGAGTGGCAGGATAATGGTGTCCTTCACATGTTGGGGTGCTGTTTCTGTTTCCCAGATGTTCAGGAAAAGCCTCAAAAATCTCCTTTTGAGGGCATGTGGTCCATTCTTGAACACCTAAGGCAGTATTCCATTGCACCCCGGGGCTTTCTCATTACAAAGGAGCTTGAACGCTTGCTTAATTTCATCCAAAGCAGGTGGGTTGGCCATTTTGGGCCACACAGGGTAGTCCAATATCAGGTCAATACAATCGGAATCAACTGTTGAAGGTCTATTCAGCAGCTCAGAGAAGTGCTCAGTCCAGTGCTGTGGAATCTCCTGCTACTCCTTCAGGAGCTGGTTACCATCAGTGCTGCGGAGTGGAGCGACATTTCTGGATGATGGCCCATATACCCTCTTAACTGCATCATATACATCTTTACTGTTGTTGCAGGCATGCATAGATTGCATTTCTGCCACCTTAGTAGACCACCAGCTATCTTTCATAACCCGGATCTTCCTCTGAAAATCATCACGGGCATTAGCATATCTGGCTCGCTTCACAGAACTTTTCTGATCACTCAGCAAGTCTTGGAAAGCTGCTCTTTTCTCTCCAATAATCTTCTCAATTTCCAGGTGACTCTCATCGAACCAGTCTGGGTGCTTCCTTTTTGCAGTACCGAGCATGTCGAGAGCAGCTTGGAAAATCGAGGCCTTGAAGCTATGCCACTCACCTTTGATGTCATTGGTTCAGTGGTCAGATGAGAGGGCCTCAGTAATGTTGGCATTCAGCTCCACACGGATCGTCGGAACATGCAGGCATGAGACTGCTATCTGCATGCAAGGGTGGTTGCTCATCTTGCACTGATGTGGTGCAACATTTATTGCCATCGTCACTGATGTCTCTGCCAGATGATGACGTAGTCTAGCAGGTGCCAGTGCTTTGAGCATGGGTGCTGCCTCGAGGTCTTATACTTGTCTGGCTGCCTGGAGATCATAATAAAGATTAGCAGGTATTCTGCCCAGGAAAACAGCAAAAGAGTGCATTTCTATTGCAGTTTCCCACTCCATTTCTTCCTATTGTGCCTGGTCAGAGGACATGCTGCCTCCCAACACGGCATTAAAGTCCCCCAGCAGCAACAGCTTGACCATGGCCGAGGTGGAAGAGGTAAGGCTTCGTAGAAGCGCTCTTGGACTCATTAGAAGATGTTAAAGTTGGCCGTACACACTGATTATGGTTGTGTGCCGTTTGTCTGTATGTAAGTTGAATCCTGAACATCATCAAACACTCTTTGACAACCTTTGGCAGTTCCGTCATGGGTTTACATACTGATGATGGAATATTGGGGAACAGGTGGATGTGGGATACACCACCAAAGACAAAATAAGCAGCAAGGTCAGCAAGGGTGGATGATATCGTGAAAATGTTGGGAGACATTTGTAAAACTCAGGAGCTCAAGGATTTTGTTTTTATTTTTGTATTTTGTAGACATAGTCAAGGCTCGTGGAAGAACTAGAAGGTTCTCCATTTCTTCCAGAGGTTGAAAAAAAAAATTCGGGAGGACCAAGTGAGTAAGTTTATCATTTACAGCGAAAGAGACGTGAAAGGCAGTGTTGTATCATATCCCATGAATGTTTCATCGGTCAAGTTTCTTTATATTCTCCAGAAAATAATGAACCTTGAACTAATGTTGCCTAATTTAGATATAGTATGAGACACTAATATAGTATGCACTAATATAGTATAGTAGCGTGCATGTATAGTTAATATAGTAATTTTCGATAATAGTATGAGACACTAATATATGTATAGTAGCGTGCATGTATAGTTAATATAGTATTTAGATATAGTATGAGACACTAATATAGTATAGTAGCGTGCATGTGTTGTTAATATAGTAATTTAGATTAGTATGAGACACTAATATAGTATAGTAGCGTGCATGTATAGTTAATATAGTAATTTAGATATAGTATGAGACACTAATATAGTATAGTAGTGTGAGCATGCATGTATAGTTAATATAGTAATTTAGATATAGTATGGACACTAATATAGTATAGTAGCGTGCATGTATAGTTAATATAGTAATTTAGATATAGTATGAGACACTAATATAGTATAGTAGTGTGAGCATGCATGTATAGTTAATATGTAATTTAGATATAGTATGAGACACTAATATAGTATAGTAGCGTGCATGTGTAGTTAATATAGTAATTTAGATATAGTATGAGACACTAATATAGTATAGTAGCGTGCATGTGTAGTTAATATAGTAATTTAGATATAGTATGAGACACTAATATAGTATAGTAGCGTGCGCATGTGTAGTTAATATAGTAATTTAGATGTAGTATGAGACACTAATATAGTATAGTAGCGTGCATGTATAGTTAATATATGTAATTTAGATATAGTATGAGACACTAATAAGTATAGTAGTGTGAGCATGCATGTAATAGTTAATATAGTAATTTAGATATAGTATGAGACACTAATATAGTATAGTAGCGTGCATGTATAGTTAATAGTAATTTAGATATAGTATGAGACACTAATATAGTATAGTAGTGTGAGCATGCATGTATAGTTAATATAGTAATTAGATATAGTATGAGCACTAATATAGTATTGTAGTGTGAGCATGCATGTATAGTTAATATAGTAATTTAGATATAGTATGAGAACACTAATATAGTATTGTAGTGTGAGCATGCATGTATAGTTAATATAGTTAATTTAGATATAGTATGAGACACTAATATAGTATTGTAGTGTAGAGCATGCATGTATAGTTAATATAGTAATTTAGATATAGTATGAGACACTAATAATAGTATTGTAGTGTGAGCATGCATGTATAGTTAATATAGTATGAGACACTAATATAGTATAGTAGTTTGAGCATGCATGTATAGTTAATATAGTAATTTAGATATAGTATGAGACACTAAATTAGTATAGTAGTTTGAGCATGCATGTATAGTTAATATAGTAATTTAATATAGTATGAGACACTAATATAGTATTGTAGTGTGAGCATGCATGTATAGTTAATATGTAATTTAGATATAGTATGAGACACTAATATAGTATAGTAGTTTGAGCATGCATGTATAGTTAAATATAGTAATTTAGATATAGTATGAGACACTAATATAGTATATGTAGCGTGCATGTATAGTTAATTAGTAATTTAGTATAGTATGAGACACTAATATAGTATAGTAGTTTGAGCATGCATGTATAGGTTTTAAATAGTAATTTAGATATAGTATGAGACACTAATATAGTATGCAGTAATATAGTAGATTAGCATGCATGTATAGTTAATATAGTAATTTAGATATAGTATGCACTCATAAAGTGCCAGATTACCAATTTTGTGATAATATTGGTCACAATTGCACATTGGTTGGTTGTGTGCATGAAAGGCAGAGTATAATTCCATGATGTGAGATTTCATATTCACCCCCATTGTCTTTAGCAACAAGCAGGTAGTTGCTGAAACCTTCAGGTAAGATGGTATACACACTAAGGCATTTGAATGCGATTATATTTCTAAAGAACTAGTTTTCATGATGCAATAGGTTTGTCAACAGAAAGTGCATGATGTTTCTTTATATTTTCTAAAAGCTCTTGAGAAGCACCTGAATTATTTAATGGTTTGTGATGGAGAGGAGACGATTAGGCACCAGGGTGGGGCTAAGAGGAGGAACTTTCTCCGAAAGCACTCACCCCCCAGCATTGAGGGTCACAACATCGGTTTAAAAAACAAGTCTGACAATGCCATGCTTGCAATAGTCATATTCTATATATGAGGAGTACAATGTTCTGTAATAATAATTATACTTCTGGAATCTCAAGTTTAGCAAAATTATCATTGAGGAACATTGTGTGGTGATTGGTGGAAAGGGAGCGGAGGAGTGAAAGAGGGGGAAATGGGGGCTTGTGATAGGAATGCAAATGTGGAATACTTTGTCGTGTACTACTTGCATGTTCCTGTGACTCGGAGACAAACAGTTAGGGCAAATGGATGAAACAAAAATGACAATTTGAGCTGGCACAACTTTGTATTATCCCTGCATGTTTGTGTTGCCTTTCCTTTGTTCTCTTAACGAATGGGAATACAAATTGTTGGAAGCTCTATCGTGTCCTCTGCTACCTCAGCCCATGCTAATTTAGTGTGCCAAGCTTCCAACAAAAGTCACCTTTGTATGTTCCATAGATTGTTGAGTATTTTAGTTGCTGTCACTCAATTTAACGTGATGTCCCATTCTTGCCATGTCATTTTTGTGCATCTGCAGAACCTATGGATGAATGATTGTTCATGATTTATCCTTTTAAATGCTGAGCATCAACTCTGGAAGCAGCACTTACCATTTTGTAAGTCTTTGGTATGACTCGGCCTGGGTTATTTTTTTTTTTTTTAATCAAACTCTTTATTTCAAGCGCTTCAATTCAAAGGATCACCGGGCGTAGTGGCGTGCGCCTGTAATCCGGCTACTCGGAGGCTTGGGTCGGAGGATCGCTTGAGGACGGGAGCTCTGCGCTGGGCTGCGCTATGAGAGGGTGTAGGGCAGCCCGGAATCATGGCGAAACCCAATCCTTATCCCTGTGTCGTAAGAGGTGACTAGGGTTGCGTCAGGAAGGACATCCAGCATAAAACCTGTGCCAAATCAGTATGCGGATCATAACGGATGATCCGCTGTGGCGACCCCTAACGGGAGCAGCCGAAAGACGAACAACAACAATTCAAAGGATCATTCAAATAATTGTTAACCTTGTATGCTAAACCTCAATCAGCATTTACTACTTGCATATTTGCATCATGCACAAAAAGTATTCAATGTTTCATTTGGGTTAATCGAGGACATCAGTTAATTCCAATAGACCACGAAAAGACAAACACATAACAAAGGACAATACTGCCCCACCCCCACCCTCCCAGCTCCCATTTAAGTAACCTGGGAATTGCTTTCTTTCTAGCTGCTTCCCTGGCATGCATGGACCTTTATGGCGAATTATGATCAAGCCAGAAGTTTAACTGAGGCCAAGTTGTTCATTCGGGTGGCCGGCAATGAAATAATTTTAAGCCCTTTAATCTATTAGCTTCAAGTTGCCTATTGTTGCTTCTCTCATGCTGCCTCTCCGTCCCTACCTCTCTCTCAGACAATATCAAAGTTCTCCTTGTACCGAGGGAAAAATCACCTCCTCTGCAGCTCTGTGTGGCTGCATTCACAGTCATTGACAGATAGAGTGGCCTGTGGAGAATGTCCAAGCTACCCTCTCCCCATTTTCTCAACCTTGTGGTCACCTCAAGGTCTGGGTTAGAAATATCCCTTGATTGTCCAAAGTTTTGCCAGGCCAATTACTTATCAACAAGAACAAAAGGACAATGACATATCAGACATCCTGCATATTTACTGATGCGGTTCACACCTGTATCTTTAAGCCATGGTTCACGCATTGAACAAACCACATTCCAAATTATATAATTCCTACAAATAATATTGTAAACTATATTCTGCAATCAATATTTATATCCTTATTAATTAATACATTTGAGCTCAACATGGCGACAATGCACAAATAATTATTTTCAGCCAGCTGCTTGACCTCATTTGGAGAACCCTCCCTCATAGAACTGTGTTTATGAATGATAATGTTGGAATGTACATTGCATTTGAAGTGATGCCATTTTAGAAGAACAACACCATCAATATCAGACCCTGGCCAGTTATGAATCGTGATCTTAAATCTTTTATGCACGTGTAACATCATCTTGGGAATTAAGTGAGAGAGAAGATACCCCACTATTGCAAGGTTTGAGTGAACTAACTCAGGCATTTCATCAGACCGATTGCAGAGTAGAACCCAACACAATGGAAGAGAGTGATTCCCTTGACTTTGAGCCCACTCTGTGTCACATAAACAACCCTCTTAATTGATTTCAGATGAACAATCGTTTTTTTTGTTTAGTTTTGTTTTTTTACAGCAAAGCCATATTTTTGAAGAAAATGCAACCATTATGTCTGAAAATTCTTGCTTAACTGCCAAACTGATTCAAACTTTCATTATTCTCTTTTCTCATTTATATACTATTTTTATAAATATATTTTTGCAAATAATTAATAATATAAGTTTCCTTTCAAGTGTGTATCCATGGACGTCCTCTTCGAGTTCGGTTAGCCATTCCTAGGAGGTTGGTGGCAGGATTTGCACTCTGGCCACCGTACAACACTTCATTCCGCAACATACATGAAAAACACAAATCAAACCCATAATAACCCGCTCCATGAGAGTACTTCCTGTGTAGCTGCCCTTCACAGGGCAGCTCATTGGATGATGGGATGAGGGAAAAGCCTCTGTGACCCCCCCCATTCTTTGATGATAAGAGGGAAAGCCTGGGGAAACCCTGCTGAGTCAGTTTGTGGTGGTGATGTCGGGTGGTGCTGAGGTAAGGTCCACCATACGGCAGTCTCCTCCAGTTAACCTGAGGCAGTCCCTTCAGGTGGGTGGCTGGAATGTCCTCACTCTAAGAGAAGATGATCACCTGTCTCTGCTGTCATCTGAGCTCCAGCATCTGAACATCAGTATTGCAGCGCTTTCTGAGGTTCGGAGACCAGATAGTGGTGAGATCATGGTTGGTGGCGACACCGACTACTGGTCTGGTCGCTCTGATGGTTACCATTGCCAGGGTGTTGCTGTAGCTGTGTCCAACAAGCTGACTCTTCTGGTAGTTGAGGTAACTCCGCGGATTATGAGCGTATTAGGAGATTGAGGATTTGTCACTCTGGGTGTCATTTTCCTGGTCTCTGTATGTGCTCCGACTGAGGCAAGTGATCTCACTGAGGAGATATTGTATGCCTCACTCGAGTCTGTGGTTGATGAGTGCCCAAGGCAAGATACACTTCTAGTTTTGGGGGATTTCAATGCACCTACTGGCACTGACAGGGATGGTTATGAGACATGTGTTGTTCCCATGGGTCTGGAACTGTGAACCAGAATATCACCAAGTTCCTTGACTTTGCAAGAAGTCATGGACTTAGGGTGGCTAGTTCATGGTTTCAGCACCCACAGGCTCATCGCTGGACTAGTTATTACAATGCTAGTGGTGTAGCAAAGGAAATTAACCATGTTCTCGTTGATGGTGGCTGGAGGTTGCTCCAGAACTGCAGGGTCTACCCGAGTGCTCGATTCCTAAATACCAATCATAGGCTTGTTGTGGGAACTCTGAAGCTGCAGCTCAAATCCAAGAGAATGGTACCATGCCAGCCTAGGCTGGATGTTGCCATGCCCAAGGATGAAAGGGTAGCTGAGGAGTTTGTGAAGGGGTTGAGTGGGGGTCGAAGGGTTATGGGTGTTTCAAAGATCCTGAAGAGTTGTAGAGTGCCTTCAACACTACCATCCTTGATGTTGGCGGTGAGCGTCTTGGAACCCACAGTTATGCGAAGAACAACGTTGTCTCCCAAGGGACACTGGATACTATTGTTCAGTTTCGCAGGACCAGGCCTGATGGCATAACTGAGCTGTGCAGGGAGCTAAGGCATAAAACTATGTTCAGCAGGGTGGACAAGGAAGCTGATGTGAGAGAAATCTGCCAAAAGGTAGAGCATCACCTGTGGTCAAGAGATTCTTATCCAACTTACAGTGGAAATTGCGCATTGCATTCCTCCAAGTCCATCCCTCGGTGTACTGCAGTTAGAGTGGAGGGTGATGAGCTATTGACAAAGGGGTCTGAAGTGAATGCCCGCTGGGTCAGTTATGTTGAGTGGCTTTACCAAGCTGACCCACCAGCTGTTGAGTTCAATGTCAGGGGTGTTACGATCCCTATTAGTGACCCTCCAATCAACTGTGAACCACCTTCGTTTGTGGAGCCACAGGCTGTGGTGAACCACTTGAAAGGGGATAATGCTCCTGGGATCTGTGGCATCCATGCTGAACTTCTCAAGGCTGTTGGTAATGCTGCACTCATGTTGGTGCATGCAGATTTGTTCTCTCTTTGGATAACAGGCATCATCCCAACTGAGTGGAAGAGGAGTCTTGTTGTCCCTCTCCGGAAGAGAAGGATGATCACCAGGGCTGCAACAACTACCGAGGGGTGATGCTGCTCTCAGTGCTGGGCAAGCTCTTTGCTCGGATAATTATTGGTAGGGTTTGTCACCATCTGCTTGAGCACCAGTGCCCAGAGCAGTGTGGCTTTACACCAAAGGTCAACCATTGACCAAATCCTCGCTCTTTGGGGCCTCATCAATTGCAGGCAAGAGTTTTAGCATGGGCTTGTTTGTAGCCTATGCTTATCTCAGCAAAGCATTTGATCCAGTGAACCAGAATGCCCCATCGAGGATTCTCTGTCTTCATGGCATGCCACCAAAGCTGATCGATCTGATGTCTGACTATACTCTGGTACTGAAAGTGATATGAGGTGTGGTGCTTCCATTTCTGATGTATTTCCAGCTGTTATTGGAGTTTCTCAGGGGTGTGCACTGGCCCCAACACTTTTCAGTGCTTGTATGGACGAGATTATTCGGATGATTTTGGAGGGATCTAGCTAAGGTGCATCATTTGAGAATGTCGAGATCTCTGAACTTCATTCCACAGATGATGCAGTTATCTTTGCGGAGACTCGGAACATCCTTCTGGGGGCTCTCAGGATGTTGATTGAGGAGTTGGAGCCACTAGGATATTGGGGCTTCTGGGACAAAACCAAGATCCAGGCTTTCAACGACATATTGGATGCTGCTATGTTGTCTGTACCTGTTTGTGTTGAGGATGTTCAAGTCACAGAGAGATTCACTTTCATTGGCAATGATATTTATGTCTCTGTATGTTTTGAGCGAGAAGTCTTGGCATCTGGGTCAGGCCTGGGGAGTCATGGATTCACTGTACCATTGGATGTGGCACTGTCGGTACCGAGGCAGGAGGACGAAAGTCCGAGGCTTTAAGTCGTTGGTGCTTCCAGTCTTGCTCTACAGGTGTGAGACTCGGACTCTCACCAAGGATGTGAGACAAAGACTTCACTCCTTTGGTACCAGTGTTGGGGCTCGCACCCTGTACCTTGAATTACAATGCTTCGATTTGGAGAGACACAATCATCAGCAAATGTAATGGCTTAATCACAGCAAAGATAATGTACCTTCACACACACACACACAATATGTCAAGAACAGATCTATAATTTTCTTTTATTCATCAATCAATCAACCCAACTTAAGAATCACTTAAACCATACCAAACAAAAGAATCACTGGAACAAATGAATTAAAAGAACTTACAATTAAACTAACAATTAATTAGACAAACAATAAATTTGCCAACCAGCCAACTAAGCAATTAACCAAACCCCTGTGCACAGGTCGAACAGATTCCCAGAACGAATGTAACAATCTGCTCTGTCTATCTTCGGTCACTCCTGCTTATATACTTTTTTGGTGCATCACTCTT
>CM068954.1:58573024-58583036 GCA_035128595.1 Eptatretus atami
TGTGAGCTCGTCGGTACGATTCGTGTCTCCTATGAATCCCCCTGAACACGTGTTTCCTCAGCAAGCTCAACCAACATTTTCTGATTTTCCTGAATTACTTGTTGGATTTCCTGCAATGCTTTATCATTGCCATTGATTCTCGCAAGGTCAGCAAGGATTGGATGATATCGTGGAAAATGTTGGGCAGACAATTTGTAAAACTCAGGAGCTCCAAGGATTTCTGTTTTATTTTTGTATTTAGACATAGTCAAGGGCTCGTGGAAGAATAGAAGGTTCTCCATTTTATTCCAGAGGTTGAAAAAAATCGGGAGGACCAAAAGGAGTAAGTTTATCATTACAGCGAGAAAGAGACCGTGGAAAGGCAGTGTTGTATCATATTCCCCATGAATGTTTCACGCGTCAAGTAACTTTCTTTATATTCTCAAGAAAAATAATGAACCTTGAACTAATGTTGCCTAATTTAGATATAGTATGAAGACCCTAATATAGTATTGCACTAAGTATAAGGTATGAGTAGCGTGCAGTATAGTTAATATAGTAAATTTCGATTATAGTATGAGACCCACTAATATAGTATAGTAGCGTGCATGTAATAGTTAATATAGTAATTTAGATTAGTAGTATTGAGACACTAATATAGTATAGTAGCGCTGCATGTGTTGCTTAATATAAATTTAGATGTAGTATGCCAGACACTAATATAGTATAGTAGCCGTGCATGTATAGTTAATATAGTAATTTAGATATAGTATAGACACTAATATAGTATAGTGTGTGAGCATGCATATAATAGTTAATATAGTAATTTAGATATAGTATGAGACACTTAATATAGTATAGTAGCGTGCATGTATAGTTTAAATAGTAATTAGATATAGTACTGAGACCACTAATATAGATATAGTAGGGAAAGCATGCATGTATTAGTTAATATTTAGTAATTTAGATATAGTATGAGACACTAATATAGTATAGTAGCCGATGCATGTGTAGTTAATAAGTTTAATTTAATTATTAGTATGAGGACACTAATATAAGCTATAGTAGCCGTGCCATGTGTAGTTAAGTATAGTTAATTATAGATATAGTAGCAGACACTAATATAGTATAGTTAGCGGTGCATGTGTAGTTAATATAGTAATTTAGATGTGTATTGAGGACACTAATATAGTATAGTAGCGTGCATGTATAGTTAAATAGTACATTTAGACGTATAGTATGAGACACTAAGTATAGCTATAGTAGTGTGAAGCATGCCATTATAGTTAATATAGTTAATTTAGAATAGGTAATGAGACCTAATATAGTATAGTCAGCGTGCATGCTATAGATTAAATAGTAATTTAATATAGTATGAGCAGACACTAATATAGTATTAAGTTAGGGTAAGTGTGGAGCATGCATTGTATAGTTAATATAGTAATTTAGATATATATGAGGACAACTAAATATAGTATTGTAGGTGTGAGCACATGTATAGTTAATATAGTAATTTAGATATAGTATGAGACACTAAATGAGTATCTTGTAGTGTGAGCATGCATGTATAGTAATATAGTAATTAGAATATAGTATTGAGGACACTAAATATAGTATTGTAGCTGTAAGCATTCATGTATAGTTAATTATAGTAATTTAGATATAGTATGAGGACACTAATATAGTATTGTAGTGTGAGCATGCATGTATAGTTAATATTGTATGAGGACACTAATATTAGTATAGTAGTTTGAGCATGCATGTTATATTAAATAGTTTAATTTAATATAGTATGAGACCACTAATTAGTATAGTAGTTTGAGCATGCTGTATAGTTCAATATAGTAATTTATATATAGTATGAAGACACTAATTATAGTAGTTGTAGTGTGAGCATGCACTGGGTAAATATTAATATTAGTAATTTAGATATAGTATGAGACACTATATATTATAGTAGTTGAGCATGCATGTGATAGTTAATATAGTAATTAGATATAGTTGAGACACTAATATAGTATAGTAGCTGTGCATGTATAGTTAATTTAGTACATTTAGATATAGTATGAGACACTAATATAGTATTAGTAGTTTGAGCATGCATGTATAGTTAAAATATAGTATTTAGATATAGTATGAGACACTAATATAGTACTGCAGTATATATAGATTACATGATGTATAGTTTAATATATTTAATTTAGAATATAGTATGCACTCATAAAGTGCCAGATTACCAATTTTGTGATAATATTTGGTCACAATTGCACATTTGGTTGGTTGTGTGCATGAAAGGCAGAGTATAATTCCATGATGTGAGATTTCATATTCACCCCCATTGTCTTTAGCAACAAGCAGGTAGTTGCTGAAACCTTCAGGTAAGATGGTATACACCACTAAGCTTTGAATGCGACTAATATTTCTTAAAGAAAACTAGTTTTCATATGCCAATAGGTGTCAACAGAAAGTGCATGATGTTTCTTTATATTTTCTAAAAGCTCTGAGAAGCACCTGAATTATTTAATGGTTTGTGAGGAGAGGAGACGTTAGGCACCAGGCTGGGCTAGAGAGGAACTGTCTCCGAAAGCCACTCACCCCCCAGCATTTGTAGGCGTCACAAACACGGTTTAAAAAACAAGTCTGACAAATGCCATGCTTGCAATAGTCATATTCCTATATATGAGGAGTACAATGTTCTGATTAATAATTAATTATACTTCTGGAACTCAAGTTTAGCAAAATTATCATTGAGGAACATTGGTGATGGTTTGATTGGTGGAAAGGGATGGTAGGAGTGAAAGAGGGGGAAATGGGGGCTTGTGATTTAGGAATAGCAAATGCTGGAATACATTTGTCGTGTACTACTTGCATGTTCTGTGACTCGGAGACAAACAGTTAGGCAAGCGATGAAACAAAAATGACAATTTGAGCTGCACAACTTTGTATTATCCCTGCAATGTTGTGTTGCCTTTCCTTTGTTCTCTTAACGCAATGGGAATACAAATCGTTGGAAGCTCTATCGTGTCCTCTGCTACCTCGGCCCATGCTATTTAGTGTGGCCAAGCTTCCAACAAAAGGTCACCTTTGTTTGTTCCATAGATTGGGTTGCATATTTTAGTTGCTGTCACTCAATTTAACGTGATGTCCCATTCTTGCCACTTGTCATTTTTTGTGCATCTGCCAGAACCTTATGGATGAATGATTGTTCATGATTTATCCTGTTTAAAAATGCTGAGCATCAAACTCTGAAGCAGCACTTACCATTTTGTAAGTCTTTGGTTATGACCTCGGCCTGGGTTATTTTTTTTTTTTTTAATCAAAACTCATATTGTTTTCCAAGCCGCTTCAATTCAAAGGATCACCGGCCGTAGTGCGCGTGCGGCCTGTTAATCCGGCTACTCGGAGGCTTGGGGTCGGAGGATCGCTTGAGGCGGAGCTCTGCGCTGCGGCCGCGCTTGAGATTGGTGTAGGGCAGCCCGGAATCATGGCGAAGCCCCAATCCTTATCCCTGTGGCGTATAGAGGTGACTAGGGTTGGCGTCAGAAGGAAATCGGCGTAAAACTATGCCAAAATCCAGTATGCGGATCATAACGGATGATCCGCTGTGCGACCCCTTAACGGGAGCAGCCAAAGACGAACAACAACAATTCAAAGGATCATTCAAATAATTGTTAACTTGTATGGCTTAAACCTCAATCAGCATGACTACTTGATATTTGCCATTCATGCCACAAAAAAGTATTCAATGTTTCATTGGGTTAATCTGAGGACATCAGTTAATTCCAATTAGGACACGAAAAGACAAACAACATAACAAAGGACAATACGCCCCACCCCCACCCTCCCAGCATCCCATTTTAAGTAACCTGGGGAATTTGCTTTCTTTCTAGCTGCTTCCCTGGCATGCATGGACCTTTATGGCGAATTATTGATCCAAGCAGAAGTTTTAACTGATGCCAAGTTGTTCATTCGGGTGGCCGGCAATAGAAATAATTTGAAGCCCTTTTAATCTATTAGCTTCAAGTTGCCTATTGTTGCTTCTCTCATGCTGCCTCTCCTCCCTACCTCTTCTCTCAGAACAATATCAAGTTCTCCTTTGTACCGAGGGAAAAAATCACCTTCCTCTGCAGCTCTGGTGGCTGCCATTCACAGTCATTGACAGATAGAGTGGCCTGTGGAGAGAATGTCCAAGCTTACCTCTCCCCATTTTTCTCAACCTTGCTGGTCACCTCAAGGTCTGGGTTAGAAAATATCCCTTGATTGTCCAAAGTTTTGCCAGGCCAATTACTTATCACAAGAACAAAAGGACAATGACATATCAGACATCCTGCATATTTACTATGCGGGTTCACACCGTATCTTTAAGCCATGGTTTCACGCATTTGAACAAACCACATTTCCCAAATTATATAATTCCTACAAATAATATTGTAAACTATATTCCTGCAATCAATATTTATATCCTTATTAATTAATACATTTGAGTTCACATGGCGACAATGCAAAATAATTATTTTCAGCCAGCTGCTTGACCTCATTTGGAGCAACCCTCCCTCATAGAACTGTGTTTTTGAATTTATAATTTTGGAATTGTACATTGCATTTGAAGTCGATGCCATTTTAGAAGAACCAAACACCATCAATATCAGACCCTGGCCAAGTTATGAATCGTGATCTAAATCTTTTTATGGCACGCGTGTAACATCAATCTTGGGAAATTAAAGTGAGAGAGAAGATACCCCACATATTGCAAGGTTTTGAGTGAACCTAACTCAGGCATTTCATTCAGACCGATTGAGAGTAGAACCCAACACATGCGAAGAGAGTATTCCCTTGACTTTGAAAGCCCACTCTGTGTCACATAAACAACCCTCTTAATGATTTCAGATGAAACAATCGCTTTTTTTTTTTTTTAGTTTTGTTTTACAGCAAAGCCATAATTTTGAAGAAATGCAACCATTTATGTCTGAAAATTCTGCTTAACTGCCAACTGATTTCAAACTTTCATTATTCTCTTTTCTCCATTTATATACTATTTTTATAAATATATTTTTGCAATAATTAATAATATAAGTTTTCCTTTCAAGTGTGTACCATGACGTCCTCTTCGAGTGGTTAGCCATTCCTAGGAGGTTGGTGGCAGGATTTGCACTCATGGCCACCGACAACACTTCATTCCGCAACATACATGAAAAACCACAATAATAAAACCCTAATAACCGCTCCATGAGAGTACTTCCTGTGTAGCTGCCTTCACCAGGGCAAAGCTCATTGGATATGGGATGAGGAAAAGCCTCTGTGGACCCCCCCCCATTCTTTGATGATAAGAGGGAAAGCCTGGGGAAACCCTGCTGAGTCAGTTTTGGTGGTGATGTCGGTGGTGCCGAGGTAAGGTTCCACCATACGGCAGTCTCCTCAGTTAACCTGAGGCAGTTCCCTTCAGGGTGGGTGGCATAGGAATGTCCTACACTCTAGAGAAGATGATCACCTAGTCTCTGCTGTATCTGAGCTCCAGCATCTGAACATCATATGCCAGCGCTTTCTGAGGTTCGGAGACCAGATAGTGGTTGAGAATCATGGTTGGTGGGCGACACCGACTACTGGTCTGGTCGCTCTGATGCGTTATACCATTGCCGGGTGTTGCTATAGCTGGTCCAACAAGCTTGACTCTTTTCTGGGTAGTGAGCGTAACTCCGCGGATTATGAGCGTATTAGGAGATTGAGGATTTGTCACTCTGGGTTGTCATTTTCCTCGGTCCTGTATGTGTCCGACTGAGGCAAGTGATCTCACTGAGGAATATTGCTAATGCCTCACTCGAGGTCTTGGTTGATGCAGCTGCCCAAGGCAAGATACACTTCTAGTTTTGGCGGGATTTCAATGCACCTACTGCACTGACAGGGATGGTTATGAGACATGTTTTGTTCCCATGGGGCTGGAAACTGTGAACCAGAATATCACAAGTTCCCTTGACTTTGCAAGAAAGTCATGACTTAGGGTGGCTAGTTCATGCGTTTCAGCACCCACAGGCGTCATCGGCTGGACTAGTTTATTACCAATTGCTAGTGGTGTAGCAAAGAAATTAACATGTTCTCGTTGATGGTGGCTGGAAGGTGCTCCAGTAACTGCAGGGTCTACCCGAGTGCTCGATTCCTAAATACCAATCATAGCTTTGTTGTGGGAAAACTCTGAAAGTTGCAAGCTCAAATCCAACGAGAATGGACCATGCCAGCCGAGGCTGGATGTTGCCATGCCCCACAAGGATGAAAGGGTACTGAGCGAAGTTTTGTGAAGGGGTTGAGTGGGGTCGAAGGGTTATGGGTGTTTCAAAGATCCTGAAGAGTTGTAGAGTGCCTTCAACACTACCATCCTTGATGTTGGCGCGTAGCGTCTTGGAAACCCACAGTTATTGCGAAGAACAACGTGTTTGTCTCCAAGACACTGGATACTATTGTTCATTTTCGAGGACCAGGGCACTTGATGGCCATAACTGAGCTGTGCAGGGAGCTAAGGCCAAAAAAACTATGTTCAGGCAGGGTGGACAAGGAAGCTGATGTGAGAGAAATCTGCCAAAAGGTAGAGCACACCTGGGGTCAAGAGATTTCTTATCCAAACTTTACAGTGGAAATTGCGCATTGCATTCCTCCAAGCTCCATCCCTCGGTGTACTCAGTTAGAGTGGAGGGTGATAGCTATTGACAAAGGGTCTGAAGTGAATGCCGCTGGGTCAGTTATGTGAGTGGCTTTACCAAGCTGACCCCACCAAGCTGTTTGAGTTCAATGTCAGGGGTTGTTACGATCCCTATTAGTGACCCCTCCAATCAACTTGTGAACCACCTTCGTTTGTGGAGCCACAGGCTTTGGTGAACACTTGAAATGGGATAATGCCTCCTGGATCTGTGGCATCCCATGGCTACTTCTCAAGGCTGTTGTAATGGCTGCACTCATGTTGGGTTATCAGATTTGTTCTCTCTTTAGGATAAAGGCATCATCCCAACTGAGTGGAAGAGGAGTCATTGTTGTACCCTTCTCCGGAAGAGAAGGCATGATCACCAGGGCTGCAACACACTACCGAGGGGTGATCGCTGCTCTCAGTGCTGGCAAGCTCTTTGCTCGGATAATTATTGTTAGGGTTTGTCACCATCTGCTTGAGCAACCAGTGCCACCAGAAGCAGTGTGGCCTTTACACCAAAGGTCAACATTGACCAAATCCTCCCACTCTTTTGGGCCTCATCAAATTGCAGGCAGAGTTTTAGCATGGGCTTGTTTGTAGCCTAGCTTATCTCAGCAAAGCATTTGCATCCATGAACCAGAATTGCCCCATCGAGGATTCTCTGTCTTCCATGGCATCCACCAAAGCTGATCGAATCGGATGTCTGACTATTACTCTGGCTAACTGAAAGTGATATGAGGTGTGGGGCTTCCATTTCTGATGTATCCAGCTGTTCATTGGAGTTTCTACAGGGGTGTGCACTGGCCCCAACACTTTTCAGTGCTTGTATGGACGATTATTCGGATGATTGGGGATCTAGCTAAGGTGCATCATTGGAGAATGTCGGATCTCTGAACTTCATTCCACAGATGATGCCAGTTATCTTTGCGGAGACTCGGAACATCCTTCTGGGGGCTCTCAGGATGTTTGATTGAGAGTTGGAGCCACTAGGATATTGGGGCTTTACTGGCGACAAACCAAGAATCCAGAGCTTTCAACGAACCATATTGGATGCTTGCTATGTCTGTCTGTACCTGTTTGTGTGAGGATGCTTCCCCAGTCACAGATGAGATTCATTTTCATTGGCAATTGATATTTTATGTCTCTGTATGTTTTGAGCGAGAAGTCTTGGCATCTGGTGTCATGGCCTGGGGAGTCATGGATTCACTGTACCAATTGCGATGCTGGCACTGTCGGTACGAGGCCAGTGAGCGACGAAAGTCCGAGGCTTTAAGTCGTTGGTGCTGTCGTCTTGCTTCTACAGGTGTGAGACTCGGACTCTCACCAAGATGTGAGACAAAGAACTTCACTCCTTTGTACCAGTGTTGGGGCTCGCACCCTGTACCTTGAATTACAATGCTTCGATTGGAGAGACAACAATCATCAGCAAATGTAATGGCTTAATCACAGCAAAGATAATGTACCTTCACACACACACACACAAATGCAAGAACAGATCTATAATTTTCTTTTATATCAATCATCAACCCAACTTAAGAATCACTTAAAACCATACCAAACAAAAGGAATCACTGGAAACAAATGATTAAATAAGAAACTTACAATTAAACTAGCAATTTAATTTTTTTTTTTTTTTTTTTATTTTTTTTATTTTTTTGTTTTCTTCCTTTTTTATTATTTTATTTTTTGATTTTTTATATTTTAGTAATTTTTTTTTATTTTTATTTTTTTTTTATTTATTTTTTTTAAATTTTCTTTATTTTTTTATTATATTTATTTTTTTTATTTTTTTTTTTTTTTTTTTTATTTATATAAATTTTTTTTTAGACAAACAATAAATTTGCCAACAGCCAACTAAGCAATTAACCAAAACCCCTGTGCACAGGTTCGAACAGATTCCCAGGAACGAATGTAACCAATCTGCTCTGTCTATCTTCGGTTTCACTCCTGCTTATATACTTTTGGTGCATCACTCTTTGAGCAAGACCCTTTGTGTTGGAGTGCCGATACTCTCTTGCACAGAGCATGCTTCATGGTTTAGCGATAAGAGTGTGGATCAACAGGGTCTTGTTCCGTGGAACTTTCACAAGACATCTGCATCAGCAATCACCATATCCTTCTTTATACTCAACCGCTCCAGAAGGAGAGAGAGAGAGAGAGGAGAGAGAGAATCGCGAGAGAGAGAGAAGAGAGAGGAGAGAGGGACAGAGACAGAGACAGAGACAGAGAAGATGACATGCGGGGATGGTTGAAAGGGGAGATGATTTCCCCCCCCCCCCCCCACCACCCTTTCCTGGGTCAACAAGCCGTGCCTCCGCCAGTGTTTCTACTCGGCCCGTCTCTCCAAAATACAATTCCTGGTATGTTTTAAATCATTTAAAAAGGAAAACCCCACATCAGAACATAACAAACATTTTAACTATTATGCAAGCAAAAAACAAAGCTTAATAAAGGAAAATATTATAAGCAAGTTAGATAAAAACCAATAAAGAAAAGCTGAATCCCTATTCCAGCCCCCACATTCCTCCCTCTTGCTGATGCGAAACAACAACCTCAAGGATCTCAGAATAAAATTTGGTTCCCTGGCTAGCAATGGGGATCATCTCTCCAAAGATTCACCGGGGTTGCCCTCCACAAACGCATTTGGACGCCGCCGCCGCTTCCGGGCGGTGGTGTCCATTGAACCCCATTCGACAACACACAATGAAGCTGGATTTTCTCTCGGCAAGTGAGTCCATGCCGGCTGGTTCGTGCCCCCTTTTCAGACATTTTACTAGCGGGTTTGCCAACCGCATATGCAATCCCTATTATTCAAGTCTCTAAGCATGGCTCTTGGAACAATATGTAGGACTCACCCGCACCCTTTTCCTCCTTCCGGCAGAACAACCAGCTCATTCTCAGGCATCAATGGGCGTCCAGCTCCACCTCCTCCTTTCGCCGGCGGAGTCCCACGCTCGCGGAGACAGGTCGCCCAAAGAGCCCTGCAGAGAAGCATCCCACACAACCAGTTACCATCCAATTAGTAATCCCTTTTCTTACAACAAAGTACTTTACTCAGTTTAAATGTGAGCTCGTCGCGTACGATTCGTGTCTTCCTATGAATCCCCCTGAACACGGTGTTTCCTCAGCAAGCTCAACCAACCATTTTAACTGATTTTCCTGAATTACTTGTTGGATTTCCTGCAATGCTTTATCATTTGCCATTGATTCTTTCTAAAAGGTGTTTTAATTTTCAGTGGTTTGAAATGGCTCCATTAGTCCTTCCTTTGTTATTGCATTATTGGGCACTTGTGATGATGTTGGTTTTTCACAAAATTCCACCCGCACGGTATCGACCAAATGTCACAACAGGTTCAGTCACAC
>CM068954.1:58590503-58616080 GCA_035128595.1 Eptatretus atami
GTACTTGTTCTAACACCGTTTTAGTTGCCGTGAGGCTTGTTCTCAGGCTCACCACCGTCCATTGCTCCATCCACCACCCAAAAACTTCCCAATTTACCCGGGACCTCGTTGCTTTTCCTCTTTCAGAGCCTTCCGCAACGCTTCTAATGGTTGTCTATTAGACATCCCTTCCTCTGGGAATGGATGTGGTGTGTCTTTTCTCTTGCCCGCACTCCATGTAGCTTGTACATCATCTCCACCCTCATTTTTGGTTTTGGCGGAATTATTGTACTTTACCGGTCTTGCTGGAGTCGTCGTTTATCCTCGGGTTTGGACTTACGTTTTCTTGGCCTTCCCCTCAACTTGACGCTGCTCCCTGGAGTAGTCGTTTGATCCTCAGGTTTGGACTTACGTTATCTTAGCCTTCCCCTGCACTTGACCTTACTCCCCTCAGTCTTTTGTTAGCCTCACGCTCCTGTGCGCTTTTGGCCCGAACTCCCTGCTGCCATGCACTCTTATCACTAGCCTCCTGGAGAACCTGGTTAACACTCTACTCCACTATGGCTCGGCATCTTAATCTGTATCTTATATTTTATGGATGCTTTTTAATCCTCCCAACTCTCCAATATTACTTAGTCTGGGATAGTCTCGGCTCTCCTGAACCACAAATGGGAAGGGGCGAATTATTGACTATATTTTAAAACTTTCAGGACACTCAAGGAACATTAATTATTTTCCCCTCCAATTTCACTACAATTCTTTCATTCAAGTTATTGACAATAGTAGGATTCTATTTCACCACCTCTCATCCTTGCCTTCTTTGCAACAAGAACTATTCTGCGATGATTATTATCTCTCTCATTCCCCTTTTAGTTTGAGAGCCTAGCGAAACCTGGTGTGGTGCTACGATACCTCCCAACCAGTAAGCGCTCACCTCTCAAAGCCCAACCGAGAGCAGGTGTGTTTGCCTACCTTCGATCGGGTATTTGGTGAGCAGATCAGCATAGGGTAGCGCTCCCTGGCCACTGGGATGGTCCACAGTCCCCTCCAGGATCTCGTAGGCTCCTGCCTGGCTCGCCAATTGTCAGGGCTTGAACCCTGTACCTTGAATTACAATGCTCGTTTTGAGAGACACAATCATCAGCAAATTTAATGGCCTAATCACAGCAAAGATAATGTACCTTCACACACACACACACACCACACACACACACACACACATATGCACACAAGATGTCAAGAACAGATCTATAATTTTTATTTTATTCATCAATCAATCAACCAAACAAAAGAATCACTTGAACAAGAATTAAAAGAACTTACAATTAAACCAACAATTAATTATACAAACAATAAATTTGCCAACCAGCCAACTAATCAATTAACAAACCTTGTGCACTGGTCGAACAGATTCCAGAGCGAATGTAACAATATGCTCTGTCTATCTTCGTCACTCCTGCTATATACTTTTTTGGCGCATCACTCTTTAGCAAGACCCTTTTTGTGGGTGAGTGGCCTGACTGCTCTTGCACAGAGCATGCTTCATGGTTTAGCCGATAAGAGTGTGGATCAACAGCGT
The DNA here is from genome assembly GCA_035128595.1 of Eptatretus atami. Classification (NCBI taxonomy): domain Eukaryota; kingdom Metazoa; phylum Chordata; class Myxini; order Myxiniformes; family Myxinidae; genus Eptatretus; species Eptatretus atami. The sequence goes on from CM068954.1 coordinate 58,592,062, forward strand.
TCTGTTCGTGGAGCTTTCAAAGACATCTGCATCAGCAATCACCATATCCTTCTCTATCTCAACGCTCCAGAAGAGAGAGAGAGCAAGAGAGAGAGAGAGAGAAAGATACATGGGGGATAGTGAAAGGGGAGATGATTCCCCCCCCACCACCCTTTTCCTGGGTCAACAGCGTGCTCCCAGTGCTTCTACTCGCCGTCTCTCCAAATACAATCCATGTTATGTTTTAAATCATTTAAAAAGGAAAACCCCAATCAGAACATTAAACAAACATTTAACTATATGCAAGCAACAAACAAAGCTTAAATAAGGAAAATATTATAAGCAAGTTAGATAAAAACAATAAAAGAAAGATGAAATCCCTATTCCAGCCCCCAACACAAGGTCTCTCAGAGTATCCTTGCATATTGCTGGTTGGACATTATGTCTAATGAGCATTTCCTGAGAGAGACTCAATAAGATTTGTTACTGCATAATCTGTGAGCATCAGCTGTAGTTACAGTGACCTGAAAAAAGTTTCCTCCCCCTTCCACAAAGTTCCCCCCCCCTCCTCTCCAATGTTTTCCCTCCCCCTCCCTCTCCAATGTTTTCCTCTCCCCCCTCCCACCCAATGTTTTCCTCCACCCTCATCTCCAATGTTTTCCCTCCCCTCCCTCCCTCCCTCTCCAATGATTTCCCTCCCCTCCCTCTCCAATGATTTCCCTCCCACCCTCCTCTCCAATGTTTTCCTCTCCCCCCTCCCACCCAATGTTTTCCCTCCCACCCCTCCATCCCAATGATTTCCTCCCCCCTCCTCTCCAATGTTTCCCTCCCCCCCCTCCCACCCAATGTTTTCCCTCCCCCTCCATCTCCAATGTTTTCCCTCCCCCCCCCTCCCTCCCTCCTCTCCAATGTTTCCTCCCCCCTCCCACCCCAATGTTTTCCTCCCCCCTCCATCTCCAATGTTTTTCCCTCACCCCCACCTCTCCAATGTTTTCCCTCCCCTCCTCCCTCCCCCACCCTCTCCAATGTTTTCCCTCCCTCCCCCACCCTCTCCAATGTTTTCACATTGTGATGCCACTCAGCATTTTACCTCTGCCACCGAAGGTGAAGGATGTTATGTTTTCACCCCTTTCTGTTTGTTTGTCTGTCTGTTTATCTGTTTGTCTTTGTACAGGATATCTCAAAAAGTTGTGGACGGATCCAGATGAATTTGTGGACAGGTTTGGTGTGTGAACAAGTCCGAACTGATTAGATTTTGATGAAGATCCGGATCCGGATCCGGAACCGACTCCTAGAATTTTTAAAGTGATTCTTCACTATTGAGAGATAGGGCGAATCCGATATATAGCACAATATATCAAAAAGTTGTGGACGGATTTGGATAATACTTGGTGGACCGGTTGGGTGGATGACAAGGAAGAATTGATTCGATTTGGTGAAGATCCGGATCCGGATCCGACCACTAGAATTTTTAAAGTGATTCTTCACCATTGACAGACAGGCCGAAACCATATATAGCACGATATCTCAAAAAGTTGTGGACGTATTCGGATAAACCTTGGTGGGCATGTTTGGTGTGTGACAAGGAAGAATTGATTTCAATTCTGGTGAAGATCCGAATCCGGATCTGGATACGAGAATTCTTTAATTTTTTAAGGGATTATTCACCATTGAGAAATAAGGCCAAAAACGATATAGTACTGGATAGCATGATATTTCAAAAATGTATTGTGCCCAATATGTTCTCGTGGATCAGGCATTACGTGGCGAAGGTATGCGCTCCACCGAGTGCCCTTCTTGTTTCATGATGCTTTCAAATCACACATATATACATACATACAGTCTTCACAAACTAATCCAAGGTGATAAAGCTAAAAAATTGCAGATAAAATGTGAACAGGTTAGATTAACAGAGAAAATCAGATGTTACTCAGTTGCATAAGTATTCACCCCATTTGCGTAATTTATGCTAAATCGCTTCAGGAGGAAATTATTTGTTTGAAAGGTTCCAAAATAATGTAATATGTTTCACTTGTATGTAATCAGTGGTTAAACTTAAAAATTAAGCTCCCCCATTTATCTGAGGAATTTTAAGGTGTAACTCACTTGGTCAACCAACAAGGCAAACACACATGAAGCTCAAGGAGCTTTCCAAAGAAATCAGGCACAGAGTGGTGGAGAAGCATTGTTCAGGAGAGGGTTTCAAAAGTCAAGTTAGAAGATTTCAAAGTCACTCATTATCCTTTTGAGTGTGGTGAAATCCATCATTAAGAAGTGGATGACATATCATGCCACCCAGACTCTACCCAGATCAGGTCATCCATCCAAACTCAGCAGCTGGGCAAGCATGAGGTTTGGAATGTCACTGTAAATCCAACAATGACTTTGAAAGATCTTCCAGGCTCTATGTCCGAGATGGGGGGTGGGTCAGTTTTCATCAATAAACAATGTTCCGTTCCCTTCACAAAGCTGGTCTGGATGGACAGGTGGCAAAATCGAAGCCATTACTGAAAAAGACACATCTAAAAGCTCGTATGGAGTTTGTGAAAAAGTATCTTAATGCTACTGCAGGCATGTGGGAAAAGGTTTTGTGTTTATAAGAGACAAAATTTGAACTTTTTGGTCTATATTCAAAGCGTTACGTCTGGTTCAAGCTGAACACGACACATCACTCAGTCAACACCATCCCTACTGACAAGCATGGTGGTGGCAACATCATGTTATGGGACTGCTTTTCATCTGCAGGGACTGGGAAGCCTGTCAGGATAGATGGGACAATGGATGGTGCAAAATATAGGAGAATCCTTGATGAAGAAGTGCTTCAGTCAGCCCTGAATCTGAAACTGAATAGGCGATTCACATTTCTGCAGGACAATGATCCGAAGCATGAAGCTAAAGCCACAATGTAGTGGCTGAAAATGAAGAAAATAAATGTTCTTGAGTGGCCCAGTCAAAGTCCCGACTTGAACCCAATTGAACATTTATGGCGAGACTTGAAGATTACAGTCCTGCCACGCATGCTGTCTGCTGCTGCCACGCATGCTGTCTGACTTGACCTGACCTGACCATACAAGGAACTTTGATGGAGGAGGAGGCCATTTGCCCCATAAAATCCTGCATTATACTTCCTAATTTATGGTTGCTTGTTTGTGCTCTATCTTTTTTAAATTCCGAGTGTCAAGCCAGGAAGCATCAAGTATCACTTTTAAAATCATTAGTCTGCCTTGGCCGGGTATTGAACCACCAACCTTCCAGACTCAGAGTGGACACTCTAATCATTACGCCACCAAGGCTGGTCTAAAATTACTAATTCATTTCCAATTAAAAATTATTGAAAGCATGATTTGTGACTTGTGAAACTTCTGTAACTTTGGTGAACAACTTTGATTTCAGGCTCACTGTGGAAATTGTACGTACATCATATGTATGACAAATACAATTGGCGAGAATAGATAAATTAACTCGGTGTCTGGGATTTCTTCAATCTGGAATCCTAGCATCAGAAACTATGGGCTCAGATGGAAGTGCTAAACTGGCAAACCTGGTTTACCACCAAAGTTTTATTGAATGATAAACGTTTGTTTGTTTTTTTGTGGAAGGTGGGTGTGTTTAAATGCTGTGTACTTGTATATTTTGTCACAAATCACGACGATTGATGAAGTCTCACCCTTGTTGGCTTCTCTAACCATTTTATGACTACAAGTTATTGCACCACCATTTTTGCAGCAACGTGTTTACCTGTGTTTTCAGCCTTGGTGATCACTGGTGGGTGTACTAAAATACACCTGAAATAAACTGAGCAATAAGATGAATGCAATATTAAGAATGTATGTACAGGTATATAGAATGTTATGGTTTTGGAAAGGTGTGGTGCCGAGGGTGTGGCCTCTAGTTCGGTTGCTGTGCCAATAGAAAGGTATCGCGGAAACATCAAAGTGTAACCCTGTTCGGTCCATTGGTCAAGGTAGTTGATTTCAGATGAACAATCTTTTTTATTGTTATTTTTTTGACAGCAGAGCCATATTTTTGAAGAAAATGCAACATTATTATTTCTATGAAAATTCTTGCTTGACTGCCAAACTGATTCAAACTTTCATTATTCTCCTTTCTCATTTATAGACTTTTTAGAAATAGATTTTTGCAATTAATTAATAATATGTTTCCTTGCAAGTGAGTGTCCGTGGATATCCTCCTCAGTAGGGTTAGCCATTTCTCGGAGGTTGGTGGCAGGATTTGCACTCTGGCCACCGTAAAACACTTCATTCCGCAACACACACGAAAAACACAAATCAAACCCAACCTATTAAGTCTACTCTAAGAACAACATATTAAGTCAAGTGGCTACGGCTGTGCAAGAACTACAGCCCGTTGTAACATGGAGTTATCCGTGGTCAGTGGCCTCAGGACTGGGTGTTACGGGAGAAACTCAAGTGCTTCCCCTCATGGGGAGCCCGAACCCCAGGCCATAGCAACACAGTATGTGTCTATATTTTTTAAATAAACAGGGATAAATTCCTGCACAGGGCTAGTGTGAAATAATTCTGACTCAACCCAAGACTTGAACTCAAGGACTTAATCACTTACAGGATGGCAGCCCACTGAGCTATTGAGTGTTCAGGATATCCTCATAATTTTCACACAAACATGACAAGCTTTATAACGGCCGACATCTTGCATGCTTGCTCGGCAGACCACAAATGTGTTTGTCAACCCGGGATACATAAACATTGATTTATACATAGAGATTGATCAATTCTGCATATGTTTACACACAGGATTGTTCTAGGCATGGCCATTTGATGGTGGATCTGCCATTTGGAGAGGTTCTGGGCTGAAAGAGTCAAAACCTCGAGGAAGAACTGTGCCCGGCTTATGATCCGGGTGGTCAGAAAACCAGTCAATTGCTTACAGGCTGAGGTTCCGACTTCAGGTAAGGGAACTATGTTTTGAGGTTTACTATTTAAATGAAGTTGAATATAGGATGTTTATGTTGTTAAATTAACATCATATACAGCAATCCTTGAAATTATGTTATATTTTATAAACAGCCCATACTGTACAATTAATTAAAAGTGTGTGTATTTGTGTGTGTTAGAATTGTGAAGAACAGAAATGAAGAAACGAGATGCATGTGTATGTGTAAGTGCACATGTCAAATGGCCAGTGTGTGTGTCGTGTGTGTGTGTGGTGTGTGTGTTGTGTGTGTATCTATGTATGTGTGTGTGTAATTATATATATATATATATATATTATATATATATATATATTTATATATATATTGTTACGGCACGGGTACCAAGACACCAGTTTGTCACGCAGGGGGTTAACCCCCGTTTTCTCTGGAAGAGCCGGACCTGGGGCCACCGCCACAATTAATGTTGTGGTATAGTGGGTTGTTTTAAAACCACGAACGCCACCCAGTGAACCACGAGTTCCAGTGTCCACCGTCTAATTATGCCGTTTAAGTAGAGGTCACGTGGTTAACTGAGGGGGGACGCGCCCTCGGCAAAGCACAATTTATCTCGATTAAATTTAATAGGGGCCGAGCGTTTTAACCGCTGGTCGTGCCGACTACTTTTGGGCAAAATTTGGTAATTACCTCCCAATCTATCTAGGTTCGGACAATGCGAGACCAATGGAAGGAAAGGACAAAAACACAGACAGTTGGAATCAACAAATATTTATTAATAAAATAAATAAATAAATAAAATTAACTTTTTATTTCCTAGGTAAATAAGTGAATAAATTCCAAAGCAATCGAAATGAGAATTAATCAGCAAAATCAATAAAATGACAGGAAAGAGACAGAGAGCAATCCTTATCGGGGGTCACTTACTTAAAACTAAACACAGACAAGGGTAACCAGCAGATCATTCGGGGGGGGGGGGGAAGAAGTCGTCTCGCTCACCAGAGAGTAGTTGTCCGTGAAGTGAAAACGTCCTGAAATGTGTGTGTTGCGTGTCAGTCCGTCGCCAGCACCAGGTTGCCTGTGCCCTCGCGCGAACAGCCTTGAAGCCAGTCGACATCTGGGAGGCCCGAGATCTGTCGTGGGTTTAGACCCTGGTGCTGCAACACGGGCAGCTCCTCACACTTCACAAAACTGGTGACGTCCAGTGACCCACCGGTCGTTGGTGACTGACCCGCGCCTCACACTTGTCGGCTGCTCACACCCACACGCGCACCACACGCTCGCTTGCTCAAGCACTGGGAAGGAGAATTGTCTCGTTGTTGGTGCTTGTCAGACACCTGATGCGCACCACACGCTTGCTTGCTCACTTGCATGCTTCCTCTCTGGCTGCTTCTCCCTCGGTGCTTCAACTCTCGCTTCTTTCTCGGCTTTCTTGCCCGCTTTGCTCGCTTCTCTCCTCCTTTTCCTCTCTGGCTTTCTTTCTCGTTCTCTTCTCCCTCCTCTTACTTCTCTTGCTTCCGAACAGACCTCCAATTCGTTTTATATCTGGGCCGTCTCGGCGGGCGCAGAGTCCTCCAAGCTCACCCGCCCCATTGCGCACGTTACCATGAGACCCGTGCGCTCTCAAAAAGGCCGCGTGCTCGCGAAAGAATACGTGCATAAACGTTGCTGAGGAAAAAAAAGGCTGCCAGGCTCGCGAAAAAATGTGTGAAACGTGTCTGTCGTAAGAAAAAAAAACTTCCATAAGAGAGGGATCTATTCTTTACCCTTCTCAATGCATCACATTTAAAATCCCATTAACATGGGGATGGGGATCTGAACATACATTTAAGGAAATAACTGTCTGAGGACCTGGATGTGTGGATGCATTCATCAGACCAGTTTCTGAAATCCGTAATAATATATAAATATATATATATATATAATTATATATATATATATATAATATATATACATATATTATATGTATATATATGTATATTTGTGTATATATAAATATATATATGCATATATATATGTATATATATTATATATGGATATATATGTATATGTATATGTTAGTATAATAGTATATATATATGTATATGTACATGTTTGTATAATATATGTATATATTATATATATATATATATATTATATATATATATATTATATATATTTCTTTATAACCTTTAAACATCTAGCTTACTCAGTGGCAATTCCAAGAGTATATCAATGATAATCCTGAAACATATTGATTGCTGTTTTGTACCCACACCAATTGGTGTAATTGGTCAATTTATGGATTACATACACTGTAAAAAAGGTAGGGAGCAAATTTGAAAAAATACAAGAAGGAAGAGGTGAAAATGGTAAAAGTATGGACATTTTAGAAATGAGGGAGGAAGGTCATTTTCTGCCATTTTCTTAATCTCTAATATCTTTGAGTATCTCGTCCCTAATACTATTGGGCACTTGTTCGCAATGATGTCATCAATTTCGATTTCCACAGCAGCTTTAATCTTACCCTTACCCTGCAGAGAAACATTCAGGTGAGAATACTTCGATAAGGGTGCACGTTTATCTCGAACTGACATGTCTAATTTTTCCAGAGTGAAGATTAACAAAGTGATATGAATGATTGAAGAATTAAACCTATTTGAATAGCTCCATGAACTTTGTAAGTGAGTGAAACTTTTTCAGTACTTCTGAGATTGAGGTTGACACCAAAATGTGCTGGTTTTTACCCTTATAGGTGAAGCAATCATGGATAGATGTAGATAAATTCCATTACAACAATTAAACCTGCAGTGGTTCATCTGCAGGAACAAAAGGGGATTAAAAAAAATTAAATCTTAATGAAGGAGAATTACAGCACAAAGCTGTTGTGTGTGTGTGTGTGTGTGTGTGTGTGTATTTCATCATGTATGTTATTCCTTGAAACACTTGTCATGTAATCCCTTGGGGACATTTTTACATCTTGCAATAGTCTTTCGATGCTACTGAGAACATCCTGATTGCTTTCCCTGTGGGATGATGATGCACGCAGTGATCATACCACTCATATTGGATTTGCTTTGCTGTCCTTGATGGTCTTTCCCTCTGACATTGACGAGGATTGCAGGAGCACTCGGACTAGAATCGTGGCACAAATCTGCACAAGGACAGAAGATCCAAGGAGTTGACTTTATCACAAATCTTGCGTGATTGCCATTGTATTAATTATTCATTTCCACATCGACTGTCACTGGAGGTGAATGAGACTTCTTTCCTCTTATCCTGATTCTATATTTGTGGATGTTCTCGTCCATACTGTCTACACCACACAAACTGTGTGTTCATTGGATGCTCTTATGATATCTCCCTACTGCTGAAAGGAATAGTAGGATGTCTGACCGACAGGTTCCATACTGACATCATTGGATCCCATGGTGACAACATTGTTACCATGCCAATGGTACAAATTTATATCCTTCACTAGTCTACTTTGCACTTGTATGATCCTCTATTCATTTTCTTCATGTCATTTGAAGATACGTGTTTATCAGTTTGTCACAAACAGTTATCATTTCCTTTATTTGCAAGGTTTTCAGGGAGGACATTTAAAAACTTGTGAAGAAGTCAGAACAGATGTGACAAGATAGTAGATTGAAATCGTGAAGAATATTTGGCAAATTTCATCGCTGAGTCAAAAGTCATAAGTGCATTGCCTTCACACAAGCCTGTCCAAAACCTTATGTCATCATCACTATACTTTGGAATAGCTGTAGAAGATATCTGTCAAAGCAACAAAGATGATTTATAGTGTCCAGTTCTTTCACATACATCAACAATTTTGTCACTATAACCACCAACTTCTCCAGCTCTGTGACATCATGTCCAGTAAGTCGTTACTGCTGGTTAGACAAGTCAAGATGTTGTCAAGCAGCTGATATAGTTCATCCTTCATCATGATACTTGCACTTGGATTACATAATAGCACAACCCAGCCAGAAGAAGACAAAAAGAAAAATGTAACATACAGACCGGTGTATGAAATATCAATTATATATTATATTTGAAAAGATAGGTGGATATATTATTTTAGCATCGGGGCTTTCAATTACAGGCTTCACACTGTGTTAATGAGTGTTCCCAATTTAAAATATGTCCATACTATGCACCGCTTTCATTTCATTTATCATTTTAAAATTGGAACATCACATTATTATCTTGCAACCTTTGTTCAAGCAGTTGATGGGGGTTTGCAAGTGGTTGTTGTGTTGTCTGTTTTTGTCCCCAGCTCATAAAACTTTTTTTTCACCATTTGAGCTTTTGTCATCAAATGTTCAACGAACCTCTATTATGAGAATATGGAAAACACTAATTAATAATTGGGCCAAAAATGTCAAAGGGCAAAGACACAGTGAGCAGAAATAGCCCTAATTGGCCCATCCGTTGCGCTGCGAGAGACGGCCTGGTTTTTTTAATGACTTCTGTGTTCCTTTATTTATTTACCTTTTGAGATCCAGTGTCTGTCGAGGCCATAATTGTTTTACCATTTGAGCTTTTGTCATCCAATTTTCAATAAACTTTTATTTTAAGAATATGGAGAGAATACATTAAAAAAATGTATATATATATATATATATTTTTTTTTAAACCTGTTCATGTCGTCAGATTTAGTTCAAGTACAAAGCGGATGGAGATGGGCTTTGCATTTTGGGATGCCTTTTCATTGAATTTGTTTCTATTGGCCATTCTTACCCAAGATGTTCAATAATTATATGATGTAGAATGCTAAGCATTAAATTTTTCCATGGGACAAAATTTAATAAAACCCGGGTTATAGCTCATATCAAAACCCGATGCATGCAGATGGAGACCTCTACTTTAGCTGCAGATCTCTCCCATGGATCTAACTGTTTGCTTTGATACAGCACCCTGACTTTGTTTCAGGAATCCTGTTCTTAATTTCCAATTGGTCACTGGCTTTGGCATCAATACAAATTTTTATTACGGACCCTGGGCATCAAAAACATGCATATATCGAACAAACGCTTTGAAATGGAGCACCTCACCATCATTAGAGCATTTATATTGCATCAGATGTGGCAATAAATGTGAATTGTTGCTCCCAGCTTGCCGGGTCGATGACGGAAGACGCCATTTGCATTATTTTCTACTTCCATCCCTACCCGTGAAGAATCCTGTGCCGGGACAGCCAACTTGCTTGTGTAATTACAAGACTTTCTGAAAGTTGATCTCTCATGTATGATAAAGTAGAGACAGAAATCAGTAATTACAGAGACCTTGAGCACCAGGATATAAAATGACAAAAACTGATATTGATGCAAATGCAAACCTCACATAGCACAAAAAAGTATGTGCATTTCCTTGTATGTTATAAACATACTGACTGTCCATAGTAAATAACCGAAGTTTGAACAAATATTGTTGGAAAGTACATGTAATTACTCTGGAGATGTTTGGCATGCCAAGTGATATATGGAGGGTGTCTATGCTGGGACGGCTGCATAAACAGCTGATTTATAGCACAGGAATGGTTATCAACTGATTTATTTTACAATTTGTTTTTTAGATGACTTTGACAAGTGTCCCAGTGGAGGTACCATCCGGTTAATGTGATTACCAAAACAACAACAATGTACTATTTTTCTCATGTAAAACACCAATGTTACAACACAAAACTGTAAAATAGTAATGGCAATCATCTTTCCTTTTTATATTCACTGCTGTTGTCTATTGTGATTCCAATCTTTTGCCGTGTACCAGTCCCTTTCAATAATTTGTGCTGTGAATGGTGACATCGTTAGGTTACTCCTTCTTCATAGACTTTTGTTTTATTTTTTTTATGGTAAGGCATGTGGGGGTGAGGGGGTCATCTTCAATTCTCAAAACTTGCCTGGATTTTCCTGTCGACTGTTGTATTTTGATATTCTGAGGCCATTCTTCTAACCATGAGAATATGGTCGGTGTTTTCACATCATATGTCAGTAAACCGCCCTTCAAATGCAGACTACTACATTCACTTGTCCATATTTTGTGATGGACCAACTGGATCCACTGAGATCTTTCACACAATCCCTTTTTCAGAAGTCGATGACATTTAAAATCTGGATTACCCCCATACTCTCGTCGAGCATAATGGAACACAACATATTCAATCCAATTTATTGGTAAGATATTTCAATGCCAAGCTCCACACACATAAGTACCATAATAATGGCTTCCTACAGACCAGTTTCCCATTTCACACAAAGTCTGGCTTCCACTTTCTTTGAATGGGAACATTAGAGCTGTGAAAGCCTTGAGGGCAGGATTGTATTTGTGATATTTGTTGCTAATTTCTGTTTTACACTGAAGAAAGTGTTACCAAAGGGCTTGTTTTGAAACTATCTGCATCAGCCTCAACGCCGCTGTCACACCTTGACGATTTAGCCAGCGTATGCCGACGTATGAAAAATTTGTCTAAAATGCTGGCACAACGTCGAATACGTTATGGGTAAGTTTTGTATACGTTATGAGCACGCTGGCAACGTGTAGACGCTGGCATACGTCGTAGTACGCCGAGCTCGTCGACAAATTTTAACATGCTCAAAATTTTTAGACGTATGCCAGCGTATAACTCACACGTTCCGCATACGCTGGCCATAAGTTGTAGGCACGTTATGCGATCGTTGACACACGTCGACACACGTTACTTGTAAGTTACTCATAAGTCGAAACACGTCGAGGTAATGTTTAGCGTCAGTGTTCCAGACTCCATGTTTTTTTTTTCCTTTTTTTTTTTTTCTTCGGCATGACGGTGATGTTGACACTTCGATTTCTAGTGCGGTTATAATAAAATATAATTAAAAGGCTGCCGCTCAACGATTTAAATCATAACCGCACTAAAATCGAAGTGTCAACATCACCGTCATGCCGAAGAAAAAAAAAAAACATGGAGTCTGGAACACTGACGGGTTCCTCCTGTGTTGAACCCCATTTTTTATTACCAATTCCCCTAAACGCTGCCAATACGCCATTATACGGTAGCTGTAAGGTAGAAACACGTTCAGTAAGTTCTGTGGTCGTCCGGAAGACGTCAAATACTCTACATACGTCAATATGCGTTGGAGATACGTTACACATAGGTTCAAAGCAAGTTACTCATAGGTTAGAAATAAGTTTCGGGTACGCTAAACATTACCTCGATGTGTTTCGACTTATGAGTAACTTACAAGTAACGTGTGTTGACGTGTGTCAACGATCGCATAACGTGCCTACAACTTATGGCCAGCGTATGCGGAACGTGTGCGTCATATGCTGGCATACGTCTAAAAATTTTGAGCATGCTTAAAATTTGTCGATGTGCTCGCGTACTACGACGTATGCCAGCGTGCTTCAGCGTGCTCTTAACGTATACAAAAATTACCCAAACGTATTCGACGTGTGCCAGCGTATTCGGCAAATTTTTCATACGTTGGCATACGCTGGCTAAAACGTCAAGGTGTAACGGGCCTTGACACTTCGATGTCTAGTGCGGTTATGATTTGAATCGTCGAGCGGCAGCCTTTTAATAGGCTACGCCACGTGATCGTCGGCGATACCCTGCCGCGCTATGCATACGTTAGACTATCGTTGGGCATAGGTTGTGAACGCCAACAACAGCTAAGCATTCGTTGGTATAAGTTATGTATATGTTATCGAAACGTTCTGTGTACATTACTAATACGTTATGCATACGTCCAACTCGTTATGAATACGCCAAAAACTGAAAAAAAAACATCAATAGTTCAGCGTACGCCAGCGTTTTACATACATTTTGATACTTTGCCATACGCTGGCTAAAACGTCAAGTGTGACAGCGGCTTAACCTTTGGTTTTACTTTTCCATTATGGAAAAACCCTGAGACTACAATATGGGACAACATACGTACTTAAATTTATTTTCCTGCACTGTAATCACTAAAATTTATAATCATTTAACTTGTGTTTTGTATAAGTCAGATAACCTATTACCGATCTCAATAAATTAGCTATTTGTTTTTTGATACACTTTTGACATCACTGATACTTAAAATAAACTAGTAGAGCACTTGATAGAGTGCATACCTCCACCACGTAATGCTTGATCCACAAGAACATATCGGGTCCAATACATTTTTGAAATATCATGCTATATATCTTTTTTGGACCTATATCAAATGATGAAGAATCACTTTAAAAAATAAATAATTCTCGTATCCAGATCCGGATCCAGATCTTCACCAAAATCTCATCTGTTCGTTTTTGTCCCACACCCAACCTGTCCACAAAATTTCATCCGGATCCGTCGACAACTTTTTGAGATATCCTGCACACAAACAGACAGAGAGGGGTGAAAACATAGCCTCCTTCACCTTCGGCGGCGTGGGTAACAAGGCCTTGACCGAGGCAACCTTCACTTTTAATTGGCAGAAGGCTCGACTCCGTAACACAGTTTTCATTGTAACCATCATTCCAAGACACATTTAAGTGGCAACTGCAAGGAACTCTTTACTGGATCGAATCTTGGCCAACTAAAAGAGAAATGGTAATTCACGGCTATGATGTACCTCCTACTCTAGCATCTTACAAAGGTGTTGCCCACTACCAGATGTTTTCCTACCTTTTATAATGTGATAATGTCATTGGTGGATCCTTAGATCGACGTCTCTTTGTCCAACTCGGTGTAACACTTTTTTGAAATAAATATTGTCTGGGCAAATCCAACTTAAGTTTCACAAGAGTCCGTCGACATATTTGAAATGGAATGCGATCAAAAGAGGAGTGAGGGTTGTGAGAGCAATAATTGAGAAAAAGAAGGGAAATGGAGAGGATATGGGTGGGGAAAAATATGGACAATCGAGGGAGATAAAAGCAAGGGAAATTAAATGAATGGGAAATGGAGATATGGGCAATCTGGATGAAAAACTGCCATTTTTGCACAAGTAATATGTAGACAACGTCCCATTTAGTTTGACTATTTATTTATTTATTTAAACAACAAAAGTTTGGAGAACAAATAAGAGCCACCCATTCTGTAAAATTAATTCTTTTTATTTCCCTTGCTTGTTTTTCATATAAACTGCACATGAAGTTAGAAATGTTTCTCCATATGACAAAAGATTCATGCTCTGCCTGGCCAAAAATAGAGGCCCGAAGTGAAAATGTAAATTTGTTTCAATCTAGAATGTTACACACAGCTTTTCAACAATGATCAGAAAAGGATAGTCATTCATACAAAAGCTGAAGGATAATACTGTGGTCTAACCCATCCTGCTAATGATCTGTTAGAGGTACCATCCCACTAATGGTATAACTAAAACGCCAACAAAAAAAGGTACCATGTTGTCACGTACATCATGCAACATTATCACAGGAAACTCCTGTAAAGTAGTAACAGCAATTAAAAAAAATATCTTTGCTTTCAATATTGATTATCTCTGAGTGCACTCTCTTACTTTGTTCCCTTTCAATACCCCATGCAAAGCCTGCTGTTGGCTTTGTGGTTAGGGTGGCTGGCTTGGTATATTAGGGTCCTGAGTTTGAGCCCTGATAGCTCAAAATTAACACCAGGTGGGGTTGACTTGGCCTGTCATCCTTCAGAGGTTGGCGAAATGAGTACCAGTGTACTGGTATAGGGGCACAGCATCAGCGGCGTAGCTGCGCCCCAACAAAATGATAGCTACCCAGCACCCAAGCTGCCATACGCAAGAACAAGAGGAATACCCCGTGCTAACTTTGGCCTGGATTCGCCCTGTCGACTAGTTGTCCTATGATATAATCTGCCTCCATTATTGTAACCACGGGAATACGATAGGTGGCTTCACGTCGTACGTCTTCATATCACCTTCGAAATTTGACGACACACTTGTCCATTGCGTGTTTTCCGCAGGTTTTCGTTGAACGGTTGAAATTGATCCACTTCAATCATTCATGTGCTTCCTTCCGAAGAAGTCAATAAAAGTACAAATCCGGATTACCACTCGACTCTGATGCGCATAGTGGGACACAATTCGCCCTACGCCTGTCTAATCCGATTGTGTTGTCGCGTATTTCAATGCCACACTCGACGTGCCTCGGTACCTCGTAACAATGCACCCCACAGATCCGTTTTCCCTCAGCTATCCTACAATACAACATGACGTGAGCGATATTTGATGGATTTGTTGACGTTATAGGGGCATAGGTCCATGAAGATGAGGCACATAAGATACCTCCAAAATGTCAGAGTTATTCACTATTCACAACGTTAAGTGTTGACAACTGTTTGCCAAGCACCATGTCCAAGTATTTAGTTCCATTTAACCATTTCAATTTTTCTTTTGATATCTTGATGAAGGATTCTCTACAACTGACACTAAATCCACCCAACTGTGTAAAGCTAAGTTACATTATTATAATATAATTATTAGATTTTAAATGTGTATTGGAATCATTTTATCACACTCCACGAGACATACGAATGTATAATTACGTACTCCGTTATTTTTCCTCTTTTTATGACCGTGAATTTTGGTGATAAAATATTAAAGAGTTTATAGCTTTATATTTATTGTCATATTAAGTTCCAATTTTTTTTTGCAGAGAAAGCATCCTGCAGTTTCTCCACAACCCAGCCCGGCCTCTCGCCGAGCCAACGAACAGACCAAGATGATTGACTTTGTACGCACATCTCTGAAGTGGGACCCGAAGGATGCTTGCTAGATTAAGATAGATGGAACTCTTGTATTCTCACTAGTGGCTCACAAACTTCTACCCATATCCTTTACTTCGAGCCAGGTCTTGTATGACTTCACAGACACGGTCTAGCCCTGCTTAAGGGGTCCCCAACCTCAAGTTCCTCAATTCGTAATCTAGTTGTTCAGCACCATGCCCCGACTCAACAACAATGTCAAGAACTTTACCAACTTAATCCAGTCAGTCTACCTTACCAATGACTTGCAGTCCAACAGGTAGTTCCATTGCGCTCCTACATTAATATGATGTGGCACACGATCCTCAACTATGCCCTGAAGTCAGTGTTCTTAGTCTGCAAGATATTTACTGGCCATCACCTAGCTGATAACATCCTTCAATATTTTATACAATATGTGGTGGCATCTTTCTTCCTTGTATCAATGATTACCACAATCATCACTGACAATGCGCTAACGGGGTAGCAACCTCAAGTATTGCCGATTTTTCAGACGCAGGATTATCTGGATACTACTCAGGACAGCGTTGACACTGACTCAGACACTCACTCACAGAGACTTGATACTGTTTCACTTATGGAGTACCAGTGATGCTTTGCTCATACACTGAAGCTTGCGGTGAAAGATGGCCTTTCAGAATCTTCACAGAGTAAGAAGATTATTGCTAAAGCTGCCTCCTTTGTGTCCCACATTTGCAGGTCTAGTGCAGCAGGTGAAATATTATAAGGTCATCCCCATGTGCAGTTTTCCACACATACTTGGTGCAATTTAGAACAGAAAATAATCCGCCGCCTTTTAAGGTAGGCTTTACACGCCAGACCAGGCATTACACTCAACACACAGCCTGCCTTACCTCCCTTGAGTGCAATGTGTTGGCTGACCTTGTGGACACACTCACAAGGACACACATGGAAACCCAATTACAGAAGAGGCTGCTCAGCCCATCATGCCTTTGCCATACTCGCATCCTTGAAACTCAATCTAAACTGGTTAACTGTCGTGGTGGTGATGGTGGTGGTGGTGTTGGGAGTTGGGAGGGGGGGGGCTACTGCCCTTTGTGAAGAGCTCACGACCTTCAGATTATGAGACTGATGTGCTGCCTATTGTAATAATGAGGCATCCTCGAGCTCTTTAAGGAAGCTACTGACATTGCATAAGGTCAAGGATACGAACAGCGACGATCGTGACCCCTTGGCTATCATGCCTGCTTGCGTCCCCTGAGGCAGCCATCAAGGAACCAACATAGCTCACCCACATGCACTCTAAATATAGATGCCATTGATGATTAATAAACTTAGGACGGTAAGCATGGGTGTTGTATAACATTGAATAAATGTTTGAAAATATTGATTTGCTTTCTATTTAAATAATAATCTAAAGTCAACAACATCGACACAAATAGTAACGGCATCCTATATTCAACATTTAATTAGACTTGTATTTTAAGTGCAAAAGAAAATTTTAAAAGTGCATTTTGAACTTGCATGAAATTTTAAAACATTTGGATTTGCACTTTAGATGCCTTTCATGACATTTGAACCCTGGTATGCTCCAGTGTGTGGCGGGGGGGTTTCAGTGGATGATTGGTCTTTGTTGACTATTCTCCCCATTAATTTTGCCATTTATTTTTATTATTAATTTATCATGCAGGTTATTTATTTTTGTTTTATAAAACAAAAAAAATACATTTATTGATTTATTTTTGTCAAATTTGACATTGAAGCATTACCGTATTTTATTTTTGCATGATGCGGATAACCGCCCATGTGCAGCATAGTTCACACAGCATATAAGCCAAGAGAAGCCATATCACCGATCTTTAAATGGCTGCTACCTTTGAAACAAAAAGTCTTTGTTTGAATAGAATTATTAATAACTTCATAAAGATGAACAATGTGCTTTAGTCTCTCTCTCTGAATTGGCTTGGCCATCCTGTTTGCACTGCATCATCTAGGTTCAGTATCCAAAAGTTTGTTACATTGTCTCCGTGAGCGGTAAAACCGTTTTATGGAAATTTCCATCATTGCCTTTATACCCACCTTACATCTCATCTATGCCTAAAAAATTCCCAGAGTCATCGTGTGTGTGTGTGGTGTGTGTGTGTGTGTGTGTGGTGTGTGTGTGTGTGTGTGTGTGTGGTGTGTGTTGTGGTTGTGTGTGTGTGTGTGTCTGTGACCGCTGTTTCTCGACAACCACTGGTCCGATCTAATTGAAACTTGCCAGGTATATTGCTGGGAGACCTGAGTATGTGCCTTTTCAAGGTTTGACATTAATCGGATAAGTGCTTCCCAAGTTATGGCCATTTATTTACCAACCAATGACAGGACACGTTGCTGCGGCCATTTATTTACCACCAATGATAGGACGTACGTTGCGCGTAGGCGTGGCCGATGGGGAAAGAACCTCAGCCGCGTTCGCCATTACGGATTTTTTCTCTTCTCTTCTCTTTGTGTTTTTCCTTGCGATACATTGCGTAAAGGCAAAATATGTTGGCGCTAATTGAATAATTGGCCATTAAAACTAATAATTTATAAAACGTTGGCAGATCCAGCAGCCTCCGCATTCTTGCCCTGGACGAGGAAACAAAAGAGAAGCGCCGTTTCCTCAGCAATGTTGTTTATGAAGAGGTGCTAACGAGATAAAGGTGTGTACATGGAGACAATTTTTATTATTATTTATTTATTGAAGAAAAATTGTCCGAAAAGAATTTATCAAAAAAAGTGCACAACTATTTTTTGTTTCCAAGTGTCAAAACGGTGTGGCCTTTGGAAGCGTTAAGGAATTCAGCTCTACTCAACATGCTTGCCAACGAAATACATCTCAATTTGGTGGTATGCTTTGCAAACGATTTTTTTTTTTAAACTATTTTCCAACTAAAACAATTCGAACATGGAATACCTAATGACACTGTACTTTCAGGTCTCCTACAAATCCTACCCTGTCACTCATCGTGGCATAGGAGTGGCAATGGTCAATGGCAGCGAATGTCATGGCGAGCAAAGACAGGGAGGTAAACTTAATTTTAATTTGGATTTTGTTATATTTATTTTTTTTTTTTTTTTTTTTTTTTTTGTATACATGTCGAGGCTCGTATAGAGCTAACACACAACAGCAGCAGCGAAGGGGCATGGAGACAAGAGGGGCGGGAGTGGAAGGGACAAAACAGTGGGGAACATACACATTAGGTGATCTGTGGAAGGGAGAGGGATGGGGATGGGACGGGGAACATGGGGAAGAGAAGATGGACATTCAGGGACTTTCAGGAAGGAAAGCAGGGGAATTGAAGGAAGTGGGCTTGGGTGGATTATCGGGCGTAGAAAGATCGAGGATTTGGATGGGGATGATAAGAGGTGGTGGTGAACAGCTGTTTTGAAAGCCTGGAGGGAAGAATGGGAAAGAATAGAGTGAGGGAGTTTATTCCAAAGGCGGGAAAAAAGAGGAATGAAGGAGTGAAGGTGAGCAGTGGTTCGTGATTTGTGTAGTTTTACCAGAAGGGGGTTGTTGGCGGACCTTGACGCCCTGTGCAAATGTGGGGGGACAAATGGCAGAGAGAGCAGGGGGGCAAGGCTGGAGAGGAGACGGTAGAAGACAGAAAGACACCGACCAACCTGCGGTGATTGAGTGAGAGGCCAAAGACTCAGCTTCATTGCGGGAATATGATATCCTAAATGCCCTGGTTTCGACAGGTGAAGCCGAGAAAGGTGGAGGCAGGAGCACCAGCCCAGAGGGAGAGCAGTATCTCACGACGCTCGAGACAAAGCTTTGTAAGTGGTCAGGAGCTCAAGAGGGCCGAGGAAGGACTTTGCACGACGGAGGATTCCCAGTCGGCGATGGCTTTTGAGCGAGGTTGGAAATGACTTCCTCCGGAAGGTATCATGGCAGATAGTGAGACCCAGAAGCTTGAAAGAAAAGACTTCTTCCAGAGGATTGTGAGAAAGTGGATGGGGGGTTTTCTAAACGGTCCTTTCGAAGAGACATAGTGAGAGTGTGAGATTTGTCTGGATTGAAAGACATGTTCCATGTGTTGGACCAGTTTGTGATTTATCCAGATCTGCATGAGCGAAGAAGCTGGCTTGCCTGGTCTGAGGGATGACAGATGGTACGGCAGAGGGTGGAGTCACAGCAAAGAGAATATAGAGGATTTTCCAGAGAGTCGGAGAGATCATTGATGAAAACCAGAAAAAGAACAGGGCCCAGAACGCTACCTTGAGGAACTCCAGCCTGCACAGGAAGAGGGGATGAAAGAACTCCATTTAGGGCCACACGTTGACTGCGACAGGAGAGGAAGTCTGCGAGCCATGAGTGGAGATGGCCTTGGATACCATGGGAAGAGAGTTTGGTGAGTAGTGCAGGGTGCCAACTGGTGTCAAAAGCACGTGATATGTCCAGGGATACGGCTCGGATTTCCTGTCTTGGCATTGAGGACCTCCATCCATTGATGGAGAGCAGAAGCAGCATATCCAGGGTAGAGTGACCTGGTCTGAAAAATTGATATCGAAATCAAGCCATTGGAGAAGAGGAGGATTTCATGTCTGAAGCGATGATTGGATTCCATAACCTTGCTGATGATTGGGAGAAGGCTGATTGGTCTGTAGTTACAGGGATCTGTTTTTGCACCTTTTTTATGCAGGGCAGTGATGTTAGCAGATTTCCAAGCAGATGGCAGATGACCTTGAGCAAATGAGGGGTGAATAGAACAGAGAGGAGGGTAGCAAGGGCAGAAGAGCAGGCTTTGAGGACACGTGGGCTGATGCCGTCTGGACGGTTGCAGAATCTGAGTCGAGGTTTGAAAGCAAGCTCTCCACCTTATTAGAAGAAAAGGACACAGAGTCCAGGGACAGTTGGGTGCGACTGGGTAAGGTGGGTGAAAGAAGTGATGGGTTTAGGACACAAGATTTAGCTGCAAACACCGAGTTTAGACATTCAGCTTTATCACGTGCGGTATCAGCAGTGCAGCCATTTGAGGGTAAGGGAGGGGTGGAGGGGGAAATACACCAGAAACAGATTGATTAAACGCCACCAGCGATTTTGAGGAGGGAGAGAAGGTTTGAGAGTTCAGACTTGAGATGAGAAAGATGTGTTTTCTGGCTCTCCTGAGGGTAGATAACACACTTGTTCCGAGCTTTGTGGAAACTGAGATTGCCCACAGTTGGGTTTGCTTTCCATGAGGCAAAGGCAAGTTGTTTCAGGACAACTGCCTCGCACAAGCTTCAGTAAACCAAGGGCGGGAGGAAGGGTAGGACAACTGAAGACGAGAGGGGATAAATCTGTGCATGAGGTAGAGCAAGTTTCTTTGAAAGAATTCCCAGGATGAGTTGATGTTTGAGAAAGTAGTGATAGGAGACCAGTCTGTAAGTTTGATAGCTGCTTGGAGACCCTGCCAGTCGGCTTGCGTGAAATGCCAGACTCGACGGCGGTGAGGTGGTTCTCTGATAACAGCCAGAGAGATGTCCACTTTGACAAGGACGTGGTCAGAAGAACCGATTGGAGCGGAGGAAAGCAGCAGAATATTGTCAGGGAAATTTGTCAAAATCAGATCTAGAAGAGATGGAGTACCATTGGTTGAGATCCGGGTCGGGAATTGACCGATTGAGTCAGTCCCAATGAGTCACAGAAAGCTTTTGCTGAGGTACCATGACGTGAGAGAGGTACACCACACCTAGCCAACTGGCTGATGACAATTGAAGTCACCACATAAGAGGAAGAGAGAGTTTGGATGAGAATGTAGAAGATGGTCCATGTTTTCGGAAGTGAGGTGTAGTATGGAGTCATCACTGTTCGGTGGACGGTACAGTACACATATAAACATAGGTAGGGGGGTGGAGGGAAGCCGTAGCCAGAGGTATTCCTGGGGGTGTGGGGAGTGAGAGCAGTGCAAGGAGAGTGAGGAATAGAGTCTTGATGAAGAGAGGCAAACCACCAGGACGAGGCTCAGGTCTGTCAAACCGGAGGAGGGAGTAACCGGGAGAGATACTTGGGAGTCAGACACGTCATGGGAGAGGAAAGTTTTCTGTTAGGCAGATTATGTCTGGTTTGTCAGTGGCAGCCTGTATGGAAAGATCTGAAAGGTTGAGCGAAGGCCCCGGATATTGAGGTCCACACTTTTAATGAAGAGGTAGGGAGGAGGCTTTGGGTGCAGGGGGTGGGGGGGAGGGGAGGAGGGACAAAGGACGAGGGGGAGGTAGGAGGGTTGTTGAAAGAGTGTGGGGATTGCAGAATAGCTAGAAGGAGGGCCGAATGAGGAGGAGAAAAGGCTCTGTTGGTGCTGGGGGAGAGGGGGACAAGAGACATAGGAAGAAGGCAGTTGAGGATTTGAGGGGAGGTGAGAGATGGAGGTGAAGAAGGAGCAGAGTGAGTAGGAGGAGGCAGCTTGGTGGATGAGTAGATGGGCAACTTTGAGAGGATGAGTGAGGGGATGAAAGGTGGGAGAGGTGAGGGGGAATTTTTGAGAGAGGTGAGAGGGAGCTTGGAGGGAGAAGAGTGGGATGGTTGCTTTGAGAGTGAGAGTGAGGGGTGAGGGGGGTGAGTTGCGCACTGAAGTTGGAAAAAAAGATGGTTGATGGAAAGTGAACATCCTAAACTGTGGTTTTTAAAGTTTTAGGTCGGAGATGCGATTTAACACAATTCTTGATGGATGCAATGAAGGCGGAATTCAGAGAATGGAGAAAGAAGCGGTTGTAATAGTTGGATTTTTTAGGCAAGGAGTGAAGGAGAGGTCGAAATGAGGCAGCCTGTTAAAATAGCAGAATATGCATTATGAAACAGTAAAGATACACACGTGTGAGAGAGGAAGATGAAGCATTATAAGATCGTTTTTGTTGTTAATATAATGTTTGAGAGAGTTTTCAACAGATTAAGTCATGGAAGTGTTGTCGAAAAAATCGAGGAAGAAGACGAGGAGGAATAAGAGGAAGAAGAAGAAGCAGAATCGGGAGAAGTTAGCGTGTTGTTGTAGTTGTTGTTGGGTATTTTTTTTTTTTTTTTTTTTTGAGATAAAAAAAGAGTATTAGTTGGAGAATGAGGGACGTTAGGAAATGGGGAGATGAAATTGAAGCTTAATGGGAAGGATAGAAATTGAAGGTAATGGGGAGAAAAAAACAACAAACAACAACAAAAAAAACGATCGAACGGATGCCTCAAGCCTAGGCCAAGGCCTAGGCCTCAAACACTCGGTAAGAACGTCGAAAAAAACTCACAAAATAGCACGATTTTTGAAACAAACCGAAAACTAGGAACACACGTGACATGTAGGTGAGAAAATTTTAATTAACTCTGTGTGTGTAAGTATCACAGCAGTTGTTACTTCAATGAAAGCGATAATTCGTGGAATGATGTGAACATTCTGTACGGGCATGCACTACTTCTGGATAGTGATGACTTACTGTATTCTAATAATTTCTCGATTTTCTTGCGCATTTATAGATAAACACATGCCCCATCCAGTCGTCGTTTACGAGAGCGAAGGAACGGCTGTGTTTGTTTGAAAGTTTTTTTTTTTTGCACGTACGGCACGCACGTACGGGCACGTGAGAGAGAAGGAACGGCCTGTGTGGTTTTGTTTCTGGCACGCGGTTTGAAAGTTTTTTTTTGTATTTAGGCACACATGTAGGTCATGCATGTAGGCCACGCGCAGGCACGCGAGAGCGAGAGGAACGGCCTGTGTGGTTGTTTCTGGCAAGGCGTTTTAAGTTTGTTTTTTTTGCACGGTACCGGGACGCATGTACGGGCACGCACGTACCGGCACGTGAGAGCGAAGGAACGGCCTTGTTGGTTGTTTCTGGCATGCGGTTTGAAAGTTTTTTGGTTTTTTTTTTGGCCGTACGCCACGCACCTACGGGCACGCACTACGGGCGATGCACTAGTATTCAAAATGAGAAAGCTGTGGCTCCATACTTCTTCACAACCATCGTGTTGCAATAAAAAAAAACTGCTATTAATTTTCTGTGGGATTTACTCATTTTCTATTCGTCTGTATGTTTTCCTGTGAACTCCTATTTCTGTCCTTTTTTCGTGTTTGTATTTGACCTCATTATCAAACTAGAGAGTTCATAGAACACCTTACCCCCACTCAGTCTTGAGAAAAAGGTGATGGGAACAGTCTTTTCAACTCTTGTTTTGCATTTCCCAGCACTAACTATATCGGTTTTGTTTGTGAACTTTGAATAACGGGTACAATGGTAACCATATGCTATGTGCCGCCATATTTGTCTGAATGCTAAAATCACAATTACTCTGCCCTCAGGGCATGAGACAGCATGAATGTTTTTCTAATTGCTGATAAACGGAAGGTTTTTGAAAGTGCCAATAAGGTGCTTTGTGTTCCAAAGTGTTCTATGATATAAAAACAGCCTTTTAACAGCCATTTCTCCCTGCTGAGCAGGGGTTAGCTTTATGCGGGCTCCATGCAATCATGGTTCCATTCTTGAGCAATGTTTTTTATGGCCGGATG
>CM068954.1:58616239-58629276 GCA_035128595.1 Eptatretus atami
CGAACTCAGGACCCTAGGATCCCAAGCCAACCACCCAAACCACTAAGCCAACACCAGGCTATTCTAGTATATAATTCAATGAAATAAAATAAAGGTTTTAAAGGCTGTAGAGAAATTTTTGTCGGAAGATTACCATCATCGATGCACCATCTTTCACACCACCTTATTTAACACACATGAAATTTCCTTATTCAGCACGCATGAAATTTCCAGGCATGAAATCAGAGCCATATCTCGAGACATATCACATGATTTTTGACACGGTCTGGCACCCTGCCCTGCTTAGCAAACACTCTTCCGGTGGTATCCAAGGCCATCTCCACTCATGGCTCGTAGTCGCAGATTTCCTCTCCTGTCGCAGCCAACGTGTGGCCCTGATGGAGTTTTTCATCCCCTCTTCCTGTCCAGGCTGGAGTCCTCAAGGTAGCGTTCTGGGCCCTGTTCTTTTCTGGTTTTCATCAATGATCTCTCCGACTCTCTGGAAATCATCTTTATCTCTTTGCTGATGACTCCACCATCTGCCGTACCATCTGTCATCCCTCAGACCGGCAAGCAGCAGCTTCTCTGCTCACTGCAGATCCGGATAAATCACTAACTAGTCCAACACGTGGAACATGTCTTTCAATCCTGACAAATCTCACACTCTCACTATGTCTCTCCAAAAGGACCGCTTGGAAAACCTCCCCCCCCCCCCCCCCCCACCCCTCTACTTTCCTCAACATCCTCTGGAAAAAAGTCCTTTCATTCAAGCTTCTGGGTCTCACTATCTGCCATGATCTTTCCTGGAAAAGCCACATTTACACCCTGGCCTCCAAAGCCAGTCACCGACTGGGCATCCTCCATCGTGCAAAGTCCTTCCTCGGTCCACCTGGGCTCCTGACCACATACAAAGCTTTCGTCCACAGCCTGATGGAATCCTGCTCTCCCCTGCATTTTTGAATATCCTGCACCACAAACAGACAGAGAGGGTGAAATGCTCTCACCTTCGCGGCTGGTAACAAGGCCTTGCGAGGAACTTACTTTTATTGAGAGCTCGATCCGTAACGTTTTATTGTAACCTCATTCCAGAATTAAGTGGCAACTGCAAGAACTCTTGACTGGATCGAATCTGGCAACTAAAAGAGAAATGTAATTCACGGCTATGATGTACCTCACTCTGCATCTTAGCAAAGGTGTTGCCACACTTACCAGAATGTTTTCCGTACTTTTTAATGTGATAATGTCATGTGGGATCCTTAGATCGACGTCTCTTTGTCCAAACTCCGGGTAAACTTTTTTGAAAGAAATATTGTCTGGCCAAATTCCCACTTAAGTTTCACAAGGTCCCGTCGACCATTATTTGAAATGGAATGCGTCAAAAGAGGAGTGAGGGTGTTGTGATTGAGGAGAATATGAGAAAAGAAGGAAATGGAGAGGATATGGGGGGAAATATGGAACGAGGGAAAGCAAGGAAATTAAATGATGGGAAATGGAGATTATGGGCCAATCTGGATGAAAAACTGCCATTTTTGCACAAGTAATATGTAGACAACGTCCATTTAGTTGATATTATTTATTTATTGTAAACAAACCAAAAGTTTGGAGAACAATAAGAGCCACCCATTCTGTAAAATTAATTCTTTTTTAGTTTCCCTTGCTTGTTTTTCATATAAACTGCACATTAAAGTTAGGGAATGTTCTCCATATGACAAAAAAGATTCATTGCTTCTGCCTGGCCAAATAGAGGGCGAATGAAAATGTAAATTTGTTTTTAATCTTAGAATGTTACACACAGCTTTTCAACAATTTATCAGGAAAAAGGCATTAGTCATTCATACAAAAAGCTGAAGGATAATACTTGTGGTCTAACCATTCCTGCTAATTGATCTTTAGAGGTACTCATCCCACTAATGGTATAACTAAAACGCCAACAAAAAGGTACCATTTGTCACTACATCATGCAACATTATCACAGGAAACTCCTGTAAAGTTAGTAACAGCAATTTAAAAAAAAAATCTTTCTTTCAATATTGATTATCCTAGATGCACTCTCTTAACTTTTCCCTTTCAATACCCCATGCCAAGCCTGCTGTTGGCTTTGTGGTTTAGGGTGCTGGCTTTGGATATTGGGTCCTGCAGTTGAGCCCTGATAGCTCAAAATTACACCAGGTTGGGGTTGACTTGGGCCTGTTCATCCTTCAGGGTTTGGCGAAGAGTACCAGTGTACTGTTATAGGGCAACGCATCAGCGGCGTAGCTGCGCCTCCAACAAAATGATAGCTACCCAGCACCCAGCTGCCATACGCAAGAACAAGAGGAATACCCCGTGCTAACTTTGGGCCTGAATTCGCCCTGTCGCGACTAGTTTTCCTAGAGATAATCTGCCTGCATTATTGTAACCAACTGGGAATACGATAGTGGCTTCACGTCGTACGTCTATCATATCACCTCGAAATTTGACGACACACTTGCCATTGGCGTGTTTTCCGGCGGTTTTCGATGAACGGATTGAAATTGATCCACTATCAATCAATTCATGTGGCTTCCGTTCCGAAGAAGTCAAATAAAAGTACAAAATCCCGGATTACCACTCGACTCTGATGCGAGCATAGTGAGACACAATTCGCCCTAAACGCCTGTCTATATCCGAATTGTGTTGTCGGCGTATTTCAATGCCACACGTCGACGTGCCTCGCTACCCTCGTAACAAGGCCCCCACAGATCCGTTTTCCCTCAGCTATTCCACAAATACAACATGACGGTGAGGCGATATTTGATGGATATTGTTGACGTCTTATAGGGGCATAGGTCATGAAATGAGGTCCATAAGATACCTCCAAAATGTCAGAGGTATTTCACTATTCACAACGTTAATGTTGACAAACTGTTGCCAAGCACCATGATCACAAGTATTTAGGTTCCATTTACCATTCATTTCTTTTTTGATATCTTGATGAAGGATTCTCTACAACTGACGACTAAATCACCACCACGTGTTAAAGCTAAGTTAACTTATTATAATATAATTATTAGATTTTAAATTGTGTATGGAATCATTTTATGCACACCTCCACGAGGACATACGCAATGTATAATTACGGTAACTCCGTTATATTTTCCTCTTCTTAAATGACCGTGAATTTTGGTGATTAAAATATTAAAGTTAGTTATAGGCTTTATATTTATTGTCTATTAGTTCCAATTTTTTTTTGCAGAGAAAGCATCCTGGCACTTTCTCACAACCAGCACCGGCCTCTCGCCGAGAGCCAACGAACAGACCCAAGATGATGACTTTGTCACGCACATTCTTGAAGTGGACCGAAGTATGGGCTTGCTAGATTAAGATAGATGAACTCTTGTAATTCTCACTAGTGGCTCACAAACCTTCTACCCCATATCCTTTACTCGAGCAGGTCTTGTATGACTTCACAGACACGGTTAGCCCTGCTTAAGGGGTCCCCAACTCAAGTTCCTCAATTCGTAATACTAGTATTTGCAGCACCATGCCCCGACTCAACAACAATGTCAAGAACTTTACCAATCTTAATCCGTCTAGTCTACCTACCAATGACTTTGCAGTCCAACAGTAGTTCCATTGCGCTCCCTACATTATTATATGTGGCACACCGATCCTTCACTATTGCCTCGAAGTCAGTGTTCTTCAGTCTGCAAGATTATTTATGGCCATCCCATAGTGTATAACATCCTTCATATATTTTATTACAATATGTGGTGGCATCTTTCTTCCTTGTTATCAATGATTACCAAATCAAATCACTGACAATGCGGCTAAAGGGGTAGCACCTCAAGTATAGTGCCGTATTTTCCAGACGGCAGGATTATCTGATACTACTCGGACAAGCGTATGACACTGACTCAGACACTCACTCACGGAGAGACTTGATAATTCACTTATGGGAGTAGCCAGTGATGCTTTGGCTCATACACCTGAAGTTGCGGTGAAAGATGGGCCTTCAGAATCTTCCAGGTAAATGAAGATTATGCGGCTAGCTGCTCCTTTGTGTCCCACTGGCGTCTAGTGCAGCAATGGTGAAATATTATAAGGTCATCTGCCCATGTGCAGTTTTCCACACTAACTTTGGTGCAATTATAGAAACAGAAAATAATCCGGCCGCCTTTTAGGTAGGCTTTCACGCCAGGGAACCAGGCATTACACTCACACACAGCCTGCCTTACCTCCCTTGAGTGCAATGTGTTGGCTGACCGTTGTGGCACAGCACTCACAAGGACACACATGGAAACCCATTACAGTAAGAGGCTTGCTCAAGCCCATCATGCCTTTGCCTACTCGCATCCTTGAAAACTCAATCTAAACTGGTATAACTGTCGTGGTGGTGATGGTGGTGGTCTGGTGTTGGGAAGTTGGGAGGGGGGGCTACTGCCCTTTGTGAAGAGGCTCACGGGACGCTTCAGAATTATGAGGACTGATGTGGGCTGCCTATTGTAATAATGAGGCATCCTCGAGCTGCTTTAAGGAAGCATACTAGACATTGCATAAAGTCAAGGATACGAACAGCGACGATCGTGACCCCTTGGCTATCATGCCTGCGTTGCGTCCCTGAGGCAGCCATCAAGGAAACCAACATAGCTCACCCACATGCACTCTAAAATATAGATGCCATTGATGATTAATAAACTTAGGACGAGTAAGCATGGGTGTTGTATAACATTGAATAAATTGTTATGAAAATATTGATTTGCTTCTAATTTAAATAATAAAATCTAAAGTCAACAACATCGAACAAATAGTAACGGCATCCTATATCAACATTTTAATTACGACTTGTATTTTAAGTGCAAAAGAAAAATTTTAAAAAGTGCCATTTTGAAACTTGGCATGAATTTTTAAAACATTGGATTTGCAACTTAAGATGCCTTCATGACATATTGAACGGCCTGGTTGTCCATGTGTGTGGCGGGGGGGTTTCAGTGATGATTTTATTGGTCTTGTTTGACCTATTCTCCCCATTAATTTTGGGCCATTTATTTTTTTGTTTATTATTTAATTTCAGCAGGTTATTTTATTTTTGTTTTATAAAACAAAAAAAATATACATTATTGATTTTAATTTTTCGTCAATTTGACATTGAAGCATTACCCGTATTTTATTTTTTGCATGATGCGGATACCCCATGTGCAGCATAGTTCAGCACAGCATATACAGCCAGAGAAGGCATATCAGCACGATCTTTAAATGGCTGCTAGCCTTTGAAACAAAAAAGTCTTTGTTTTGAATAGAATATTAATAACTTCATAAGAGATGACAATGTGCCTTTAGTCTCTCTTTCTGGAAATTGGCTTGGCCATCCTGTTTGCACTGCTCATCTAGGTTCAGTATCCCCAAAAGTTGTTACATTGTCTCCCGTGAACGGTAAAAACCCGTTTTATATGGAAAATTTCCATCATGGCCTTTATAGCCCACCTTACATCTCATCTATCTAATAATTCCAGAATCTGTGTGTGTGTGTGTGGTGTGTGTGTGTGTGTTCGGGTTGTGTGTGTGTGTGTGTGTGTGTGTGCGTGTGTGTGTGTGTGTGTTGTGTGTGCTGTGTCGTTGTGACCGCCTGTTCTCGACAACCACTGGTCCGATCTAATTGAAACTTGCCAGTTATATTGGCTGGGGACCTGAGTATGTGCCTTTTCAAGGTTGGACATTAATCGGATAAGTGGCTTCCAAAAAGTTAATGGCCATTTATTTACCAACCAATGACAGCGACAGTACTGCGGCCATTTATTTACCTAACGGCAATGATAGGACACGTTGCTGCGTAGCGTGGCCGATGGGAAAGACCTCAGACGGCGTTCGCCATTACGAAGTTTTTTCTCTTCTCTTCTCTTGTGTGTTTCCTTCGATGACAAATTGGCGTAAAGGCAAAATATGTTGGCGGCTTATGATAATTGGCCATTAAAACTAATAATTTATCAAAACGTTGGCAGATCCAGCAGCCTCCGCATTCTTGCCCTGGACGAGGAAACAAAAGAAGAAGCGCCGTTTCCTCAGCAATGTTGTTTATGAAAGAGGTGCTAACGAGATAAAGGTGTGTACATTGGAGACAATTTTATTATATTTATTATTGAAGAAAAAAATTGTTTCCAAAGAATTTAATCAAAAAAAGTGCACAACTATTTTGTTTCCAAGTAGTCAAAACGTGTGTGCCTTTGAAGCGTTAAGGAATTCAGCTCTATCAACATGCTTGCCAAACGAATACATCTCAATTGGTGGTATGCTTTGCAAACGAATTTTTTTTTTTAAAACTATTTTCCAACTAAAACAATTCGAACATGGAATCCTAATGACACTGTACTTTTCAGTCTCCTACAAATCCTACCCTGTCACTCATCGTGGCATAGGAGTGGCAATGGTCAATGGCCAGCGAATGTCATGGCGAGCAAAGACAGGGAGGTAAACTTAATTTTAATTGGATTTTGTATATTTATTTTTTTTTTTTTTTTTTTTTTTGTATAACCATGTCGAGGCTCGTATGAGAGCGAACACACAACGCACAGCAAGGGGGCATGAGGACAAGAGGGCGGAGTTGGAAGGGACAAAACAGTGAGGGAACATACACATTAGGTGATCTGTGGAAAGGAGAGGGATGGGGATGGCGACGGGGAACTATGGGAGAGAAGATGGACATTACAGGGACTTTCAGGAAGGAAAGCAGCGGGAATTGAAGGAAGTGGCTTGGGTGGAATATCGGCGTAGAAAAGATCGAGGATTTGGTATGGGGATGATAAGAGGTGGTGTTGACAGCTGTTTTGAAAGCCTGGAGGGAAGAATGGGAAAGAATAGAGTGAGGGAGTTTATTTCCAAAGGCGGGAAAAAGAGGAATGAAGGAGTGAAGGTGAGCAGTGGTTTCGTGATTTTGTAGTTTTACCAGAAGGGGGGTTGGTTGGCGGACTTGAGCGCCCTGTGCAAATGTGGTGGGGACAATTGCAGAGAGAGCAGGGGGGCAAGGGGCTGGAGAGGAGACGGTAGAAGACAGAAAAGACCACCGACCAACTGCGGGTGATTGAGTGAGAGGCCCAAAGACTCAGCTTCATTGCGGGAGATGCCGATGATCCTAAATGCCCTGGTTTCGACAGCGTGAAGCCGAGAAGGTGGGAGGCAGGAGCACCAGCCCAGAGGGAGAGCAGATACTCCATCAGGCTACGACAAAGCTTTGTAAGTGGTCAGGAGCTCAAGAGGGCCGAGAGGACTTTGCACGACGGAGGATTCCCAGTCGGCGACTGGCTTTGAGGCTAGGTTGGAAATGTGACTTTCCAGAAAGGTCATGCAGATAGTGAGACCCAGAAGCTTGAAGAAAAAGACTTCTTCCAGAGATTGTGTGAAGAAAGTGGATGGGGGAGTTTTCTAAACGGTCCTTTCGAAGAGACATAGTGAGAGTGTGAGATTT
Source organism: Eptatretus atami (assembly GCA_035128595.1). NCBI lineage: Eukaryota > Metazoa > Chordata > Myxini > Myxiniformes > Myxinidae > Eptatretus > Eptatretus atami. The sequence continues at coordinate 58,623,636 of CM068954.1, forward strand.
GTCTGATTGAAAGACATGTCTCCATTGTTGGACCAGTTGTATTTTATCCAGATCTGCAGTGAGCGAAGAAGCTGCTGCTTGCCGGTCTGAGGGATGACAGATGGTACGCAGAGGGTGGAGTCATCAGCAAAGAGATATAGAGATTTTCCAGAGAGTCGGAGGATCATTGATGAAAACCAGAAAAAGAACAGGGCCCAGAACGCTACCTTGAGAACTCCAGCCTGCACAGAAGAGGGATGAAAGAACTCCATTAGGGCCACACGTTGACTGCGACAGGAGAGGAAGTCTGCGAGCCATGAGTGGAGATGGCCTTGGATACCATGGGAAGAGAGTTTGGGTGAGTAGTGCAGGGTGCCAGACTGTGTCAAAAGCTACGTGATATGTCCAGGGATACGGCTCGGATTTCCTGTCGTGGCATTGAGGACCTCCATCCATTGATGGGAGAGCAGAAGCAGCATATCCAGGTAGAGTGACCTGCGTCTGAAACCAATTGATGATCGAAATTCAAGCCATTGGAGAGAGGAAGGATTTCATGTCTGAAGCGATGATGGATTCCATAACCTTGCTGATGATTGGGAGAAGGCCTGTTGGTCTGTAGTTAACAGGATCTGTTTTTGCACCTTTTTTATGCAGGGCAGTGATGTTAGCAGATTTCCAAGCAGATGGCAGTATGACCTTGAGCAAATGAGAGGGTGAATAGAAACAGAGAGAGGAGTGAGCAAGGGCAGAAGAGCAGGCTTTGAGGACACGTGGGCGTGATGCCGTCTGGACCGGTTGCAGAATCTGAGTCGAGGTTTGAAAGCAAGCTCTCCACCTTATTAGAAGAAAAGGACACAGAGTCCAGGGACAGTGGGTGCGACTGGGTAAGGTGGGTGAGAAAGTGATGGGTTTAGGACACAAGGATTTAGCTGCAAACACCGAGTTTAGACATTCAGCTTTATCACGTGCGGTATCAGCAGTGCAGCCATTTGAGGGTAAGGGAGGGGATGGAGGGGGGAACATACACCTAGAAACAGATTTGATTTAAACGCCACCAGGATTTTGAGGAGGGAGAGAGGTTTGAGAGTTCAGACTTGAGATGAGAAAGATGTTGTTTTCTGGCTCTCTCCTGAGGGTAGATACACACTTGTTCGGAGCTTTGTGGAAGGAAACTGAGATTTGCCCACAGTTGGGTTTGCTTTCCATGAGGCAAAGGCAAGTTGTTTCAGGACAACTGCCTCGCCACAAGCTTCAGTAAACCAAGGGCGGGAGGAAGGTAGGACAACTGAAGACGAAGAGGGATAAATCTGTGCATGAGGTAGAGCAAGTTTCTTTGAAAGAATTCCCAGGATGAGTGATGTTTGAGAAAGTAGTGATAGGAGACCAGTCTGTAAGTTTGATAGCTGCTTGGAGACCCTGCCAGTCGGCTTGCGTGAAATGCCAGACTCGACGGCTGGTGAGGTGGTTCTCTGATAACAGCCAGAGAGATGTCCACTTTGACAAGGACTGTCAGAAGAACCGATTGGAGCGGAGGAAGAGCAGCAGATATTGTCAGGGAAATTGTCAAATCAGATCTAGAAGAGATGGTAGTACCATTGGTTGAGATCCGGTCGGGAAATTGACCGATTGAGTCAGTCCCAATGAGTCACAGAAAGCTTTTTGCTAGGCGGTACCATGACAGGTGAGAGAGGTACCCACCTAGCCAACTGGGTGATGACAATTGAAGTCACCACATGAAGGAAGAGAGAGTTGGATGAGAATGTAGAAGATGGTCCATGTTTCGGATAGTGAGGTGTAGGATGGAGTCATCACTGTTCGGTGGACGGTACAGACACATATAAACATGAGGTGGGGGTGGAGGGGAAGCCGTAGCCAGAGGTTTCCTGGGGGTGTGGGGAGGTGAGAGCAGTGCAAGGAGAGTGAGGAATAGAGTCTTTGATGAAGAGAGCAACACCTCCACCAGGACGGCTCAGGTCTGTCAACCGGAGGAGGGAGTAACGGGGAGAGATACTTGGGAGTCAGACACGTCATGGGAGAGGAAAGTTTTCTGTTAGGCAGATTATGTCTGGTTTGTCTAGTGGCAGCCTGTATGGAAGATCTGAAAGGTTTGAGCGAAGGCCCCGGATATTGAGGTCCACACTTTTAATGAAGATGTAGGGGAGAGGCTTTGGGTGCAGGGGTGGGGGGGGAGGGAGGGTAGGGACAAAGGACGAGGGGGGGAGGTAAGGAGGGTTGTTGAAAGAGTGTGGGGATTGCAGAATAGCTAGAGGAAGGGGCCGAATGAGGAGGAGAAAAGCTCTGTGGTGCTGGGGGAGAGGGGGACAAGAGACAAGGAAGAAGGCAGTTGAGGATTTGAGGAGGTGGAGTGAAGAGATGGAGGTGTGAGAGGGCAGTGGAGGGAGGCAGCTTGGTGGATGAGAGGGGGGGCAACTTGAGAAGATGAGTGAGGGGGATGAAAGGTGGAGAAAGGTGAGGGGGAATTTTTTGAGAGAGGTGAGAGGGAGGCTTGGAGGGAGAAGAGGTGGGATGGTTGCTTTGAGAGTGAGAGTGAGGGGTGAGGGGGGTGGTTGGCACTGAAGTGGGAAAAAAGAATGGTTGATGGAAAGTGAACATCCATTGCAAAACTGTGGTTTTTAAAAGTTTTAGGTCGGAGATGCGATTTAACACAATTCTTGATGGATGCAATGAAGGCGGAATCAGAGAATGGAGAGAAGAAGCGGCTGTTAATAGTTGGATTTTTTAGGCAAGGAGGAAGGAGAGTCGAAATGAGAGCAGCCTGTTAAAATAGCAGAATAGTGCATTATGAAACAGTAAAGAGTACCACACGTGTGAGAGAGGAAGATGAAGCATTATAAGATCGTTTTTGTTGTTATATTAATGTTTGAGAGAGTTTTCAACAGATTAAGTCATGGAAGTGTTGTCGAAAAAATCGAGGAAGAAGACGAGGAGGAAGATAAGAGGAAGAAGAAGAAGCAGAATCGGGAGAAGGTTAGCGTGTTGTTGTAGTTGTTGTTGGGTATTTTTTTTTTTTTTTTTGAGATAAGAAAAAGAGATTAGTTTGGAGAATGAGGACGTTAGGAAATGGGGAGGATGAAAATTGAAGCTTAATGGGAAGGATAGAAATTGAAGGTAATGGGGAGAAAAAAACAAAACAACAACAAAAAAAAACGATCGAACGGTATAGCCTCAAGCCTAGGCAAGGCCTAGGCCTCAAACACTCCGGTAAGAACGTCGACAAAAAACTCACAAAATAGCACGATTTTTGAAACAAACCGAACTAGAACACACAGTGACATGTAGGTGAAAATTTTAATTAACTCTGTGTGTGTAAGTATTCACAGCAGTTGTTTACTTCAATGAAAGCGATAATTCGTGGAATGATGTGAACATTCTGTACGGGCATGCACTACTTCTGGATAGTGATGACTTACTGTATTCTAATAATTTCTCGATTTCTATGCGCATTTATAAGATAAACACATGCCCAATCCAGTCGTCGTTTACGAGAGCGAAGGAACGGCTGTGTGTTTGTTTGAAAGTTTGTTTTTTTTTGCAGTACGGCCACGCACGTACGGGCACGTGAGAGAGAAGGAACGGCCTGTGTGGTTGTTGTTTCTGGCACGCGGTTTGAAAGTTTTTTTTTTTGTATGTACGGGCACACATGTACGGTCATGCATGTACGGCCACACGCGTCCAGGCACGCGAGAGCGAAGGAACGGCCTGTGTGGTTGTTTCTGGCAAGCGGTTTTAAAGTTTTGTTTTTTTTGCACGTACGGGCACGCATGTACGGGCACGCACGTACCGGCACGTGAGAGCGAAGGAACGGCCTGTGTGGTTGTTTCTGTGCATGCGGTTTGAAAGTTTTTTTTGGTTTTTTTTTTGCACGTACGCACGCACCTACGGGCACGCACCTAACGGGCATGCACTAGTATTCAAAATGAGAAAGCTGTGGCCATTCTTCTTCCACATGTGTTGCACTGCATTAAATTTCTGTGGGATTTACTCATTTTCTATTCGTCTGTATGTTTTCCTGTGAACTCCTATTTCTGTCCTTTTTTCGTGTTTGTATTTGACCTCATTATCAACTAGAGAGTTCATAGAACAACCTTACCCCCACTCAGTCTTGAGAAAAAGGTGATGGGAACAGTCTTTTCAACTCTTGTTTTGCATTTCCCAGCACTAACTATACGGTTTTGTTTGTGAACTTTGAATAACGGGTACAATGGTAACCATATGCTATGTGCCGCCATATTTGTCTGAATGCTAAAATCACAATTACTCCCCTCAGGGCATGAGACAGCATGAATGTTTTTCTAATTGCTGATAAACGGAAGGTTTTTGAAGAGTGCCAATAAGGTGCTTTGTGTTCAAAGTGTTCTATGATATAAAAACAGCCTTTTAACAGCCATTTCTCCCTGCTGAGCAGGGGTTAGCTTATGCGGGCTCCATGCAATCATGTTCATTCTTGAGCAATGTTTTTTATGGCCGGATGCCTTCTTGACGCCAACCCTGGTCGCCTCTTACGAAACACAGGGATATGGTACACCTATTCTAACTGGGGCATACACCGGAAACCAATACACTGGTATTCATTTCGCCGACCTCGGAAGGATGACAAGCTGAGTCAACCCCTGGTGTTAATTCAGTGGAAATCGGTGTTCGAACTCAGGACCCTAGGATCCCAAGCCAACCACCAAACCACTAAGCCAACACCAGGCTATTCTAGTATATAATTCAATGAAATAAAATAAAGTTTTAAAGGCTGTAGAGAAATTTTTTCGGAAGATTACCATCATCGATGCACCATCTTTCACACCACCTTATTTAACACACATGAATTTCCTTATTCAGCACGCATGAAATTTCCAGGCATGAAATCAGAGCCATATCTCGAGACATATCACATGATTTTTGACACGGTCTGGCACCCTGCCCTGCTTAGCAAACACTCTTCCGGTGGTATCCAGGCCATCTCCACTCATGGCTCGTAGTCGCGATTTCCTCTCCTGTCGCAGCCAACGTGTGGCCCTGAATGGAGTTCTTTCATCCCCTCTTCCTGTCCAGGCTGGAGGTCCTCAAGGTAGCGTTCTGGGCCCTGTTCTTTTCTGGTTTTCATCAATGATCTCTCCGACTCTCTGGAAATCACTCTTTATCTCTTTGCTGATGACTCCACCATCTGCCGTACCATCTGTCATCCCTCAGACCGGCAAGCAGCAGCTTCTCTGCTCTCTGCAGATCCGGATAAATCACTAACTAGTCCAACACGTGGAACATGTCTTTCAATCCTGACAAATCTCACACTCTCACTATGTCTCTCCAAAAGGACCGCTTGGAAAACCTCCCCCCCCCCCCCCCCCCCCCTCTACTTTCTCAACAATCCTCTGGAAAAAGTCCTTTCATTCAAGCTTCTGGGTCTCACTATCTGCCATGATCTTTCCTGAAAAGCCACATTTACACCCTGGCCTCCAAAGCCAGTCACCGACTGGGCATCCTCCATCGTGCAAAGTCCTTCCTCGGTCCACCTGGCTCCTGACCACATACAAAGCTTTCGTCCACACCTGATGGAATCCTGCTCTCCCTCGGGCTGGTGCTCCTGCCTCCACCTTTCTCGGCTTCACAGCTGTGGAAACCAAGGCATTTAAGATCATGAGTATCTCCCATG
>CM068954.1:58629301-58648221 GCA_035128595.1 Eptatretus atami
GTGAGGCTGAGCCATTGGGTCTCTCACTCTCTCTCACCGGAGGCAGGTCAGTGTTCTTTCTGTCTTCCACCTTCACGCTTTCATTCCTCTTTTTTCTCACCTTTTGAATAAACTCCCCACTCTCTTCAATCCCATTCTTCCCTCCAGGTATTCAAAACAGCAGTTCACCACCACCTCTTATCTTCCCCCATCCAAAACAATGATCTTTTCTTCCTCCTCCGTCAATCCACTCCAAACCCACCTCCTTCAAATTCCCTGCCTTCCTTCCCGAAAGTTTCCTGTTGTGTAAGTACTGAAAGTCCTTGTGGTGTCCATCTTGTATACCACGTGTTCCCCGCCCCATCCCTCTCCCTTCCACAGATCTCCTAATGTCTCTGTTCCCCACTGTTTTGTCCTTGCCTCTCCTACCCCTCTTGTCTCCTGCCGTCCTTGTTGTGTGTTGTATGTTAGCTCTCATATGAGTCTCGATAATGTCTACAAAAAATATATATTATATATATAAAAACACGTTGAATAGTTATTTGTGCCTGTTGTTTGTATCCTATATGACTCCCCAAAAACAATGTTTCCTGTTTGGAATGATTTTCAATTTTGTTTGACTGCCAGACAGGCACACAGTCTAAATAAATATAGGACTGTGCATCCTGAAGCTCACCTGCATCAGGAGCAACAGTCACTAAAACCGCCCGCAGACCCCTTAGACCCTGATTTATTTTTTAATGCTGTCAACAAACTTTGGTACATCATGGGAGATGAAGGTTGTGGTCAAGTTTCATCGAACTTGTGTGTGTAGATTCAGAGAAGAGAGCAAATACCTATTTTGAGGGATGAGAAACTCCCCCCCAGTGGACCCCATTAATGAGCGCAGATTTTGATGTGGTCAATATACCTTCATTGGGCATCAGATATGAAGCTTGTGGCAAAGTTTCATCACAAAGCGATAATGACTGAAGTGTTTACAGACTGACTAACTGACTCTCACCCACCGACGGATTCTGCTCGATCGCATAAGCTCACCAGACTACAGTCCAGTTGAGCTAAAACTCCTCTGTGCGCATACGTGATCGGGATGAGATTCCATACATTTTGCTAATTTCAGAGGCAAAGTACTGCTAACCTGCATGTTTCTGTTGTGATTCGTGTTCTACAGTATTCAACACATGTAATTCAATTGATATTATAAGTTGATCCTCAATCATAGACCGACGTCTGTAGACAGACAGACAAAAGTGAACCAACTGCTTCACCCCACTCTTCGCTTTGCATGCGTGGGGTGAAAATCTGGAATATTCCACGGCAGTATTGGTACAGGAGCTGTTAACGTGTGACACCATTTAATGCTGTTATCACATTTCTCACTATTGACCTTGTGTTTTTTGTTTTCTTGTTTGATGTTGGTTTTTAGATCCTCGTGGAGGATCTCTAAGTCTGACTCACGTTGTTGTTCTTCATCTTCTTCTTTGACTTTTTTGTTTCACGCCTAACAGTTTTTCATCGAAACTTCCTGAAACTTGGCATATATATGTAAAAATACCCTGCACAGACCAGTAACCATCTCCGATTTTGAAAATTCCTCCTAGAAAAAAAGTTATGACGTCAAAATATCTCCGCTAATGGAAATCGCCTAAAAAATATCATCCGAAACTAGGCAAGCTTTTTGAATTCTGTTTGCGGGAATCGAACAGGGCATTAGCAGAGATGAATTACCGCACATACGATACATCACTATGACGTCATATCAATTTTTATGACGTCATTCCTATTTTCTGACTTTTGTTTTTTTGTCATTTGTTCACAGCCTACAGTTTTCATCGAAACTTCCTGAAACTCGGCATATATATGTAGAAATACCTGCGCGCAGACAGTAACAATCTCCGATTTTGAAAATTCCTCCTAGAAAAAAGTTATGACGTCAAAATATCTCCGCTAATGGAAATCGCCTAAAAATTATCTCAAACTAGGCAAGCTTTTTGAATTCTGTTTGCCTGAATCGAACAAAGCATTAACAGAGATGAATTACGCACATATGATACATCACTATGACGTCATATCATTTTTATGACGTCATTCCTATTTTTAAACATTTTTTGTTTCACAACCCAGAGTTTTCATCGGATCTTCGTGAAACATTCCATGTATATGCAGAAAGCCCACGCGCAGGCAGTAACCATCTCCGATTTTGGAAATTCTTCCTAGAAAAAAAACTTGACGTCATAATATCGCCACAGATGGAAATCGCCTATACCATTATTCCTGTAACTAGTTTGTTTCACAGCCTACAGTTTTCATCGAAACTTCTGAAACTTGGCATATATATGTAAAATACCCTGCACAGACAGTAACCATCTCCGATTTTGAAAATTCCTCCTAGAAAAAAAGTTATGATGTCAAAATATCTCCGCTAATGGAAATCGCCTAAAAAATTATCTCCGAAACTAGGCAAGCTTTTTGAATTCTGTTTGCGGGAATCGAACAGGGCATTAGCAGAGATGAATTAGCGCACATATGATACATCACTATGAGGTCATATAAATTTGTATGACGTCATTCTATTTTTTGATATTTTTTGTTTCACAACCAGAGTTTTCATCGGATCTTCGTGAAACTTGCCATGTATATGCAGAAAGCCCACGTGCAGGCAGTAACCATCTCCGATTTTGGAAATTCTTCTAGAAAAAAAGTTGACGTCATAATATCGCCGCTAATGGAAATCGCCTATACCATTATCTCCGAAACTAGGCAAGCTGTTTGAATTTTGTTTGCGGGAATCAAGCCGGCATTAGCACAGATAATTAATTCATCGCAAACTCTGATACATCAAATGACGTCATCATTCGTTTTTATGACGTCATCATTAAGAGGACGAGGATCTTAGCTCATTCGAGCTTGTTGTCGTTTACCCATGCCCAGCTATGGGAGAATGTTTGAATCAAGTTTTTTAAAAGGTGTGAATATCATTTATCTTGAGAAATCAGTCAACCCCAGCATAACTCTGCATGGGCATGTGTTGTCATCTTGTAAAATTCATTGTTGCCATTGATTGTGTGAACAGCATGATGACTGGTTGAGGGATGTTGACTCAGTAAATTACTAAAAGGAAAAGCATCCGTCCGTCTGTACATCACGCTTCATTCTAAAGACTTCCTGCTGTCGTAGAATAATAAAAATGATCCCGTTGGAAAGCTCATAATGGATTTACTGGAAAGGAAAGCGAATAATCGATTGACTTGGAACAAAAATTAATGTCCGTTTAATCAGACATACCTGTTTTAAAAGGCCAACCGGGCGCAGTGGCGTGCGCCTGTAATCCGGCTACTCGGAGGCTTGGGTTGGAGGATCGCTTGAGGACGGGATACTCCTCGAAACAATAGGAAAATCTGCAAATAAAAATACACGGAACGGGCGCACACACCACAACAACCACAGCCACCATTTACAGCAACAACAACTATGTGTTATATCATGTCTTTTTATGCCTCCGCTGACGAAGTGTAGAAACGCCTAGAACAGCCTCCACCAGAGGCATTATGCTTTCAGGTTGTCCATTGGTACGTCCGTACATGCTAATTTTCTCTGCATTAACACAAAATTTTCACCATGGGTGCTACGACTCATGTAGAATGTTTTAATGATAACTATGACATCATAAGTCACGTGATATGACAGCCATTTTGGAGAAAAAGAAAAAGTTTGGAGCTCTGTATCTCCAAAACCGCTCCATAGAAAAAAAAATTAAAAACTTAGCACATGTGAAGTACTCCCCAAGGGAAACAAGTGTGACTTTTTGATGATGTCATAGGTGTGGCTTCGTTATGATGTCATAATTGCATACGTCGAACGCTTTATCCGATCAGTACGAAAAAATTTGAGGGTCATCTGGGGCTAAATTGTAGGGGGTGGGGGGATAATTGATGACGTCATCGGTCACGTGATTCGGCAGCCAATTTTTTTAAACATAAAAACCTTCAAAAATCTTCTTCTCTGAAACAGCTGAACAGATCAAGGCAAAACTTTACAGGTATGATCCCCTATCCATGAGGAACAAAACGTTCTCCACATGTGACATCAAAGGTTACATGGTTGGGCAACTATGATTTTTTTGAAGAATAAACCTTTAAAATTTTTGCTCTCCAGAACGGCTTGACAGATCAAGGGGAAACTTCACCCACATGCTCTCCAAGCCTCAGGGATCCCAGTGTGTTCATGAATAATAATTAATCGGTCAATTGGTCTGGCAGTCATATTGGATTGAACGAAAATCTTTGAAAAATTGCTTCTCTTGAACTGCTTCATCAATCGACGTGAAACTTCACAATTATGATCGAGTAGTGATGGGGGAACATTTGGTTTAAATTTCAACCTTGATCGGACGCATGGTCTGGCAGCTATAATTATTTCACCTTTTGAATGTGGGTTCAGGAATTTAAAATGAAATTTGGTACAAGTATGTATTATGATGTAATAATGTGGGTGTAAGCATATCTGGCGACGTCGAAGAGTGCCATTCGAGTTTTCGCTTGTTTCACCTCATTTTACATCCTCATTGTCGTTAATAGATCGACATGCAATATGTGTGTGATGTACAACATGTATTTTGATGAAACCCATCAGTGAAGTGACGTGTAGAAACGCCTAGAACAGCTTTCAATGTTTCTTTATGGTTATGAATAGCTCAGTTTATATCCATGTTGTTATACCAGCTCACAACATCAGCAACCTTCCACTACATCAATCAAGTGTTGCTCCTTTTACTGTTTTCTATGGCTCTCAACTTTTACCCTGCAATCTCTGAATTCCAGATTGTAACAGCATTTGTTAGAAAACATTAATTATTCCCACCTGTCACAGGTCACATTCCTGGTAAGCAAACATTTACAACTTAAACACCTTCTCAGTTTTGTTCACTTATTATGTCTTGCTGTCACTGTCAAGACGTCCATTTAATTGAGTGCTTAATATAATTAGCAGTGGCTTTAGGATAAATGGATGGAATCGACAGAACATTTATCGAGGTATGCTGACATCCGTGGGAAGCACGGAGAAGCTGATGTTTTGGGCATTAACCCTTTCATCGGAGCAAAAGGAAATTACTCCGCCGAAGAGATTGCTATTACAAAAGGAGATTACTCCGATGTCTTGTTTTTTTTCACCAACGAAGGGTTAATGCCCTAAATGTCAACTTTTCCTTGCTTCTCATAGTAGCGAGCATACCTCAACCAACTGCCTTTGATTTCATCCAGTGCTCTACTTACCTGCCAACACAGATCGACACCAGACTTCATGAACAAGACTATTTCTTCATTCTGCTTCATGATAAAGCCAGCCATTAATCTCAATCATCCTTGGAAATGTAATCAAGTCCACTACAGTTGTTCCAAAGTTGTGGACAGAGAAATTAAATTGTTTGAAAGGCTAGAATTGTAGAGGGACAGGACATTGTAAGAAGTTCGACAGTGTTGCACAGCATTTGCAGGTTTTTTTATGTTTTTATTTCCTTAGTACAGTAAGTTTTAAAGTCTGCTGCAGTGTGAGCACGCCTTTATAGTGCGTTGAACATGCCAAATTGTAGGGGGAAATCACATCATTCTGCCAGAATAGGGAGAAGCTAGACATTTCATGGTGCTGAGGAAGTCATGTGAGATGAGCGAGTCATCTGACAGCATTGGCTTCTAACTGTGCGAGGAAATCATGTGAGATGAGTGAGTCGTCTGATAGCATCTTTCCCAACTGTGCAAAACTCATTCTGGCTATAATGATGTATGACAGTAAATTTTGCCAGCAAGGCTGCCCTAACAACCTGTGCTCTCTTAGCTCTGCGTACCTGCCATAGAATTTCTCTCACCTCAGTAACTGCCTATCCATGCAGGGTGGATGGTGCTTGTCACCCAAAAAGATGTATTCCCTGCTGTCAATGGCAATGTTTCAATGGACAATCGACGATGGTGCTGGGCCATAACAAAGCCGGACTGCTTAATGTCAGGCCACTTATTTGTGGGTCTTGCCTGTCGAATGATCATTGTGTGTGTATAGTAATGTAGCTGCATGTTTTCTTGCAGATATTGAATCTTCTGAAATGTTTTCATCGAGGGGCAAGTGCTGAGCAAATTCACCTGGGTGGTGGAAGGGATTTTTTTTGTTTTTTTCTAGAACAACTTCAGTCATTCTGCAGAACCTTCATCGACATTGGTTCCAACCATGCCTGTCAAAATAAGGATAAAACTGATGGAAAATAGCTTTACCTATCAGTGCTTGACATTGACAGAAAAAGATACTATTATAGGTTAACTTGTACAGCCTCACTGCAAAGCCTGAAATGACTGTCGCTGTTAGCTATTATATTATTCCAGAATCTAGAACCAAATTGCCACTGCAATGATTTTTTTTTTAATCGCTTAATTTTTTTATTTTTTGGGGGTTGGGGATAGGGATGTGGGTATTCTTCAAGCTTGTTTTCTTCTCACAACAAACATGCTTCACTGTAAGTTATAACAAGGTGAAAAATAATACATCTGTAACTTCCTCTTGGCCTGCTGCACTTGCTGTCTGATTGAATACTCACTGGACTCGCACAAACTGCACTGACAAGGTCATAAACCTCCACACTAAGCCCTCTTTTCCCCTTCACTGCTGAACCTGCTGCGATCATTACTTAGATCATGAATGTTTCCTTTGTTGTATATAAATCCAACAGGTCGTCCGTTTCATGAAGGTAATTTCTGCAAGTTAATTTCCCTCAAACAATGTGTAATGCAATTACCAATACATAGATTCCATAGAAGAGCTCTAAAATGGAATTGCCATTCTCTGACTTATCAGAAACATAAACTGCAGACACATTATCTTCTGAAGAAATGCAATGCATCTCTTGTTAAAACATATATATATATATATATATATATATATATATATATATATATATATATATATATATATTATAATATATATTCAAGCATAAGGCATACAACCCATGGCATCACTGACAGGAATATTAAAGGAGGGGGAGGGGAGAAAGAGGGAGGGTGAGAGAGGAGTGGCGGGGGAGGGAGAGGGAGAGAAGAAAGAGAGAGGGGAGGGAGCGAGGAGGGAGGGGGTTGAGGAGGAGTGAAGGGAATGGGAAACTAGGAGGGGGTGATGAAGGGGGGCAGTGGAAAGTGATGCCTCACCAAACGTGAGAGTGAGACTCTGGGAGGGGAGTGGGAGTGAGGGATATGGGGAGAGAGGAGGAAGGAGGGGGAAAAAACGGGAAGGGGGTGTTGGAGGAGGTAAGCATGAGGAGAAGGAGTTCTGGACTTGCATTTGAAAGGGGGATTTGGAGAGAAAGGGGTGGGGGTAGTACAGGAACGGACAAAATGGGGTATGTTAAAACAGTACGTTAATAGAGCATGCAGAGACTGTCCAGAGATGCCTATGGGGATGGAGAGGGGAGGAGGTTTGGGTGGAGGTAGGCGTGAGGGGAGGGGGAGAGAAGGCAGCGTGATGGGAAGGGAAGGAAGCATGAGGGGAAGGGAAGGCAGCGTTAGGGGGAGGGGAGGGATTGTGGTGTGAAGGGAAGGGAAGGCAGCATGGGGGGAAGGGCAGAGTGATAAAACATGCCCAAACAGCAACATTTTCGTTTTTAACCGCTGGGTTCTTCATAAAACCGGGTGGGAGGACTTAAAACCCCTGCTTCATTTTGGTGAAGAGCAGGGCCAAAAACAATATACAGCACGATATCTCAAAAAGTTGTGGACGTATTCGGACAAAACTTGGTGGACATATTGGGTGTGTGACAAGGAAGAATTGATCAAATTCTCGGCTCATGGAAGATCAAGTTGACAGAGGGTAAGAACAGCAATGTACTGAGAGTGGGAAAATGGACTCTCATTGGGACAAAATGAGCAAACAGGTTGAATCATTAAGCATCCACTCTGGGTTCGGGAGGTTGGTGGTTCGAACCCAGGCCGAGTCATACCAAAGACTTAAAAAATGTAAGTGCTGCTTCCTTGATTGATGCTCAGCATTAAAAAAAAAAAAAGGATAGAGCATGGAAAAACAACCATAGGTTGGCAACCATTGTGCAGGCTTGATGAGTCTAACAGCCTTCTCCTGCAATGGCATTCCTGGTAAGCAAACTTGTAATTTTTATTTAATTAATGAAAAGGGAAAAAAGGAGAGAGAGGAGGGGAGGAAACGCAACCTGAAAGTGAGGAGGTTGGGCTGGACAGCTAGTCATTGGGGGTAAAAAAAAACAACAAAAAAAAACATTGCAGGTAAGAATGGGGGATTACGTGAGATGGTGGTGCACTGCTTGCTGGAAGCTCCAGATGTTAGAATGTGATTGAACCATCTCTGGAAGTCAGTTCTGCAAAGGGGAGAAAAGAGGAACAAAGGATTGAAGATGTGCAGTAAGACTAGGCTTCGGTAGTTGAATGAAAGACACTGCTTCCAGCCTCCACTGGGAGGGGAAAGGATTCCTTTGATAGCAACGCATTGCATGAGTGGATAACGTCTGAAATCCAGGTTTGAAGGTGTCCTTGTATGCCGCAGGCAGTGAGCTTTGCAAGCAGAGCAGGATGCCAGACTGTATTGAATGCCAATATATGTCCAGGGAAATGGCCCTGATTTCCTGTTTCAGACTTGGAGCCTCTCCTGGCCATTGCTGAGAGAGGAGCAGCAGCAGCCTGCCCAGAGTTGAGTAACTGGGACTGAATCATATCGATGGTTAGTGATCAGGCAGTTTGAAAAGAGGAAAGATGACATTCACAGCAATGTTGGATTCCCTGGCTTTTCTTGTAATTGGAAGTTTACTGGATTATAGTTGAGAGCAACTGTTTTTTGTACCCTTCTTGGGAATGGAGTGATATTTCCTGAATTCCAGTCTGATGACAAGTGGTCAAAGGAGAAGGACATGCTGAAGACAGTAGACAAAGTAGAGGCAAGAGCAGCAGAGAAGGATTTGTGAGAACATGGGCACTGATGTCATCTGAGCCCATTGCCAAAGCAGGGTTGAGGCTGTACAGAACTTTCTTGTCCTTCTCGGGTGAGAAGGACACAAATTCCAGTCAATGGTGAGTACAAGGGATTAATATGGTGACAGAGCAGGATGAGTTGGGGAAATGGGATTTGGAGGAAAACACCAAAAGACCCTTGTATGACAATACCGTACACTATTTTGAGCTTGGAGTGGAGAGTATTGTGGATAATCATGTGCTTATAATCTTACATGCAGAGCTTTGCATTTCGAGGAAAGTGATTCAGTAGTTTTTGTGTTTTGTCTTTCTTTGGTTGGCCTTATGCAAGTGGCTCAGACATTCCACCAAGAGGAATTTGTACTGGCATTCAGCATAAACATGCAGAGAGGAATTGAAGTGGCAAGTGCCTCCCAGAAGATCAAGATCTCCAACCTTGATCGGCCAATTCCAAAACAGTGGAAAAAGTATTTGGCACAGCTGCTACAAAGAACATTTGGTGAAATTCCTCCATGAGCGACGAGGTATGTGTGATGCACAGAGTTTGAAAGAGGTAGCAGTAACTGTGGCTCATGCAAAATTCTGTCATGCTATCTCGCCACGTAAAGGAACAATTGCTGTAACTGAGCTGCATTGTGCCCATAAAGAGGCCGACACAGTGATGTTTTTGCATACTAGCTGCATCTCCAAATCCAGTGACCTCAACATACTCATCGAGTGTTCATCAGCATCGCATTAACTGCAAGTCTTTGCAGCTTCCAGCTGTATTTCCACACCTGGAAAGATGAGAATATTCACACCATCCACCTACCGGCTA
The DNA here is from genome assembly GCA_035128595.1 of Eptatretus atami. Classification (NCBI taxonomy): domain Eukaryota; kingdom Metazoa; phylum Chordata; class Myxini; order Myxiniformes; family Myxinidae; genus Eptatretus; species Eptatretus atami. The sequence continues at coordinate 58,639,067 of CM068954.1, forward strand.
TAAAGCAGCACCATGGAGATGGCATTACTAATGCGCACCCATCAGCGTTCACTGCTTCATTGGCTGTGACTCAGTTCGAGTATTTTACAGCAAAGGCAGGTCGAAGGCAATTAAACTTGTTGTGCAAAACCAAACTTTGTTTGCTGAATTTTATAAATTGGGAGAATCTTCCAGCTGAACAAATGAAATGATAACTGCTCGACTGCCCTCTGTGTGCAAACTGTATGGTCATCAAGATTACAGTGATGTCGATCTTACCTGATATTCCATGGTATGGGTGCAGGTTGATCAGCGATACCCTAGAAATTTAGTGAATGGATATACAGCCACCTTCACAAGACATAATTGAACTTGCATGCTGCACATGCAAAAAGTCCATGTGCAAAGCAGACACACATATGCTGTGTCTTAGGATATTTCTTGTACAAAAGTGTGCACATGAAAAAATTGTGGCAATGCACAACTGAGTCGAATTATACAATAAAAATGAATGAATCTTCTTATTATTCTTATTCTTCTTTTGTATGCAGCACAACGCTGCAGGGTAGCATCACTGTCTGAAGGCACAGCTGCACTGCTGATGATTATGGCAGGAATTTGTAATTTGACCATGGTACCGACGATAGCTCATCTACTCTTTGCAAAGGACACCGTGGGACCTTTAACCTCCAGAAACTAATGCCAGCAGATGGGACACCCATTTTAACATCCATCCGAGAGACGGCACATACATTGATGAATCACCCTGCCTGTGAAACACCTGGATGACAGACAGCTTATACCTGGGTCGGTTTTCAAACCCAGGCAAGACAGCTGAGAGTCGAGTGTGCATACCTCTAGGCCATCCACACCTCTAGGCCATCCACACCTCTAAGCCATCCTGCCAGCCGATGGAATTAATCAATTTGCAGTTGAATAAGTGTTGTATTTTCTTGCATGTGAGCTGATAATTAAATGCTGTTTTACAAGGAGACTCGTTTAGAACCACACTTGATTGTGTAATGGTTAGAGCATCCGCTCTCAGCCTGGGAGGTCAGTGCGTTGAACCCTGGCTGAGTCATACCAAAATAGTTTTAAAATGTTACGTGCTGCTTCCTTGTTTGATGCTCAGCACCAAAAATGATAGAGCACTGACAACCAACCATAAGTTGGCAACACTATTGCACACTTTTACGGGCTTAATGGCCTCCAGGTGTTGACGTTCCTTGTAAGGGAACGTTTTTACCCCCTGCACTTAAGTGAAAATAGGGGTTAAGAAATTAGTTCACTTTTCTGTCTGTCTGTACGTTTATGATCAAGGAGCTGCTTCATTTCAATTGAATGTTGTATTTTGAACACGAGCCGGATCACGAACGTGAAGTTTAGCAGTACTTTAGCTCTGAAATTGGCAAATTGTATAGAATCTCATCCCGATTGCACATGCGCAGGGAGGATTAAGATAATATTTTTAGTCTGTCTGCCGGTCCAAACAAAATTGAAAATCATTCCAAACACGAAAGTTACTGTTTTTAGGGACGTCATAAAGGACATAAACAACAGGCATGAATAACTAACGAGCAGATATCCGTCTATGACGGGTGTGGGGGACAGGACGGATCACAATACTCGGTTACGGTAGTTTTTTTGGATGTTTGCCGGCATTCAACAGCTCAGTTCATATTGGTGGCGTGTCTGGGTGCCCATGGTAGCGTTTGAGACCGTCGCTTAGATTGTTGGCCGTGACACTTCGTGCCGGATGAGGAACACGAACGATTTGACATATTCATCGTTTCTATATTAACTCCATCAACAGATTAACAACATGGCAGGATAAAAATCGGAAATGCTGAGTTGAACAAACGTCCTGAACTCATGGACTTCGTTAAGTAAAGCACGTCATCTGGGACCCGGCCGTCGGTTTGCCGCCGAATGCTCCTGATTGTGACGTCATCGATTCCCTCTTTGACAATTCGATCTATATTCGATTTTTTGAATCCGCTATCACCTGCATAAATACATGGAACACATAATGTGACGATTTCGGAAGTATGAACAGAATATGTTCGGAGAAAAGTGTGTTAGAAGTTCCAGACTTACACCCATTATATTATGATGCAACATTTCAAATAAGGAGGTGTATGTCATCAATGGCAGTAAACTTCTTGTCTGTTTAATTTAAAATCTATATTTTGTTTCAATTTAATTAAATACTTGAACACTGCAGAACACAAATCGCCTTCTTGACAGGATCAAAAAAACCTTCCATTCAGCAGTGCTTGGACAAAATATTACAGTATGTTACATCATCTCGTCCACTCAAATTTGTGGCTCACAGACCCTCCCCATGTCATTTTTAGCTCACCTGCACTTGAGTCACGTATGAGCTCATGCAATCGAGCAGCATCCAGAGGCAGTGTGACCACTCCTCATTTTCATAAATGTCAAGGTGAGCCAATGAAAAAAGCCAAGAATTCACAAGGTTTCGGAAAAGCGATGATAATAGAAAACCTATACGCCAAGAAAACCTATAGAAAACCAAGACGCCAAGGTGAACAACGAATAGCCAAGATCTTGTGAAAAAGCCAAGGAGTGGTCACACTGTCCGGAGGTGAGTGAGTGAGTGAGTGAGTGAGTCAGTCAGTCCGTAACACTTCAGTCATGTTATCGCTTGAACCAAACACATGATGTTGATGAAACTTGGCTACAAGCGTAATATCTGATACTTAACGAAGGTGTATTGAACACATCAAAATCTGTGATCATTAAAGGGGTCCCCCCCCAAAAATAGGAATTTCACCATTTTCCGAAACTACACACAATTTCGATGAAACTTGACCACAAACTTCATTACCCGTGATGTACCAAAGTTTGTTCACGGCATTAAAAAACAAGGGCAAATGTGTCCAAGAGCCGCGTCCTAAAGGTTTTGTCTTCACCAGAAGAAGAACAAGAAGAGGAAGAAGAATAAATAAAAAAAACAACTTCCGATATTTCATCACGTGCCGTCACGTCACGTCACGTCCGTCATGGACGATCTTCGTTCATGACGAGAAAATAGTGTATTTACGAAATTACAATATATTAAATGGAATAATCTTTAAATAGTAACGTGAACTTTTCGAAACTTTAAACAAATGTCCGAATATATATATAAAAGTTCATGATAGACGCTCTCAAAAGGCACCGTGTATGTGAGGATGTGTACAGGTATTTAGTATTTAAGGAGATCCGGATCCCGTATATAAAAGAGCCGCGTCCTAAAGGTTTTGTCTTCACAAGAAGAACAACAAGAAGAAGAACAACGCCGAGCTCTCTTGGAGCAGCGTTCGCTATGCGAGACGCTGCTAAAAATCAGGGTCTGGGGGCTTTGCGGGAGCTGATCCAGGTGAGCTTCAGAACAGGTGGTTCTATTTTTGTCTCAAGACTGCACAGTATGGTGTACCACTTTTGCAAAAGTAGTTGCTGGAATGAAGCACTATGTGCCTATCGATTCCACTAGTGAAGTTAGGTGATCGACCAGAGTTTGAAAATTTTCCCGCCTTTTTTGACCGTGGGCCGCCATTTTGAAATTTCAGGAAAAATCCATATTTTTGGAAATAATATTGATTTTTGAACATTTTAAAATATATATTTCTCTGTGTTTATATGGCCGAATGTACTACTGCACAGGGTAAGAGGTTGTATAAACCCTCTCGTTTTCAACATTACTTGATCATGGCAGTCGATTTTCTTTAAGCACAACGTGTTTGCTATGGTTTTGGGGGTTTTTTTGGCAGGAACTGTGTGTTAATGCACAATGTTTGAGCGTGGGATTGGTTGAAATCTTGATTAGACACACCTTGCCCCTGTGTTTTAACATTTCATTCCCTGCCAAGGAGAGGACAGACAAAAAGCTCTTTCTGAAGGGCTTTGAGTAGCACGCCCTGAATTCTAATCCTAATTATCCTCCCAAGGCCAAACTTCCAGCCAGTTTGTTCCATGTTTCTTCATGCAAATATTTGCATGATTTATTAAAATTTTTGCTAGATATTGTAAATATGTACTTAATATTAGATATTAATTTATTTGTTAATGACAGGAAAACATCCAGACACTTGTATTGATGTATAGGATGTTTTAAACATAAATGTAATAAGCACTAATGGATATCGCATGTACTCGCACATAACTTCACAAACCAAGGGATATAAATTGTCATGTTGACCATTTTGTAGTCACTGAGATTGTTGATCATACTTCGGTGACTTGTAAATTTAATACTTACCGAAAATATTGTTTTGGTTTTGGAAAACTTACCCCAGGGGGGAGAGCATACAGACATGGACACGTAGGTGACCCGAGGATGAAATCATTAGTCTTGGTGAAGATAGTACTTGGTCCTTTGTCAAGGGGTTATCGGTGGGGGCATGCGTTGGCTTGGTCATTGAGACTGCTGATTGTACTTCAGTGACTTGTACATTTAATACTTACCGAAAATATTCACACAAAATCCAGATCGCTTTGCTGCTTTCTCCATTTTTTATAAAGAATAGTTTAGCAAAGCAGCAGTGCCATTTCACATGGTCACATGACTTAATAATGGCCTCAGTATAAGAACAAAGGCAATTTACGTGATGTACAAATTGTCGACCTATCAGCCTTCAGACTGTTGTGAAGTCCTTGCATTAATTCTGCATGAGGAAATTATGGGCCATTATATGCATCAACGATCTGCCTCAATGCCCTCATTTCGACAAGTATCTATTTGCAGATGACACAAAAATATTCAACCACATTTGTTGACACTGATGAACGTGAATTGTAATGAGATCGAAAGTGGTTCGGAAAATGATCCAACATATGGTGTCTTCATTCACACCTCGATGAATGCAAAGCCCTTGAGAATTGCAATTGAGATCTTAGTTATCTGCATCACAAGTTATCCGATATGGATTGGAAAGCGATTGTGATGAAACTACCGACGAGTCTTTGACAGTGTGTGTAATATGACAAGGACAACGTCCACCTTCATGACCAATGAGCTTTGCCCACAACAATAGATTCTCGCACGTTTGAATGTACATACATTCTGGTGACAATTCAAACGGGCGAAAATTATAATTAGTGAGCATAAATAATTTGTATTTTTAAGGTGGAGCAATCATTACCTCTGCCACCGAAGGTGGAAGGAGGTTATGTTTTCACCCCTGTTTGTTTGTATGTTTGTTTGTGTGCAGGATATCTCAAAATTTGTCGACGGATTTTGATGAAATTTGGTCGGCAGGTTGGGTGTGTGACAAACACGAAGTGATTAGATTTTGGTGAAGTTCCGTTTCCAGATCCGGCTCCGAGAATTTTTTTAAGTGATTCTTCACCATTGAGAGAGAGAGGCCCAAAAACGATGTATAGCACGATATCTCAAAAAGTTGTGAACGGATTCGGACGAAACTTGGTGGACATGTTGGGTGTGTGACAAGGAAGAATTGATTCGATTGTGGTGAAGATCCGAAGCCGGATCGGGATACGACAATTATTTAATATTTAAAGTGATTCTTCACCATTGAGAGATGGGGCCAAAAACGATATAGTACTGTGTAGCATGATATTTCAAAAATGTATTGGGCCCGATATGTTCTTGTGGATCAGGTATTATGTGGTGGAGGTATGCTCTCTACTGAGAGCCCTTCTAGTTATACATCAATTATAACCTGCATCCATTACTTTTTGCTACTCTACTACAAATCGTGCTCCACTTTGAACTTTCAAAAACTAATGATTGGGCATGAAATGTAATATAAAAAATTTCTTAAACATTTCTTTTCCTGCAAAAAAAAAATGGTGCCGATGGAATTGATGGAAATGAAGAGCAAACCGTTATGGAGGATGGATAAAAAAATATACACCAAGCGTAGCCAAGATAGAGGCCTGAAATATACTTCTTTGCTGTCTGGGTTGATTGGATAAGAAGTTTGACTGTCATTTTCATAAAATAAAGTTTTACTATTTTACTGTGTGTGGCCAAATGTGTTTTGGTTAGAAAGGTGATTACTTGCGATAACTTGTATGTGCTCTTGTTTGCAATGGCAACGGAAATTTAAAAGCCAACTATCATGCCTGGGGCGGTCATGCTGGATGGCACGAGATGAGAAAAGTGATTCTTCAATGTATGGCTGTCCACTGCAATCAGCTCACAAGAAATACAGTTACTCTGCATGGAACAAAGCATCACTCCATGCATCATCACAACATAATATCTCATCCTCATTTGTACTTTCATGTGATTTAATGTGAACCAAAAAAAATCACACCATGTTTCTGTTCTGAATAAGGGATTGGTGATTGGCCCTATAACCCCTAACAGCATCACTCCACAACTCATGTCTCTCCTCTACTCAGTTTATCTTCGCAACTTTTTTGCATTCTTGCAAACTACAATGTGAACGTTTGGCTTGCTGAATGTACTGTGTCATCCCCAAGCATTATAGTACTCGTACCGTGATCTCGTCAAATTGCTCATTCATATAATTACCTCTGCTACGGAAGATGGGCGGAGGTTATGTTTTCATCCAATGATCTGTCTGTCTGTCTGTCTGTCTGTTTGGTTGTTACATGTGAAATCGAAGATTCGCAAATATGTTGGTTGTCTGGTCTGTTATTCTGTCTGTTTGTCAATCACCTACAGATCACATTTTTACTCCGATCTTCATGAAACTTAACCACTTGGTAGAGGTAGTCACACGCAAGAAGCCTATTGTTTGGGGTCAATAGGTTAAAAGGTCAAATGTCAATGTGACATAATCCATTTTCATCCGATTCACTTGATACATAGATACATGTATATACATACATGTATCTATGTACACACACACACACACACACTGTATATAAAACTGAAAAACACGGGTGGACGGTGAACCCTCCTGGAGGGTGAAGCCTTGGTCGACCAATGGGAGTATGTCTATTAATTATGTATTGTTTGAACGTGGGTTGGCCAGTGAGTACATCTATTAATTATGGATTCTCAGAATGTACCTTTAAGACATTTAGACCATTTAGACCCTTTGAACCATTTATGACCCTTTATGCCCCCTTCAACCCTTTAGAATTTTTCACCCTTTAGACCGCTTTGACCCTTTTAGACCTCGTAAGACCCTTTCAACCCCTTAGACTCCTGAAGACTTTTACACACTTTAGACTGCTTCAACCCCTTGACCCTTAGACCTTTGACAGTGAGACGCTCTTCGGACACTTTAAACTGCTTTAGACTCCTTAAACTCTTGATCCCTTCGACCCTTTAGACCTGTAACTACTGCTGGGACATACTCCTTAGCTGCTTTGGACCTTTTAAGATGCTTTAGACCCCCTTCTACACTTTAGAGTAAGACTCTTTAGAACATTTTAGACCTTTTTATACCTTTTAAGACCCTTTAGAGCCCCTTACACCCTTTAGACCACTTAGACTCCTTGAGCTTTTAGACCTTTTAAGACCCTTTTAGGACCTTTGGATCCCTTAAGACTTATTAAGACTCTTTAGACTCCGAAACATATTTACACCCTTTACATCCTTTACACCCCTTAGACCCTTTAGACCTGTACACCAGTGAGACCGCTTTAGACACACACCAAACAAACATCTATCGTCTTCTTGCAATACACACAGGATTCTTTCTTCAGCAAGTAATGTGCAATCTCTATGAACCAAGAGTCTGGGTACTCTGCTGGTTTGAACAGAATTTGCATATTGGGACACTGAATTGGTTCACCAATCAAAACCTAGAAGCAGACCGTATTGTTTATTTGGACTTTGCAAGTATCGTGGTATGCACGACACCTTTGTTGTTTGTTTGTTTGTTTGCCTGTGAGCAGGCTATCTCAAAGAGTTATAGACAGAGTTGGATGAAACTTGGTGGACATGTTGGGTGTGACAAGGACGAATTGATTAGATTTTGGTGAAGATCCGGATCCAGATACTAGGATTTTGAAGTGATTCTTCACCATCGAGAGATGGGGCCAAAAACGATATATAGCATGATATTTCCAAAAAGTTGTGAACGGAATATGAAAGACATTGGTGGTTCAGTTGATTCGGTGACAAGAACAAGCCGATTCAATTTTGGTTCAGGTCCGGATCCAGTTCCAGTGTATCAGTGGGATACAAAACGAAAACTGTTCAGCGTGACGGAGGTACGTGCTCTACCTATTGCTGTTCTCGTTGATAAATGATTATTATTAATGAGAATAATCAAGTCTTTAACATCTCGCATTGCACTGTCCCTGGTATTTTAAAGCCATGTATTTATGATGGAGTTAGCCTTGGAGTTAGCAGTGTACTTGTTTTGAGGATACAATTGTACACAAAGGTCAAACTCTTGAAAGAGCTGCATTAGCCTTGTTAATGCTCGGGTTAACATTAACATTAGCCTTTTTTTAATGTTGTGCCTTCTCCTTGCTTACTTTTATTGCATTAACCAAGGCATTATCTTTGGCATGAAGGAAGACATTAAACAGTACAACGAAAGACTGATGAACGTGTTAAAAGTATCGATTTTGCTTGAGTCTTATGAGAAATCGAAACACAATGCAAAGCTCAACCCTAAGTTAAGGCCTTCAATAATGTGAGAATCTAAAGTGAAGAGGGACAGCATAATTTCACCTGTTAAAGGAACTGCATCAAAAATAGACGAAATTCAATGCTAACTCCAATGCTGACTCACAAAGTACCCTTCACATGAGTGCAATGCTATACATTGTCATTAGTGTGCTTAGTTTAGCTCAAGCATTGGCACATGCAGTTGAGAGTCCACTAACTTATTACAAAATCCAATCGGAAACCTTTAAAGGTCCCATGTCACTCAAAAGTACTGAAATTGGCATTCTATTTATATATATATCCTATAGGAGTTCTTCATCGTGATTTCTGATCTGACAATGTTTTTTCACAATACTCGTTCTGTAAAATGTAAAATTAAAAAACAACCTCTTCGGGAACGCCCCTAAAAATTCTGCCGAAATCTACTGAACGACGCGTAACCCACATGACGTCATCTCCAGAACAACAAAGGCTTCACGCAAAATTACTCGGGTTGGTGGTCTACGTGATTCTATTGGCTTTCTGTGTGCTTCCACATTCGATTGATCGACTCAATCGCTTCATTCATTTCTGCTTTTAAAAAATCAAACATTTGGTTTTGAATAAT
>CM068954.1:58661770-58716787 GCA_035128595.1 Eptatretus atami
AGCGGGGTGTGGTGGTGCTGTGGAATTCTCATGTGTGTACATTTAATGAAGTGGACATTAGCAGCTTGTGGAAGGAACTTTGGGAAGGGTTGTGAAACAGAGACAAAGAGCTTACCTTGGTAGCCTTTTTGGTTGCTTTAATGGAATGCGTTTTTCAGCTCGAAGAACATAGGGGGAGTGTTATATTATATGATATATATAGTAATATATATATAGTATATAATATATTATATAGTTGTATATTTACAGCACGCACAGACAATACACACACAGACACACACTACACGGACACACACGAGGCACCAACACCAGCACTACATGGCTAAAGTACGTGGACACTGCACACCCAACATCTCATTCGCAAATCATGGGCATTGAACATGGCGGTTGTCAGCCCCACATTTGCTGCTATATGACAGCCTCGGGCATCTTGCTGAGAAGGCTTTTCCATGAGATGATGAGATACATTGCTGCAGGATGTTTGCTTCCATTCCAGGCTCACAAGAGCATTCGTGAGGGTTACACGACTGGATGTTGTGGTGTTAGGTGTCAGGCTCGACAGTGCGGCATATCCAATGTTGGATCGTTCAGGGTGTCCATGGGGTTAAGGTCAGGGGCTCTGTGCCGGTCCAGTCAGGTTCTTCTAGACCGGATCTCGGACAAACAATTTCTGTATGAACCTTGCTTTCTGCATGGGGGCATTGGCAGGCTCGAAAACAGGAAAGCCTTGTCCAAACGGGCTGCCACAAAGTTGGAATACAGAATCGTCATAGATAATGTCCAATGTAATGCTGGAGCATTAAGATTCCCTTCACTGGAGACTAAGGGGTACTGTGCAAAGAAACATGAAAAATAGCCCAGGATCTCAAATTCTCCTCCACCTAAGTTATACAGTCGCATTATGGCATTCGGGCAGGGTCGTGTTCTCCTGGTAATCCGCCAAATGCGAGATTCGTCCGTCGGACTACCCAGATGGTGAAACGTGATTTTTCAGCTGGACGAGACACATGTTCCACGTGCGTCCAGAGTCCAATGGGTGAGCTTCACCATTCCAGGCTGTTGCTTGGCATTGCACATGTTGATCTTAGGCTGTGTTGGGCTGCTCGGCCATGGAAACCCATTTATGAAGTCTCAACAAACAGTGTTTGGGTGCCCTGACGTTTGCTCTAGGGCATTGGAACTCGGAGTGAGTGTTGGAACTGACCGACAGACGATTTTTCGTGCGCTACAGAAAACACGCTTGCAGCACTTGCGTCCGCCGTTCTGTGAGCTTGTGTGGCCTAACCACTTTCCGTGGCCGCTGTGGTGTTGTCTCAGCAAGGAGTTTTCCCCTCACAATAACAGCACTTACAGTTGACCGGGGCAGCCTCTAGCAGGGCAGAAATTTAAATAACTGCCTTGTTGAAAATGTGGGCATCCAATGACAGTGCCACTTCAAAGTCACTGAGCTCTTCAGTCCTACCAATGTTTGCTGTGGAGATTGTATGGCGTGTGTTGCCTTGATTTTAAACACCTGTCAGCAATGGGTGTGGCTGAAATAGCTGAATCCCTAATTAGAAAGGGTGTTCGCAATACTTTGGCCATGTGTGTCTAACACATTTATATATATATATATAATAAATTCATATATAGTATATCATATATATACATTGTTTGTATGATTCCGCCTGCCGAGCGGCGACCGCCTCTAGCCAGTGGCGGCCACCTCGCCCCCGAACGGCACAATTCTAGTCCAGCCTCAGGGATCAACGCCGGAATCCCGCTACGGGTGTGTTTTGAGCACACCACAGCCTAGTCAACACTCGCCTGCGCTACAGGGTCAATCGCACGAAGCTTTGGTCGATATACCCCTATTATAATCGCGCGGCAGACTACGAGAGACTACCTCAATCGGGGCCCGCTTGAAACGAGCCGCTTAAGCAGCTCGTTTCGTTTTGGGATAACCAGCGGGAATTATCGCGAGCCCCGTTGGACCCGATCACTTTATCAGCTATTAAAAGCCCGCTATATTCCGAACTCAATGTTGGCAGTTCAATGAAGGAAAAAGGACGCGCAAACGGGTTACATTTCACACAAGCACATTTATTTGCACACATAACACAATATGCAGTCATGTATGCAATTCAGGCAAGGCAACAAAAGGCAATGCAATGTACAACGCACATATGTAAGCAATGGGGTAAGGGGAGGGGGAAAGGGAGAAGATTCGAGTAAAAGTAAAAAAGAGGACCAAGACTGCAGCCTTTTCTATGATTACTATGCACTTATACAGGTTTTACTTATGGACGGCGACAACAACACACACACAAAACACCCAAAATAAAGAAAGAGAAAGAAAATGTGACCGGGTGGTCGGGTTCGCGGGGCTCCGTCCTCTGGTCCCAGCTTCGCTGCTGGCGTTTCCTCCTGACTCGACAACCCGAGAGTGAGGGCGTCGATCCGGAGCGCCTTCCTCACAAACACGACCCAGCCACGAACGGCGACCACTCGACAACCAAACGCAACGACTACTCTTTTACACGGCGCCAACACCAGCGACAAGACTCTTTTACGCTCCTCAGATGTCTTTTTATAGCCCCCGTTTCGCCCGCCCTGCCCCCCCCTCTTCCAGCACGCGCGAGAAACGTCTCAAAGGGAGCGTTTTCCCGCCAAATCGGGGAGCTCGCCGCCGCTGTATTTGTCTACGTTCTTCCCTGGAGGGTTGAATCCCCGCATTGCCGGCGGACATGTCATTCGTGGGGGGGGGGGGAGGGGATGGGGTGCCGTCGTCGTGCTTTCTTGACGAATCAGGCTCCTGGCAACCGTTACTGAGGTGGAAACGCGGTGGTGTGGTTGTGAAGGTTTGTGGTTAATGTGGCTGGCTGGGCTTTGTGGTGGTAGTAATGGTGGTGCTGAGGTGCGTGGTTGTTGTGGTTGGTGGTTGAGGTGGTCGTGGTTGTTGTGGTTGGTGGTTGTTCCAAAATAAAGACAGCAAAAGAAAAACACACTATCTCAAAGATCACAGCCCGGTTACACGAATAAATCCCTTAGACATGGTGGGAAATCTATCTGAACACAGACTTATCGACATAACTGATCTAAGGACCATATATGGTGTTCTGTGAATTTCCACAGCCGTAAACAATATATATATGTATATATATATTATTATATATTATATATATACACATATACATATATTGTTACGGATGTTGTTAGGATTTCAGAATCGGATCCGACTAATGTCATTCAAACATTTAGGTCCTCAGACAGTTATTTCTCCAAATGCATGTCCAAGATAGACCCATCCCCATGTCTGGTGGATTCTAACTTTTATGCATTGAGAAGGGTAAAGAATAGATTCCTTTCTTATGGATGGCCTTTTTCTCTTTACGACAAGACACATTCATGCACGTGAGATACCGTTAGCCCAAAGGAAGGCTCACCCACCTCTTTCCACGACGTTGACAGCCACCTTTTTCTATCGACGTTTGACACCCCGTTCAGCAGTTCTGATGGACGTGAACTGGCTCTTTTTCGCTCGGGTTGAACATTGAGGTGATAATTGTTTTGTGATTCAGCTATTTCAGCCACACCCATTGCTGACAGGTGTTTAAAATCAAGCACACAGCCATACAATCTCCACAGACAAACATTGGTAGGACTGAAGAGCTCAGTGACTTTGAACGTGGCACTGTCATTGGATGCCACAGTTTCACAAGTCAGTTTTAAATTCTGCCCTGCTAGACAGCCCCCGTCAACGTAAGTGCTGTTATTGTTGAATGTGAAACGTCTTGGAGCAACAACAGCTCGGCCACGAAATGTGTAGGACACACAAGCTCACAGAACGGGACCGCCAAGTGCTGAACGCGTGTAGCGCAGAAAAATCGTCTGTCGTCAGTTCCAACACTCACTACCGAGTTCCAAACTGCCTCTAGAAGCAACGTCAGCACAAACACTGTTTGTTGAGAGCTTCATATGAAATGGGTTTCCATGCCGAGCAGCCACACACAAGCCTAAGATCAACATGTGCAATGCCAAGCAAACAGCTGGAATGGTGAAGCTCACCGCCATTGGACTCTGGAGCATTGGAATGTGTTCTCTGCAGTGAAAAATCACGTTTCACCATCTGGTATCCGACGGATGAAATCTGCATTTGGCGGATACCAGGAGAACACGACCTGCCCGAATGCATAATGCCGACTGTATAATTTAGTGGAGGAGGAATTTGGTCTGGGGCTATTTTTCATGGTTCTTGCAAGACCCCTTAGTTCCAGTGAAGGGAAATCTTAATGCTCCAGCATACATTGACATTCTGGACGATTCTGTGATTCCAACTTTGTGGCAGCCGTTTGGGAAAGGGCCTTTCCTGTTTCAGCCTGCCAATGCCCCCATGCAGAAAGCAAGGTTCATACAGAAATTGTTTGTCGAGATCGGTCTGGAAGAACCTGACTGGCCTGCACAGAGCCCTGACCTTAACCCCATGGAGCACCTTTGAGATAAATTGGTATGCCGACTGTGAGCCTGACCTAATAACCCAACATCAGTGTGTGACCTCACGAATGCTCTTGTGGCTGGAATGGAAGCAAATCCCTGCAGCAATGTTTCATCATCTCATGGAAAGCCTTCTCAGAAGAGTGGAGGCTGTTATAGCAGCAAAGGGGGGACCAACGCCATGTTAATGCCCATTATTTTGGAATGAGATGTTGGGTGTGCAGGTGTCCACGTACTTTTAGCCATGTAGTGTGTGTGTGTGTGTCCGTGTGTGTGTGTCTGTGTGTGTGTGTGTGTGTCTGTGTGTGTGTGTAAATATATATATATATACACTCCCCCTATGTTCTTCGAGCTGAAGAAACTCCATAAAGCAACCAAAAAAGGCTACCAAGGTAAGCTCTTTGCTGTTTCAAACCCTTCCCAAAGTTCCTCCACAGCTGTAATGTCATTCATAAATTGTACACACATGAGAATCCCAGCACCACACACCCCTTCAGCTGCCAGACTGGTTTCATTGGCGAATCAGCAACAGCACAGATAGCAATGCATACAAAAGAAAAACCGGTCTGGCAGCTGAGGGTGTGTTCTCATGTAAGGTGTGTGTAGCATTAGGATTCTCATATACACTGATGAGCCAAAACATTATGACCACCTGCCTAATATGCTGTTGGTCCTCCGTGTGCCGCCAAAACAGCACTGACCTGCCGAGGCATGGACTCCACAAGACCCCTGAAGGTGTCCTGTGGTATCTGGCACCAAAATACAGCAGATCCTTCAAGTCCTGTAAGTTGCAAGGTGGAGCCGCCGTGGATTGGACTTGTCGGTCCAGCACATCCCACAGATGCCAATAACATTTGAGATCTGGAGAATTTGGAGGGCAGGGCAACACTGTGAACACTTACTTCATGATGTCCTCAAACCATTCCCGAACAATGTGTGCCATGTAGCAGGGCGATTATCCTGCTGAAAGAGGCCACTGCCATCAGGGAATACCATTGCCATGAAGGGGTGTACCTGGTGTGCAACGATGTTTTGGGAGGTGACACGTGTCAAATTGACATTCACATGAATGGCCGGACCCAGGGTTTCCCAGCAGAACATTACCCAGAGCATCACACTCCCTCTACCGGCTTGTAATCTTCCCACGTGCATCCTGGTGCCATCACTTCCCCAGGTAAACGGTGCACACGTACACGGCCATCCACGTGATCTAAAAGAAAACGGACTCATCAGACCAGGCGACCTTCTTTCACTGCTCCAAGGTCCAGTTCCGACACTCGCGTGCCCATTGTAGGCGTTTTGATGGTGGACAGGTGTCATCATTGGCACTCTGACCGGTCTGCGGCTACGCAGCCATACGTGACAGGGCGTGATGCACTGTGGATTGTGACACATTCCTCCTGTGACCACCATTAAAATTTTCTGTGACTTGTGCCACAGTAGACCTTCTGTCGGTTCGGACAGATGGGAAGCCTTCGTTGCCTCGCGCATCAATGAGCGTTGTTCGGCTATTGTGTCGCAAGCTGCGAACCTTTGCCTCGAAATGTACGAAGTGGCTTCTCGTCTAAAGGACACGTCTGCATCTGGTTGATAGCCCCACCACTCTCTCATGAAAGTATAAAATGCTTTGAAATGTAAAATTGTTTCAGTGCAAGTACCTGAGAAAGTATAGAATCTCAGTGGCTGTTACTCCTTGGAACTGACCAAGTACCAAGTTAGAATAAAACTCTCTGATGTAATGTGGAAGTGAATTGAATCGGGTTGGTCTAACTGTTAACTAAAGTAAGAATAAATGAAATAGAACCAAATAATATTGCAATCAATGGGATTCTTAAGTTCATTGTACGAGGGTGAGAAGTGTATGGTGTATAATTAGAATAATAAATTTTTTCACAAGGAAGGACTTGTGTGGACATCGGTTTATCAGTGTCAATGGTTTTATGCAGGATTTTTATAACCAAATCGGCCAAACGTTAAACTCTGCCTGAAGTCAAATAGGATTCCACAATCGCCAGTTAGAACCTTCAACGATCACAACAAGGTGGGTAAAAAAATCCACATCAGTTGGCGCCTGGTGACTCGGATTCGAACCGACGTGGTGCAGTGCTCGTGACCGGAGGTGCTTAATCTGCCGGAGGCAGTGCCTGGAGGAATGACAAGTGCTTGAGCGAAGGTAAGGGAGAGCTCTTTCAGCAGGTAACGCATTTCGAACAAAGAAAAGTTCATTGTCAGATAATTTTATGATAGAAAGAAGTGGATCCGGCGAGAGAGTCCGTTTTAAAGTAAACGATAAGTACTGTAGTTGTTTTGTAGAGTGCAGGAGACGATTGACCGGCTGGGAGCGTGGTTGGTGATTTGCATTGAGATGCATGTGTTACTAAGAGTAAAAAATGAAACTTGTGCGAGTCCAATATTCACTGCAATGAAACGTGTTCTGTTGGATTTTGACGATATTTAACTCGTGCTGAATTAAGCTGTGGGTCTGTTTGGGTTGGCATGTTATTGTATTCTGGCGTTGTATTTCCACGCGAAGGTCGCAAGCTGCGACAGTGCAGCTCGCCCCCCTCACTGGATCTGTGGGGGTGGCATGTCTTGACACTGAGTCTGTGTTTGAGTCTTGCTTTAAGTGTGAAATTCGATTCATATGCAGATTCAAGAGAATGACGGCTATTGGGTCGAAGTGTGCATGCCGTTGGCAATGACTTTAAAATGATATAGAAATGTGATTGGTATTTGTCACGTGATCACACGTGAGTCTTTGAGATGCAATGCTTGTTAGTGTGTGTGTTGAAGCCATGACAGAGTAATGCTAAACTGTGGGTTTTGCCTGTCTTAGTTTTCTTTTTCTTCCCACGGATGTGGAGAGAACTTCCTGTTCCTTGTTACTTGGTGTTTGTAGTGCACCCTCTCTACTGAATCTGTTTAAAGTGAAGTCCATTTAGGAAAAAGTGTTGAGGTTTATTTTACACCATAGGGATTTTGAATAAATTGAAATAACAATTGTGAATGTGGATATACTGTATTCGGAACGTGAAGTCTTGGGAGTGAGCTCTCGCTGGCATTGTTGATTTGCAATTACACAACCTGGCAGGTTTAAGTGCTGGGCAAGCTCTGAGGACGTGTCAGAAATGTTTCGAAGATTTGATTGAGTTGTAACCATTGTACTTAAAAGATGTGATTTAAATGTAGAAACGTGATTTGGAATGATTTAAAATTGATTTGATGATGTTTAGCACGTGGGGCGATTCACAGATAATTGATGATGCCCTCAGAGGACGTTGAAATAGGCATATTGTTTTATTCGTCTGTAAATGTTGAGGTTGCCTGAACTTGTGCTGGAAGGCAATGGCGACCAACCCAGTGTAACCCTTTGATCGATTCAGTCAAGGTAAATTCATGATTTAATTGGATAGATGCTGAAGATTTTATTTTTGATTTATGGATTTTAAAAGGAAATATTTTATTGTTTTGACCAAAAAGTTGTTTAAGAGAGATTGGATGTTTATTAGTCTGAAGTTTAAGATGCTTTCCCAAGACTGGGATAAAGTTTGGGGAGGGTGTAGCTACATGTGTAGACAGAGTGTTTGAGCTGCAATTTAAATGATATTCGCCTGATGACAGATTTGACAAGTGATTGACAATTTTTGTACAACTGTTTAAAATCATTTATTTGTTTTGATAAAGGAAAATGGATTCGTAATTGAGACAGTCAGAGGAAGTGATAGATGGTTTGTGTATGTGAGTTGGAAAATGGCAGCATGTTTGCTGTTTTGGTGAGAGAGAAGTGGATAGATGGAATGTCAGAGATTTAAAATGTCGATGGAATTCAGAGTGTTGTTTTAGAGAGATTGGTTAAACATTATTTTTGAGATATTTTACGCTCTGCAGCCAAGGACGCTCTGCAGCTCAGTAACTGTGTTAGTTACTTTCAGACTAAGCTCATAAAAATAGAAAATTGGGGGAAAGAACTCATTGGGAAGGAACCATCATGTTTCTTTTAGTTGTGATTAATAAAAACTTTTTTTTTGAGATTTCAAATTGAGAATCCTTTACCTAAGGACTTTGTTAATCTGTTAATTGAGGATGGGAAAAAATTACTGAGAATTAAATCAAGATTAAAAAAAAAAATGGCAAAAAAAATGCTGATGTGGAATTTTTTTAACCCACCTTGTTGTGATCGTTGAAGGATTCTACCTGGCCGATTGTGGAATCCTATTTGACCTCAGGCAGAGTTTAACGTTTGTCCGATTTGGTTATAAATCCTGCATAAACCCATCGACACTGATAACCATGTCCACACAAGTCCTTCCTTGTGAAACAATTTATTATTCTAATTATACACCATACACTTCTCACCCTCGTACAATGAATTTAAGAATCCCCATTGATTGCAAATATTATTTGGTTCTACTTCATTTATTCTTACTTAGTTAACAGTTAGACCAACCCGATTCAATTCACTTCCACATTACATCAGACAGTTTTATTCTAACTAGGTACTTGGTCAGTTCCAAGGAGCACAAGCCACTGAGATTCTAATACTTCCTCAGGTACTTGCACTGAAACAATTTTACATTTCAAAGCATTTTATACTTTCATGAGAGACTTGTGGGGGCTATCAACCCAGACTGCAGACGAGAAGCCACTTCGTACATTTCGAGGCAAAGGTTCGCTGTTATCAGCTCAGGCACACCACTCCAGACCAAGATATTTATCAACATTTAGGGCAAAAGTCTCTTGGCCAGAAAGTACAGCCAATTCAACTTATAGCATAAAACTTCCATTTCTAAAACTCCATTTGTTACAATATAGAATACATTATATAAATTTTTCCCCACAGGCGCCAACACCCTGTCGCCGTTTTGTGGTTTGTCCCTCCTCGACCACTGTTGGTAGGTACTCACCACTGGTGACCGGGAGCCCCACAACATTGCCGTTTCAGAGATGATCTGACCCAGTCTCTGGCCATAACAATTTGGCCCTTGTCAAAGTCGCTCAGGTCTTTACTCCTGCCCATTTCTGCCACATCCAACACATCAAATGAAGAACTTACTGTTCACTTGCTGCCAAATATATCCCATCCCTTGACAGGTGCCATTGTAACAAGAGAATCAATGTATTCACTTCACCTGTCAGTGGTCATAATGTTTTGGCTCATCAGTGTATATATATATATATATATATATATATATATATATAATATATATATATATACATACATACATATATATATATAAATGTTTTATTTTATTTATTTATTTATTTTTTACTTTTATTTTGAAACTTCCTTGGTGCTCATACTCACCAATCAACTGTGGTGCACCTTCGTTTGTGGAAACACAGAGTGCGGTGAGCCGGTTGAAATGGGGTAAAGCTCCAGGGATCTGTGGCATCCATGCTGAACTTCTCAAGGCTGGTGGAAATGCTGTACTTATGTCGTGCATGCAGTTCTGTGCTCTGTCTTGAACACAGGCATCATCAAAATTGACTGGAAGAGGGCCTTGTTGTCCCTCTCTGGAAAGGGAAGAGTGATCGCAAGACTGCAACAACTACCGAGGGGTGACACTGCTCTCAGTGCCGTGCAAGGTCCTTGCTCGGATAATTCTTGATCGGGTTCGCCACCATCTGCTTGAGCACCAGCGTCCAGAGCAGTCAGGCTTTACACCAAAGAGGTCAACGATTGACCGTATCCTTGCTCTTCGGGTCCTCACCGAACGCAGATGAGAGTTTTGGGACCGGGCTGCTTGCAGCTTCTGTTGATCTCTGTAAAGCATTTAATTCAGTGAATCGGGATGCCCTCTAGAGAGTTCTTGGTCTTCGTGGGGAGGGGGGGCACCAAAACTGATCACTCTGATGTCTGAACTGTTCTGTGGTACTGAGAGTGCTGCGAGATGTGGTGATACCATCTCTGACTTATTTCCAGTTGTTACTGGAGTACATCAGGGGTGTGTCCTGCCCCCACACTTTTCAGCACTTGTATGGATTGGATTCTGGGGAGGATATCAGAGAGATCAAGCTGCGGTGTATCGTTTGGGAATGTCAAGATCTCTGACCTTGATTTCGCAGATAATGCAGTCATCTTTGCAGAGACTCTAGATATCCTTTTGGGGGCATCGAGGTGCTGAATGAGGAGTTGGAGTCACTTGGATTACGGGTTTCCTGGGTCAAAACTAAGATCCAGGCCAGACTAATAATGACATATTGGATGCTGCTCGCCTGTTTATACCTGTTTGTAGTGAGGACGTTGAGGTCACAGAGAGATTCACTTACTTTGGCAGTAATATTCATGTCTCCGCATGTTGTTAGGTCAACAGACGTCTTGGTCAGGTCTGGGGAGTCATGTATTCACTGGATCATGAGGTGTGGTACTTCCGGTACCTGTGCGGGAGGATGTAAGTCCTAGTTTTCAGGTCCTTGGTGCTTTCAGTCTTGCTCTATGGATGTGAGACTTGGACTCTGACCAGGTATCTGAGACAGAAATTTAATTCCTTTAGTACCAGGTCTCTTTGGAGAATCCTTGGCTATTGCTAGTCGGACTTTTTGTCCAACGAGCGGTTGCTGAGAGAGACTCAAATGAGATTTGTTACCTGCATAGTCCATGAGCATCACCTGCAGCTGTATGGACATGTGTTTCATTTTCCTGACGCCAATCCTGCTCACCAGATTCTCTCAGCGGTGGAGACTCGTGAGTGGAGGAGGCCAATGGGCCGACCACTTGCCTCATTGTTGCAGCAGGTTAATAAGCATCTCAAGGAGATGGGATGGACCAGGCATCTGCCTGGGGGATGGCCAGACGGAAGCCCCTGGAGTACCGGCAGAAAGTGGATGCAGTGACGTGCTGCTCTGGTGCATGCTCCCATACCTGATCTGACCAGGCCTTGGAGCTCATGGTTTAGTCTTCACTGTAAAATGCTCTACCCAGCAGAGGAAACCTGTCAGAACAGCTGATTTTATTCTGATGTAATCAATTTAACACAGGTGGATGCCAATTGACTTGGTGTGTGATTTTGAAGGTAATTGGTTTGACCTGAGCTAATTTACAATTGCAATCATAAAGGGGGTGGACATCTGTCCAACCAAGATATTCTAGTTTTGTAGTTTTTATTATTAATTTTCTGAAATTTGTAGAATTTGTTTTTCACTTTGAAGTTGTGGGTTACGATGTGTAAATAAAGGTGGAAAAAGTCTGATTTAATGCAATTTAATTCCAGGCTATAAAGCAACAAAAGGTGAAAAATTTGGAAGGGGTGTGGACTTTCTGTAGGCACTGTATATGTACATATGGATATACTACTTTCTGTAAGCACACGTTGTAAGCAATAACAACCCATGCTTCGGGTCGCTCCCCTGCATTTTTTCATTTATTTATTTTCATTTATTTATATTTTATTTTATGGATGCTTTCAGACGATTCTGTGATTTTCCCCAGTGTATCAGCTTCGATGTTCATTGGCACACGAAATTTCAGCTTTCTTCGTCTCCCGGAAGGTACCAAACTTTAATATCAGTCTCAGTCAGTCAGTGAGTAAGTCAGTGAGTCAGTGGTTAGAGTGAGCTTTACATATTGGATATGGTGTATGTGTGTGTTTGTGTGTGTGTTTTTTTTTTGTTTCAATTTACTGGCCACATCCTTTGACCCACAGTCTTCGAAATTGGCATGAAGTTTGTCCTCTCCCTCAGGAAGGTTATGCACTCTGACCTGCCCCACACTGCCTCCACCTCCCACATTTGGCATCTGTACATGTGCACAAGTAGCTCAACGTTTTGACCAAGATCGGGAAAAGAACATGTAATAAACTAGAAGGGCACTCGGAAGAGCGCATACCTCCGCCCGGATCCAAATCCGGATTTGATTTGGATCTTCCCTGGAATCGAATCTATTTGTCCTCATCACAAACCAAACCTGCCCACCAAATTTCATCCGAATCTATCCATAACTTTTTGAGATATCCTGCACATGCTCATTAGATTTTCTACTTTCATTAACCTTCCCCAAGCCCACCACTTCCTTTCCAGGTTATTCGTCCCCGACCGGTTTCACTGGAGGGGAATATAGGTTTGCTGTCTGTCCGTCCAACCTGTGGTTTTTCACATTTTTTTCCCATACCCTTTAACACATTCAACTGAAACTTGGAACATGGCATTATTATACGTTACAGAACAAGGTCTAGTTTCAGGGTGTTTCTTCAATTTTTCAGTTATGCCCTTTTTAGACCTATAAAATATCACATGTTATACATGGATCAGTGTTCAGCTGCCATGACTCCACCCCACTGATTTACACCCATTGGCTGGTTAACTGACCTGACTCCACCCCCAATAAAATTATGTGCCGCCATTGCATGAAGTATACCACATCGGCAGGCCTCAGGCCTTAGGCCTGGGTGTTAGTCCATGGCCCGGTGCAATTGGAATTATCGCAGGTGTATAATTACGATGTATTGTATATGCACATAAGCCGTATGCATGTTTTTGCTTCATGTATGTACATCCGGTTATTTATAATAGGAATAGGTAAAGCCTCGAAACTGACGAAACACAGTGAGTTCGAGAGTTTCTTCATTTTTTCCCCAGGATCAGCTCAACATGAATTCCAGCGTGACGGAATCACCATTTGCACGAGACTTTTCTGGATTCAGATTCATATTTTTCAAGTTATATCCAAAATGTCACGATGATAATGCTTTTGTAATGACAAACATGACCAATAGGAATGATCAGTGGAAAATAAATTCCAAGACAAATGGCACTTAATTAGTAATCATTAATTGAAATTGCATGACGGAATCACGCACCAAAGGACTAGGTTATGGGAAGGTATCTTTATTACGAAAACTCTGCTCGTATGCCGAATTCTTGCAACTGCGCGATACATATCGCAAAAGCTCAACTGATTAACTAATTAATTTCACCCGCTTTCTGCTCGAAAGTAGTCTCATCCAATTTTCATGGCCGGTAAACTGTCGTGACGGAATCACAAAATATCCAAAATGTACAATCTTCGAATACAGACTTCAACATCTTGCTCATTGCAAAAAATGCAATAAAAATTGAAAACGAACGAAAAGGGCGTTCGTTCTCTCTTTCGGTATTTTATTGAAATGAAAAACTAATTCTGCTGTCGTCAGAACGAAATTTATTTTTTGCGTCGCTTGTCCAGTTTTACGTGGAATTCATCTCAAGCGTGCGTTTAAGCAAACTAATTTTTATCTCCAGTTTGTTATAGTATTTGTCTTTATTGGTTTCTAGTCTACAAAAGATATTAGTGAATGTAAATTGCTTTTCCTTTTATTTTTAGGAATAGACACAAACCCGGTAGGTAGAAGGTTTCTTCTTATTCATTTTCGTTCCGGTATCAGCTCTAAGGTGCGTTAAATGTAAACAAATTTTCATCTCCCAAACATTCATTGGGACCGGTAGGGGACATAAACAACAATATTGCAAAGTGATTCTCGCTGTTGTTATGTTTTCTTCCCTTTCCCTTCACTCTCCTTTCCATTTTTTGTTCCATTGCTGTTTCATGCCTGGATTTCCCTCCTCTTCCCCCCCCCCCCTGTCCCCCCAATAATAATTAATAATATAATAACTCAATAATGACTCTAATGACTCGCACATAAACTTGTGCCTTTGTAAATTTCTCATATATCTCGTATAACCTCCTCAAGCTCAATACTGACTAAACTGAGAAATTTATCTTTTGTATCCCGTTATCTTCTTTCTAATTGGCAAATGAGGTTTGCATTGCTAACCCCTTTATAATATTATCGTTTCTTCCTTTGTTCATACACTAAGTGTTCAATGCCTGTTCTAAGTTTTTAGATATCCATGGACTCAGTGGTTAGGGTGGCAGGCTTGTGATCTTCGGGTCCTGAGTTTGATTCCCATTGGCTGCTGAATTAACATCAGGTGGGGTTGATTCAGCCTGTCATCCTTCTGAGGTCAGCGAAATGAGTGCCAGCCTATTGGTATAGGGGCACAGTTTCAGTGGCATAGTCGTGCCCCAACAAAATGATAGCTACAGAAGAAGGAGAAGAAGAAGAAGAAGAAGAAGAAGAAGAAGAAGAAGAAGAAGAGTAGTAGTAGTAGTAGTATTCTTTTACCATCTCCACAATATTACCAAGAACATTACCGCATCAATGCCCCCCTAATGGTGGTCACACATTTATTACTGTCATTCTGTTCTTGCTGCTTATAACCTCAGAAACCTGTTGATTGCATATGCAAATATCCCAAAAGCTGTTGCCACATTGGATACACCAAATTTAAAGCAGGAATGTATTACTAAAATCTTCATTCATTTTCATTAGCTCTAGATTGATCAAAGAATGAACTTTAATCTTTTACAATGTCTGCTTATTAATACATTCATGAGTTGGCTGTCCCTTCCATAATTAATCTGCCATGTTGGCTTTTACCTTCTCACTCACTTTAGGAGCACCTGTTTTTACAAACACTTGCAAACATGGATTAAAAATGGTTGGTGAATTGATTATACATTCTTGAAGCAAACCACTCAATGGTGGAATGCATACCTGAATCATCAATTCCTTGAAGACTTTAATATCACATTAAAGAGTTTTTTGTTGTTGTTGTTGTTGTTGTTGTTTTTTACATCAGAACATCTTCTTACTAACTCAAAATGTTTTTCTAAAGCACCTTGTGCTGGTTTTACAGGGAAATACACCTTACAAATGCCTCCAATAAAAACCAACGCCACATTATATTGGCTTGATAATTCTTGTACACATATCCACACAAATCAATGACATAGATATTAATATGACAGATTGTCTTTGTAAGATTATACCCAATCATCATCATCATCATCATCATCATCTTCATCATCATCATCATCATCATGTACCATACTCCATGCTGAGCGTTGGTGCTGTGGAAGCAGATATAATCGGCTGCAATTATGGACGAGACACCACTCCAGCACAGGAAGACAGGGCAAACAATTGGAATATGTTTGGGTTGTCGGCAATAACTCATCTACTCTTTGGTAAGGACACCGTGGGATCTTTAACTTCCACCAACTAATGCCGGCAGATGGGACATCCCTTTTAATGTCCATCCAAAGGACGGCACACACATTAATGAATCACCCTACCTGTGAAACACGGGGATGACAGTATATTGCTGGGCCAAGATTCAAACCCAGGCTGGACAGCTTAAAGGTGAGTGTGAGTACCTCGAGGCCATCCTGACAGCCATCCACCCATTCCAGGCTAACTAATCCAAAGACTGCAGAATTTTGAATCGGGCATGCTGTAGCATATTTGAGCACAAAGCTTAATGACCACAGGCTAGGAATGGTAATAACACTTTAGTTTGATGATCCTCTGCTCATACAAAAGACTACTCATTCTGTTATCCCTTGCAGCTCAGCCTAATGCTGGGTTATTAACCTCATTTGTCAAATTAAGTAAGCTATCCAGCTCAACTGCTTCTGTTATGTGCTGCAGTTGGGAATGTGAAGAATATTTTGCATTGTCCACCTTACTTCAAGTGTTTAACTAGATTACCATAGGCTTCAGGTGTCATAATTTGGGATACTGGTCCAGAATACAGTTTCTCTAGGGGGGAGCCAAAATTGATGGGGGACGGAGTACGTACTTACTTTGGCAAATGTTATTCCATTCATGATGATGATTATCTACAATGGAGCAGATGCATATATGGTGAAATACTGTGTATGTGTGTGTATAAATATATACTTATATATATATAATAATTATATTTATATATACTGTAGTATATATACATATATATGTATATAATATATACACTGTGTATACATATATATTTATATATGTATGTATATCTATATATATATATATATATGTAAACATATATATGTATACATATGTATATGTATATGTATACTTATATATATATATATATATATATATATATATATGCTGTGTATATGCTGTGTAGATATATATATATTATAATATATATATATATATATATATATATATATATATATATATGCGATATATATATATACCGTATATATATATATATACACACATATATATATATATACAGCATATATTTATATATATATATGTATATATATATATGTATAATATCCAATAGAAAGTCCACACCCCTTTCAAAATTTCACCTTTTGTTGCCTTATAGCCTGGAATTAAATTGCATTAAATCAGACTTTTCCACCTTTTATTTTACACATCGTAACCCACAACTTCAAAGTGAAAAACAAATTCTACAAATTTCAGAAAATTAATTAGAAATACCAAACGAGAATATCTTTATTGGCCAAGTGTCCACCCCCCTTATAATAGCAATTATAAATTAGCTCAGGTGTAACCAATCACACACCAAGTTAATTGGCCTCCACCTGTGTTAAATTGTAGTGATTCTGATTATTTCAGAATTAAATTACCTGTCCCTGTAGGTTTCCTCTACTGGGTAGTACATTTCACAGCAAACACTCAACTATGAGTACCAAGGGCTTTCAATCGACCTCCAGGATAAAGTTGTGGAAAGGCACAGATCAGTGGATGGGTATAAAAAATATTTGAAGGCCCTAAATATCTTTTGGAGCACAGTCAAGACAATAATTTAGAAGTGGAAGGCGTATTGTACCACCAAGATCCTGCCTAGATCAGGTCATCAACTTTGAAAGAGTGACGGGCCTTTATGGCAAAGACTGGTCACTATGTGCATGTGACAACAATATCCCAAGACAACAATATCCTCATGGTTGCATTATGCATCTTCTTCTGCTGGAAGAGCATGGGAGGAGTCGATTTATTTATATAACCCCAGCCACTTTGGTTTAATTGATTAGATGATAGCTAATTGGTTATTCCCTCCATTCATAGGTGAGAGATGTGGGTGGGTCTTTGTTTTTCATATATATATATAGTGGCCATAAAGTCTGGAAACATAGCCAAATATACAATTTAAATGGTTTATTGGCATGACATTACAATACATTATATGTTCAATGGCATTACATGACATGTTCAATGTGTTGTCTTTCATGAGAAATCAACAGTTCAATGCGCTGTGCAAAATTGCAATGAATGTGGTGCATTAATGCAGCATTTCCATCAATCCCTGCACATGCATCCATGATGCGTTGCCTCAGATAATTATAATTATTTGTGTCTGATTTTCACTGAATAAACATGCACCTTTAGCATACCCCAGAAGATGTAATCAAGGGGGTTGAGATCTGGTGAGCGTGCAGCCAATGAGGGAAAACACATTGAACATGTCATGTAATGTCATTGAACATATCATGTATTGTAGTATCATGTCAATAAACCATCTATAATGTATATTTGCCTATGTTTCCAGACTTTATGGCCACCCTGTATATATACACATTGTTTTGTTTTTTTTAAGAAGAAGAAGGTGCTTCCATCCAAAAGTAAACTCGATCTTCTCCGCTAAATTGAGCAATAAGCAAGAGCAGACCCAGTCTTTGTTGACATTTCATCTGCTTCACAGCAGGCTTCCTCAGGCCAATCCATTTTTAATCCATAAAAATACTTAACAAACACTCCATTTTTTTGTCCACCTCCTGTATATTTTTGGATTTATTATTAAAATACATGGACTTTCTTCCAGTGATTTGACCAACTGTAGAATTTATTCTCATATTAAATCTCAGCAGTTATATTAGTGAGATTTCTTCACATATTTGAATCACTTCGACACTTAAGTCTGATTATTACAAACATCACCAAAAATGCATTGATCCAGCCAGTTGATCTACCCACGCCTGAAGCAAATTCACATTCAATTCACATTTTGGGAGTTTCACCAGAAGGGGGTTGATGGCAGACCATGTGCACCCTACAGGAACCTTGGGGGTGGGGGCAAAGAATGGAAGGAGCAGGGGGTGCAAGACCAGAAAGGAGGTGGTAGAAGACAGAGACCACCGACCTGTTTGCAATGGGAAAGTGATACGTCCATATATTCAGCTTCATTGCGAGGGATTCCAATAATCTTGAAGGCCTTGGTTTAGATGCTTTCAAGTTGAGCAAGATGTGAGGCAGGGGAGCCAGCCCCGAGGGGGGAGCAGTACTTCATCAAGCTGTGGTTGAAAGCCTTGTAGGTGGATAGGAGTTCATGTGTCCCAAGGAAAGACTGTATGAAGGACGTTGCCCAGTCAGTGACTGGTTTTGGAGGCCAACTTTGAAATGTGGTTTTCCCAAGTAAGATCATGGCTGATAGTGAGATCCAGGAGTTTGAGTGACTGAATTTCCTCAAGAGGATTGTTGAGAAAGTAGATTGGGGGGAGGGGTGGGGGTTGCCAGGTGGTCCTTTCAGAGAGAGTGAGATTTGTCAGATTTGATTTGACAGGATAAAGTAGCACATGATATGAGTGAATAATGTTCTACCTTAGTTGAAGGAATAGTGTTCGCCTCTCTCCAATCAGTTTAATAGCGTACAGCTCTTTTTGTGTTTTTTACGGCCATTACTCTCAGCTCTGCGTGGAATGTAATCTTTCCTGTCTAGTTTACTGCATTCATTGGCTTTTGTTCTGAATATTTCCCCACTGCGTTGAATGCAAATGGACCCAGGTGTATACTTAACATTTATTCAACCACCTTTGTTATGAAAGCTCTATTTATCCAGCCTTGTACTCTACAGCAATGTGGCTCATGTGAAAGCTTAGAAGACAATCCATCAAGCGGCTGTCAATGTTCGTGAACAGACAAAGCAAGAAGGCAAGCAGCTTAAGATATGAGGAGATGAAAGAGGACACTGCTTTTTTTTTGGTTTCTTCAGTAATATTCACAAGCAAATCTCATTATGTTTGTGACTCAGAAATTTCCCATTTTTATCACAGTTGTGTTTTACTTTTGACGTATCACCATGATCTGTGCTGTATTTTGTGGTTATCGCATGTTGGTGCGGACTTGTGAAGAGCTTTACCAAAGTTTCCATAATTCATTATTGTCTATTTTATTTGGAAAACTTAACTTCTTACTTTTGATTGTGGAGCTTCCCTGTTTGCTAATAATTTGGATATTTTCTTTAATTGTTCAGCAATGCCATGTGTCACGGTCCATGCCATGTCTTCAGTGAACTGTATGGCCACCTATTGTACAACTGCACCTTATTTCAAGTCCACTTTCTTATTAATTATTTTATACCTTTCGCATGTTCTCCAAAATGCATTTACCACAGTTAAAGTTAATAATAATTTGAATTCTCTAACGAGGAACTTCACTGTAGGAGGAACACATTCGGCCCATCAAAGTCTGTACAATGGTTGCAACCGA
Organism: Eptatretus atami; assembly: GCA_035128595.1. Lineage (NCBI taxonomy): Eukaryota > Metazoa > Chordata > Myxini > Myxiniformes > Myxinidae > Eptatretus > Eptatretus atami. Next base: position 58,681,522 of record CM068954.1, read on the forward strand.
TGGTTGTTTGTCCGTGCTCTATTCTTTTTCAATGCTGAGCATCAAGCAAAGAAGGAGCATGTACCATTTTTTAAGTCTTTGGTATGATTCGACTGGGGTCAGGTTCGAACCGCTGACCTCCCAGACTCAGAGCGGACATTCTAACCATTACGCCACTGAGTGGTAAAACACACTTGCCATGTTATCATGGATTTAAAATAAATTCAAGTTGCAATGATTTGTTTTGATTTTTGGTTCCATAATGTTAATCTTATCTTATGAAGTTTTACTACTGAGTTGGGGCTTTCTCTTGCGATTTTTGTGGAGGTATTCAGGGCATCCTTACCTTTACAAACACTTGTATTGTCGGTGTCACATTGACGACAAAATGTAGAAGCTGTGCAGGATACCATTTACAAAACGGTCTGACATGAAATGGTAGTGTGCTGTATTTGCCAATTTAATCACGAACGATAGTTCTTCTTCAGAGCAGACCACCATTGTCTAAAAGGTAAACTTATACCCCATGTCACAGTCCACATCATCACTTTATGTTGAATTCCCATTTCTACCAATACACACTCCAAAAAATTGCTCATTTGAGGTGAGACATCTATGAACCCGTCGGAGACTGGTACCCTGACAGTGACATTAAAGGTACACATTGATTAATCCACCCAATATGAAATAATATGATTTAGTGAACACCCCTTGAAGGGGAGAGTTTTCATTACATAATTTTATTTTGATAAAACAATGATTTTTCATAACTCCAAAGATGAACAAGTTCATATACTCCTAACAAAGAATTACACCTGAAAGGTTTTGGGGCTTGTATTGTTTTTTTTATGGTATTTTCAAACCTTCAAGAATGGTGACCCACTATCTTTTCAAAAATACTTGAAATTTTTTTTCATTTATGAACTGTAAAATTGTTTTTCATTTCGGGTTTACCGATGTTCTGGCTGAATCAAAATGAGATGCCCCAAAACTTGCTTATATTTTTGTTAAAATGAAGTCAATCATAATTACCCAACAAAACAAGCCAATAGGTACAATTTACAACAAACAAAACTAATTTTTATACTCAATCAAGGTAATGGAATTCACTTACAGTGAGACTTAGGCAAACTATTTGTGTTAATGGGCTTTAAATACAATCTCAAAAGTTTGTTATTGGAGAAGTATAAAACAAATTTATGAAGTAATCACTGGTAATAAATCAGTAATGAGTGATATTGTGATGGTATTGCGAAGTATTGCGTAACAGCTGATTCCTTCTACACTCCTATATCCATCTGCATTCCTCTTTGTTTAGCTTCTATTTGGCCAGATCCTTATTATTCTCATTATACTTATCTTATTTCACAATATTTCTGTCTCTTCATATTTTTTAATCACAATCCATTGTCAGAGGGACCTGATATTTTACAAGCCATGCTTTCATTCAGGGTCCTCCACTGTTCTCATAATATTGATGCATGTTTCTTGTATTTTGGGGAGGCACATGGGATGTACTCAAACCCATAACAGATACACGGACACCAGCAAATTAAATAAATAATGATTTAATAAACAGAAAATCAACAATTATAAAGGAAATAAATCAAGACATGAGGTAACCGAAATCTAATTTTGAGGCACCTCCACACAAACCTAAATACAAACAAGACAGCATAAAACAATGGAAAATCCCTCCTTTATTTCGGCACTTAGCTTTGGATCCAGAAGTGAGTTTCGGTATCTTGAAAGTCACCAAACCGCTTTGTCACTGCGTGGAAAAATGCGGCCAAAATGGCGCGCAGCCGCTCTCTGGGCATGCAAATGAACGGGAGGTAATTCGGGCAGCGATACTCAACGCCAAGGCTCAGAGACCGCCATGAAGCTTCTTGCATCGATCATCCTCACCTACACCGCTGCTTTGCAGAATGGTGCCGTCTTTTTCCCCCGATGGCTCGACACGAGGCTTTGGCGCTGGTTCCACATGATTCAGCCCAACAATCAATGGCTAGCATGTTGCTCCTTCATGCCAGCCAATTTTCCTCAGCTCAAACACAAGAATCACGCGGTCTTCTTCACCGCATCGAGGGGAAGCCAGCTGTAATGCCCTTCTCTTTCAACCTCCGATCCTGCCTCTCTTGCTTCTGTACTCCTCCGAGACTTTGTCTCGACTCCTTCTTGTCGCCCATGCGAGACGCTGACTAACCTAAATCTCCTCCTGAAACTAGCAGCTTCCCCATTCTCATGCCGAGACACGCTCTTCTTCCTCTTACTAACGTCGTGCCCATTAATCGTCCACACCAGGGGCGTGGTCTACTCGCTGCCACCCCTCGAGGTGGGCAGCTCGGTAGTTGTTGTTTTATGGGCTTGATCTCCCTTATTTGCTGGTCTTGAAACACAAAAACATCGGAAAAGGCCACTGGGCAATTACATACTGGGGGAAATTATCCTTCATCCCAATCGAATTAACACTGCACCACCCTCCATGTGGTGACAAGTAACACTTAAGCTCAGTTCCCCTTCTTAATTTACATCAAGATGTCTCCTACACATCCACGGACCAAGCAACTCCATATGATCCTATCTTTCCTTGTGAAATTTTTCCATCTAACCCACAAACATCGCAAAATTATAACGTCATGCACGGTCTAATCCTTCCAATGACCTGATCGGATATCTTATTCAATATTCAAGCGAGTCACTTGGTGAGCGCTTTTCAAGCTGATTGATAATGGAACACAGCCCTTCTCCACACATCGATTTCTCATTTGCCAAGATTTAAATAATTTTTTAAGTACATATTGTTTTAAGTACCAGGATTTAAATATACATACTTTTAATATACATATTAAAATACATATTTTCAAATACATATTTTAAGTACCAGGGATCGGGGGTGAGAAGACCACAAGGGGGGGGGGGGGAGCTACCTCGGGCTCCCACCAGACTCTCCGGAATCGCAGGCCATCGCACACGGATAGCTCCGTGATGCGGCGGGTCGCTAATCGACCGAATGCAAATAACTCAACCACGTGACTTAGGGTCCTCTGTCTCATGAATACCGGTTACCTAACGATCATGTGATCTAATTACCAGGGGACACGCCTCAGCATACCTTGTAAAACTGAATCACCTTACCGGATCAGATGCAGCCGAGCGTATCTGCCAAGAACATACTGACGAGGATAACAGATCGTTGGGGGATAATGTCCCGGCTAGGCTACGATAGGGACCATGCTGGACCAATGAAGGAAAATAAGAAAACGAGCTGGGTACATTTCTAAACAAAGCATTTATTTACACTCAAGCGAGGAAAGATATGTGGTACAGTGAATGGGGTTTATTGGTATGTATAGCAGGGATAGCAAGGAATTTGTGGGGTGTGACAAAAGGCAAACAATTTACAAAAGCAGACACAGAACAGACTTATCCCGTTATCACTTCTACAATCTTAACTTATGCTACGACAGGCGCCAACACATACACACACACAAACCCAAAGAAGATTAGATAGCCAGAAAGAGAGCAGATGAGGACTAATGGCTTCACAATACCTGGCACGGTCAGCCGACCAACGCAACCCAGTATGCTTTGGGGGAGGTAGAAGGGAGAAATACTGGTGTCTAAGGTGTGGGTGTGGGAGTGGGAGGTGTAGTGTGGTGCAATATGGGGGGTACGGTGTCGTACCAGAAGAAACTATGATTGTGAATCTGTAATGGATGCTCTTTTGGGAGTCCAGAGAGGACAGGATAGAGGGGTGGAAAGAGAGAGAGGAGATAATGCGTAAGTTAAAAGATTCCTAGCCTTGTCGTGCACAGGTCTGTCTGTGAGTGTAGTGTGTCCCTCCGTGGGACGCTCCGCTTGAGCGATCCCACCTCAAGAGTTGGTGCGTTATCTCCTGCTGAGTCACTTTGCTGGTGCTCATGGAAACGTGTGCTCCGCACTGGTCCCCGAAGAATGTCTGTCGCACACCAACCCCGAGTGTAGATGTAGCGACGGCAGAAAATGAGGAGCAGTGAAGAAAGGGTGGAACATAGAGATGATGGAGGGGGCGAGGCAAACAGGTGAAGATGAAGGCGAGGCAGGCAGGTGAAAAAAAGAGGGCGGACGGCTTCGCAATCCACCTTTTATAAGCCCCAGGCGAAGGGTGGGGTGACGACCCGAAGTGATGCACCGTGACCCAAATCACGCTTCCCTATTGGGCAACGGCAGTCATAGCCCCGCCCTGCCAGGCTCCTCGGGCCAGAAGCAGTCTCATTCGCACATCCGGTGCGACACGGCCCGGAGCCCCGCATCAAACTCTGGACCGATCCCCCCCCACCCCACGACCCCCATTTCTCGCCGCCCATCCTGCCATGTTCTGGCGACTGGATGAGGGTCGTGTCGGTCCTACATGCCCATTTGGGGCATACCCGGCGAGATGCAGTTGGTGCTGTTAACGTGCCTGGCTTGTCCCCGCATCACGCGGTCCGAGTGGCCTTCGCCGTGCAGCATGCCTCTGTTTGGTGGCGAATTGTATCGATGCAGAGGTGCGAGGACACACAGGATGATTTTTCCTTTGTGCAGGAGATGTTGGTGGTCGAGGTGGTGAGTTTTTGGTGAGGTAAGGTTGAGCAAGGTTGTAAATTGGCACGCAGATTTGAATGAAAGGGTGAGACGCCATGTGTGTGCCGGGCAGCGTCTTTGTTCATGTTGCGAGTCTTTCACAGGTGGCTGCTTGGTGCTTTGATTCATGTCGTTGTCTGTGTGTTTGGCTTGCTTGATTTGATTTGTACCATGGAAAAAAGGAAAGGGTTGAAATGGAAATCAGAATAGAAGATAGAGATATAGTTATTAGACCTAGCTATTACCAGCAGACACACGACTCAGTATGAAAGATTCACGACGTCGGGAATCGGCCGCTTGGTGTTACAACCAGATCACGACGTGGGTACAGCCGCAGCACGCAGCGCGATTATCCAAAACGGTTTTTTCTGCCTCGTGTGTTGCCATGGTGACCGCTTTTCCACCTCGTGACGGTGTGGGTTGTGTTTGCCTTTCACTGGAGGAGAGATCTGATTGGCTAATTCCCATTTCCGCATCACGAGCCGCCATTTGCAAGGTTTTGGTTAAACTTGTGAATTTCAGCTGTTTCTGAGTGTGACAGAGACAATCCGTTTTAATCTGCAGAAGACTTTAGCTTTTTATAGTTAAATTATCTTCCGCCGTGATCATTTTTGGTAAGTATAATATTTAAATCGATTTTATGTCTTAGTTTTTGACGTTTTAAGATCACAGAATCCATGATGTGTTCCTGTTACTGTTGTGCTGGAATCTATATCGTTCCATTCAATGGAAACTCTCCTGGGCCCTTTGGGCCCTCGAGTGGTTCGAGCGTTGGACTCGAACGTGCATCTGACGATCGAATCCTCTGGCACCCGATTTCATCATTCGTTTATCACGTTTAGCTGTCGCTGACATGGCCCTGATATGCCCTGATCGTGTGAGAAATCTACGGTAATAATTAATCAATTCATTTTTCCGCGGGCCTGGTGAAAAAAAAAACACCGCTCTGTGGTAAATAAAGGAACTCTGTAAAAAATTACTTTGGACAAGTTTAATTGGTTCAGAACCTTTTAAAAATATATTTCTGTTGTGGATAATGCTTCGGCCGTTCGGGTCCGACGAATTACCGCATTTTACGCAATGTAACAAATTTAAAGGTCCACTGCCCTTAAAAAAGCCTCTATTAATATATTTTTTATAATATATTTTTTTTATGTCCTCTTTTAACGAGTTAGGCCTAAACAAAGGCAAAAGGAAAACAATTGTCAGTTATTGTTCCCGAAAAATGTGGTTTTGTCATAAAAAAAAATTAACCCTTTGGCGCCGACAAACTGCCACTTGTAACAATGAAGCCTTCATTGTGTAGTTTGTCACTTGGGGAGTTGTTCAAGTTTGTCGGTGCAACAATTGTTTTCCTTTGGTAAAATGGTTATCAAAAGACATGAAAATAACTTTATATAATAAAGAATAATATTAATTGAGGCTTTTTAAGGCAGTGGAACTTAAAACTTGTTACAAGCTGCTTCGAACACTGGTGTACTAAATTGTTTTTATTTTCTAAAAATAAGGGTGATTGCCAATGCTGTAATGTCCACACACAATTTGTTGGAAAGAATGGGAAGAGACCTTTCCAGAACCTGAATTTTTATAAAGTTGTCAGAGGTAATGAATTCTGCTAAATGACAGTATATAATGTGCATAACTTGAGCGTAATTCACATTGCAAGTTTGTTTAATTATCATAAAGCCCAATATATACGAAGTGGAAATTCTTATTATTTTTTAAGACAGTACCATGGCCAGTCAGCAACAACAACGGAGGCAGCTGTGGACACTGCCATATCACAACATTTGAAATATGCCCCTGATCGGCATGGAGGTGCGGGTAGGAACAAGCCCTCATCTAATCTATAATTCCAGCAATGTGTGTGTGTCTGTGTGTCTGTCTGTGACCACTGTTTCTCGACAACCACTGTCCGATCTAATTGAAACTTGCCAGCTATATTGCTGGGACCTGAGTGTGTGCCTTTTCAAGGTTTGATATTAAATCGGACAAGTGCTTCCCAAGTTATGGCCATTTATTTACCAAACAACTGCGTCGGCGTGTCCGATGGGGAAGAGATCCTCAGCCGCGTTCCCCATTACGGGTTACAACGTACGGACTTCCGGATAGTGATGACTTACTGTATTCTCATAATTTCTCATTTCTTATGCACATTTATAGATAAACCAATGCCCCAATCCAGTCGTCGTTTACGAGAGCAAAGGAACGGCCTGTGTGTTTGTTTGAAAGTTGTTTATTATTATTTTTGCACGTATGGCCACGCACGTACTGGCACGTACTAGTTAATAATGAGTAACAGCAACACGCTGTGCCAGCCGTCCATGTCCTTGATTATTAAGAAATTTGCAGCATAGTTAATTGTAATGTTGGAAACCAGCCTAAGTTTACATGTGAAAATATTTACATGTACTTTTATGCATAATGAAGTTATTTTCTTTTCTTGTGAAATTAAGATTGAAAACATCCAACAAATTAATTTTTTTGTGCTTTGGAATTATTTATGTGAGATGCATTCAAAATTGTGTTTTCATACTTAATGATGTTAGATTTATATTTTTTCTTTATGAATACACACACATCGATATATATTTGGTCTCATTGATTTGCCTGATTGTAATTCAGTTTATATAATTTATGCACTGTTCATATCATGTCAAGTATCATCTGTTTAAGTCTTTATGCATCTCATTCTATTGATGCCTGCTGTGGACATAAACAAGTAAAAATATTTCTAAATATATATATATAATATCATGGAGAAATTCTATCAGAAAGGTGTTTGACTTCCCAAGTGGGACCCTATTGTCCTCTTTTACCAGTCATTGCTGAATTTCTCCTATTGAATGTCAACTATAATGTCATATAGCAAAATTTATATGTGGCTTCTTCGTCTTCTCATAATTCTTTACCTGAGGTTGCTTAATTATGAATCTTGTAACAATGGGTAGTAAGTATGTCATCAGTAGCTAAAACTTTTAATTACATTATATATAAATGCAAGGTATCTGTCAATACCTTTTATGCTCCTAATGCCCATAATGTATGCAAGCATAGAATTATCAGCAGTTTTACTAACTCTCTCTCTCTATCGATGCAGCCTGTGGCTGCTGGTTGCATCATTGGTTGGGTGTGGCTATGCCGCTGATGCAGTGTCCCCTTAGCAGTACACTGGTACTTATTTTGCGACCTTGGAAGGTGACAGCTGAGTCAACCTCCTGAAGTATTTTAATTCAGCAGCCAACAGGGCTTGAACTCAGGACCCTAGGATCCCAAGCCACCACCCTAACCACTAAGCCAACACCAGGCTTGAGTTTTACTAACACTGCATGATGATTGTGTTGTACTTAAAGGTGCCTTTGTGCAGTCAATTATATTTGAGAGAGAAGCTCCACAGTTCCTCTCTGGAGCAGAACTTCTGAATTTGAATTGTTAACTGTGCTTTGCATAAAGTGAATTGTGAAAAGGTATTTACGACTTTTACCCATGTGGATTTCTTTTTATTCCCCATTTTTAACCTCCGCCATCGAAGATGGACGGAGGTTACTGTTTTCACCCCTGTCTGTTTGTTTATTTGTTAACAGTATTACGGAAAAACTCCTGGACGGATTTCGACGAAACTTTGTGGGGGGATTAGGTATGGTCCAAGGATCATGCCATTAGATTTTGGACTTGGTCCAAAAAAAACATTTTTTTTTCAAAAAATGTCGTTTATTTGAAAAAATATTTTCATTTTTTTTTGCATTTCTACATGTTTTAAGTGATTTCCAACCCCCCCCCCCCCCCCAAAAAAATTGTTAGAGAAAAAAAAAACAAATTTTGCAACTTTTTTTCAAAAAAAATTTCGATTTTATTTTTGGCATTTCTACATGCACGTCGATCTAGTTTAGTTTATTCAATCGTGGTCAGTAGAGTCTGAACCGTTTTGACCTACAATGAATAGGATATCAGGTTCACTTAAGTGACCCAGCAGTATTGGCGGTGGAGGTTTTGCACTCTACCGAGTGCTCCCCCTCTAGTTAGTATATGTTTCTCAATTGCAATGGTATCTACTTTTATTTATTGTACGTTTGTATTTGAGTGTGCTTTTTTGTACAAATAAAGATATTATTATTATTCATACTGCTTGTATATTTTGCCGCAATCATTGCTCTGCGTGATACGTGTAATAAATGATTATGAATTACAGTTGTTTTCAAGTGTGGTCATTATGTGTTACTGTGCAATGTATAATGATGTTGCAATACAAAACTTCAATGTTTTGAATAATGGCACGGTGGAACAGCGTGCTCCGCTGACCCCAGACCTACGGGTCGAGGGCTCCATTCAAGCTGGAAAGCTGAAGGGTGTCATGCACTGCAATGTTCATTTCTTTGGCGTGCAAAGAAAAGGGTAAAAACAAAAACTCCATTTTATGAACGTTATGATAAAGTTGAAAAAACACCGTCATGCTTCAATGTTGTGACAACGTTGAAATCTGACGTCATGGGTGTTGCAAATACAACTTCCCACTGACCCAATTATGACGTCAGTACAACCAGAAACACGACGCTGCAACAAACGTCAGATTTCAACGTTGTCACATCGTTGAAATCTGACGTCATGGGTTTGCAAATACAACTCCCACTGACCCAATTCTGATGTCAGGACACAACCAAAACACGACGCGCTGCAACAACGTCAGATTTCAACGTTGTCACATCGTTGAAATCTGACGCTGCAACAACGTCAGATTTCAACGTTGTCACATCGTTGAAATCTGACGTCATGGGTGTTGCAAAAACAACTTCCCACTGACCCAATTTTGACGTCGGGATAGAACCGGCAAACGACGTTGCAACAACGTGTGTGGCCTGCGGGTAGACTCATGCAATGCACTTCATCCTGTTAACCCACTAGACATGAGGGGAAGATCTGACTACATGAAGACTAACGAAATAACTGCCTGAGGATCACTGTATGTTGGGTGCCATTGCCTTAGAGGCATGCAGTTTTGCAGAACCACAACAATATATAGACCATGTTTTTCACTTTCCTTCTTCACTGCCTGCAGCAGTTTCATCAAGTCCTCTTTACTTTCTGCCAACAGAGTGGTATCATCAGCATACCTTCGGTTGTTGATACATCTTCCTCCAATCCCGACTCCAAGCTCTATGTCATCCAAGTTATATTTTTCGTCAAATTATTGTAAATCGGTCAATTCCGTCCAATGAAAATGGCATAATGATAATAATATTAACACGGGGTATGGCAGGATGGCTTAGAGCTATGCATACTCTCCTCTAAGCTGTCTCGCTTGGGTTCGAATCCTGACCCAGCTGTCACCCTGGTGTTTCACAGGCAGGGTGATTCATCAGTGTGTGCCATTTCTCGGGTGGATATTGATGTTAAGCTGGCGTCCCGTCTGCCAGCATTAGTTTGTGGACTTTAAAGATCCCACGGTGTCATTTACGAAGAGTCGGTGAGCTATCGGTGGCACCCTGAAGAAATTACAAATTCCTGCCTTAACCTTCAGCAAATGAAAGACTTGAGCCAAAATTCTCCCAGCCAACCCCACAATAACGTTGGAATAACTGTTACCGTTAAACAATAAGGCCATTAACAAACCACCATCCGCATGGTGTGCATGTACATGTGATACCCTTCCCACCCAACACTCACTCCCCCCTCCCCCAAGTTGCTCCCGTAGGAAGGGGTATACAAGTTCATCTAAATGTGGCATTATTGGTCGGGGGTGGATACCTTTTTAGGCCACTGTATGTTCACTCCACCGAGTGCCGTTCTAGTTTTGAAATGCATTTTGGTTTCTTTTTCTCCAAGTTTGGAAATTCTATCTGAATGTAATAGTTCTGTGGAAACTTGATACTAATTGATTCATAAGTAGTAAGAACCAATCAAAAAGAAAGTTGGGAGAAGCTATTTGTGTGATGATTCAATCTCATTGTGAAATGGTGGACAATGTTCAAGTCTCTTATTCCTTCTGCTTGTTCTCACGATACCAGGGAATTTTTTTTGTCCCCACAAATGGCCTGTTCGTGGCATGATGTGTTGCTCTTCATACTGTCTGGCATCTGACCTTCCTCTGATGTCCACATATTAGCAACAGCACAAAGTGGGCCATTTTATTTACCTGTGGCCCATCCTTATCTTTCCTCCTTCCATTGCAAGGCATTCCACTATGACAGCATCCTCAGACCAATCCTGCTCTTGGTTTTTATCAATTGTTTTCTTTCTCTAGATGCTCCTTTGTACTAGTGGGGAACAGAATTACCTTGTGCTAGAAAATTAATTACTCATCTGTCTGGTAGACTGTGACAGCATTCCTCTCTAAGCACCTGCAAATCAAATTGGAACTGCGCAACTACTACCTGGAACATATCATTCAACCTTGAAGTATCACTTCCTCACTCTATATCTACATAAAAACCAGAACATCATAAAAGTCTCCAATCTACTGCTGTGCTTCTTATGGAGATGTGTGGTCCATGGTGCTCCCTAGTTTTACGATGAGCCACAACTTTTTCTTTGGCAGATAAATGTAAAAGCTGGATTCCAAGGCTAGTCAACCCCTTGAAATACGATTGTGCAGTGGTTTATTTTGCTCTGTATCTTGTAGGAGCTGGAGCTGCTGCGACTGCAACTTGAAGACTCCCGAGAGATGGAGAGGGAGCGGAGAGTGAGAGGGAGGCTGCATTGACGAAGCTTCAGGTCTGCATTTTTTTTCTTCTTTCCCATACCTCGTGCTCCACCCCATAAATCACTTTTTACCCAAACAGTAACTGTGTCATATCTTTTCATACACACTGAGGAACATTCTGCACCGCCATCACAATATTTTAGTTCTTTGCAATACAAAACTTAAAAATTGTATAAGAGATTTTTATAAACTTGTTTTGACCAATTTTGGATCTGTGATCGCTTCTCACACAATCACACTATTTTGTCACGACCCACATTTTTAGGAAAGCGAGGAAAAAGCAGAGCTGCTACAGGCACGTGTTTCGGAGCTTGAGCTGGGCGCATGTGATGAACGAGGACGTGCGGCTCGCCTTGCTGCGTGTCTTGCACGTCTTGATGAGTGTGCAGCTGCCCTCGCTGGTGCTCGACATGGCCTAGCTGCGCTGGTCAGTGCATATTATGTCTGCCAAACGATCTGCCCGAGTAATGATAGACACACCATCCCCCCCCCTCTCTCCCTCCTAATCTCACATGTGCTAAGTTCCCTCCCAGAACTCTTTCTACTGAATGGTACTCTCTAACTTATGTGTGGCATGTTGGTGGTGGTGTTGGTGGAGAGATGGATAGAGATTGGGGTAGGGGGGGGGGGGGGGGAATCGGAAAAGGAAATGAAAAGGGAAGGGGAAGGTACATAACACACAAGACACTGCCCTTCATAACAAAGTGGAGACAGGAATTTTTTATGGTTGTTACTTTATTTCTGAAATAAAGAAAGAAAAACCATTTCATTACCTAATTTGAAGTGTTTTAACATGGGTGGGGTTTGAATGATATATTCACAGCTTATAAGAATCAGAACCTCTCAATATCCCATTAGCATGACATGATATACATCACTGCGATGCTCGCTTCCTCGTAGCATGGCCTAATTCTCCTGCACAAACTCTGCAACAACTCTCCTCTGCTATTCTCCCTCACTTCAAATCCTACTGATGAGTGCCCACACATGCCTTCTCTTTGCTTGGCATCCTCTGTCTTTTTCTTACTTGTACCCATGTACGCTGCTTCTAGTATGTATAACCAGTAACCACGCACAGGGTGGAGTCATCTACACACTGCCTCATATGCTGTGACTCCCTGAGCAGAGCAACCAGTTCCACAGGCTGATGGAAGGTATATGCAACTGATCAAGACATAAAAATATCAAATGCTGTAAATTGTGAGACCAACATTTGTTGAAAAGATATAATTTAGCGAGGAAGTTTTCTCGTTGTGGGAGAGAAAAAAAATGGTACCGCACTATGACGAGGAGAGACGTGAGGGTTGGGGGAAGGGGGGCAGAGGTGGGGCGATTGTTCAAACAATATGCTTTGTCCTGTGTTAAATCCAGTGTGATGCTATGTTTTACCAGGGAAGGAACATGAAAGCATACACTGTACTAGAAACTGGCTGTGCCAGAAGCCACTAGGTCTTGGAGGTAGGAAATAAACGAGGGTTCAGCTCCATATTTGCACCAAGGCTTAGATTAAGACCAACGACAAAGGAACGAAAGAACAAACTCATCGTGTTTATATAAATATCGCTGACCGACACATTTATGGAATATTTTGCTTTCTTGTTCTCCAGACATCAGGAAACCCAACAAAATGCTGACGGAAACAGCAGTACGTCTATCCTCCCAGTCATGCCACGCTGAGCCACCACACTGTGCTGTGTGGCCGTATTATACCGTAACGTGCTTCTTTGGTGTAATGTGGTTCATCTTGTAATCCTGTATCCCAGAGTTGTACCATAACACACAAAACATTGTACGCAATATGTAACAGTCTTCCATGCTACATTTGTCTTGTGCCGTATGAGAAATTGATTTTGATTTTCATGTCAGTGATTGAAGCCTCACCTAAGTTGCCAGTCCCATTGATGAGGTGGTACATATGAAGTCTTTAGATTGTCTTACTTCATCCTCAGTGTGTGGTTTATGATGATGAAAATTATTAATTCTTGGCCCAAACCCTAACCCTAACCCTAACAGCTAACCCTAACCCTAACCCTAACCCTAACCCTCAGCAGACTCCACAAAAAGGTGGAATGAATTGTGGCTGTTAATGAAGTAGTTGGGAGATATTGAAAAGTGTAGTTTAATTGAATTTTACTTCGTAAAACTTTCATGCAAGTGGACAATATAATTACTGAGAATCCATTTGAATAACTAAAGTGTTGAGTGCGTGGGAGAAGCCAGAGTCAAATATCAAACAGATGTGGTAGTGCCTGATGCAGGATAAACGACTGATGGATTTCTTGCTTAATGGTACACTACTTCTGTTTATACGGACATAAAATGGAAAAATAATTAGAAAATGGTCAGATCTAGTAATTATGACTTTTTTTTCAAACTTGATCATTATTTAATGCTTGTCTCATTTTATCAAAAGGTCAACTTCATGTTGAACTCTCTCATGTTCCTCCCATAACCCACAGTTGCACAAGATGAAAGCTGATGTTTATACCACTAAAAGATTTGATAAATCAGTAAATAACCCAAGGTAAGGGGTTTTGAATGCTGGTTTCAGACTGGTTCGTAATACGCGACTTTGGAAATGAGGTATGAATGCTAAATGAGGCCTTTTGCACGTACGCTGTGCGTGTTCACACTGATTCGGTTCTGCTCGATGGGAACTTTTAACCTGTGGTTGCCGGCGTGAAATCTGTGATTCAAATAATCTTTTAGACATAACTTTTAACATTTAGATGATCGAGTGGCAATTTCAAAATGTTAACCATCATTGTTTGGTTCCTAAATGCAAATCGGACTCACGAGATTATCGGAAATACGAGAAATATCAGTGGATGAGAGGAGTCGGGTTCGTACCATTTCCTGTTAATACAATTAGCTAGCAGCAACAGTGGCACTTCTCCTTTCACCAACAAATGCAAAAATCTAGTATAATTTATCTTGTGGTCCTGGAACCAAACAAAAAATATATATTTCTAGCGGTACTCACAGCCCACACAATTCCTACCCGTCCCCTCCTCCCAAACATGATTAATACTAATTATTATCATTTTAAACTTACCCAGTGCATCGACAAACCCCAGATATGACCTTCCCATCGGTGTGAAGAAGCACGACGGTTTGGTTAGAACACGCTGATCTATGAACCTTCGGGTCATTCTCAAGCCCACATGGTCAGGAGTTTTTGCAGTAATGGGCTGCGAGTTGATCAGAAAGTTCTCCAAATCTTTTCTTGTGCAGAGAAAACACCCATTTCTCACAGTAACATTTCTCAGTATTTTTGGCTTCTTTAAAAGCTCTGTGATCCGTTTCATGCTACAATCCTTATCTGGCACACATGATACACATCTGGCCACCCCACTGGACCTCACTACAATGGTTTTGTGCATGTGCGCCAAACATTGAGGGGCAGAGTGGTCATTTTAAAAGTCGTGTATTGTGCACCTGAACTTCAAAGTAGTGTTGTAATTCAATAAAAAGTATGTTTTCATTTTGATCATTTGCTCTAGTTTGGCATGTGCAGTGAGAGTAAGTACGATACTGGCACAACATTTATTTTCTGGCATGCCTTGCATTCATTTGGCTGATTTAGTATTCTTGTTTTTGTTGGTTCTTCAAACATCTAATATTCAATTTTGTGCAAACGGAACAAAGGACACATACGTGTCCAGAATGATTGTACAATAAAATAGTTATTTACTGCCATTAGAATAAGAGAGTTTGATATTATCTTGAGGAAATGCAGATGAGGACATGATAATGTCAGGTGATTAGAGATGACGGTCCTCGGAGTGTTTAGAACGTGAAGCCATGTCCTCTAAACAGGGCACAGAAAAACCTTACCTTTGATCAATGGAGGGATTTGTACTTATCATGATCTTGATCACCTTCACCTGATCTATGCACAGTACTTCAACCTACAGGAATGGTGGCTGGCTCAAAGGGTTTGCTGGTCGTCAGGCGGATTAATTGGTGGCAGAGATGACCAGATATTGTGGGGTAGCAGAGGTGATGTCAACAATAGCAGACCACTATATCACAGAGGTACCTCCTGATGGTACTAGAATTGAAAGGAGGCACAAGCGCAGCATGAGTTAGAGGGTATGAAGTATACAAGATGATTTTCCAACCCCCAACTCAACCCAACTGAAACAATGTTCCAGGAGGCACCAGTGAATGATACAGCTTTCCATTGAAAAACAAAGTCAAAGGTTCAGCAGCAAAGTTGGTGTGAGCAAGTTGTGTTAGAGAAGCTCACGTTAGATGCAATGGAATCCAGTGCCACACTGTCAAGGGGCTGACATACAGACAACATGAAGGAAGCCTCCATCACAGTTGATCTCGTGCTCTCTCTCTCTCTCTCTCTCTCTCTCTCTCTCTCTCTCTCTCTCTCTCTCTCTCTCTCTCTCTCTCTCTCTCTCTCTCTCTCTCTCTCTCTCTCCCACCTCCTGTCTCTCTCTCATGGAGTACTTTTGCTCAGCCTCTTGCAGTATGCATCGCTGCTTTTCTTTCCTGTCATTTTATTATTTTTTATGCCTCCACGGCATTGTGATTTTGGGGTGTCCATCCTGGTGTGTGTGTGTGTGTGTGTGTGTGTGTGTGTGTGATGGAATGGTACTTGAGTGCTGTCTTTCCCTGAGTCCCCAAATGTGGAAGAAAAAAACCCCCAAAACAGCCTAACTGGTTTTGTTTGCTTGAAATACTTGTACAGTGCCCTGACAGAATAAAATGAACACCCTCGATTGTAGACAGACTTTAACAACCTATGATATTGACGAGATATATTAGTAGCATGTCATTGCATTCGTTTGGCATCATACAGTGTTTGAACTCATGAAGGCATCACGTCAATGATATTCTGAATCCCAGGCTGATGTAGATTTTTCGAAATATGGAAAACATTTTGGTGCTGCTCTTGCATGTTACTTTGCAGAGGTTGGCTTTCTGCAGCTCTCAAGCTTCGTTTCCAAACGTGTTTAATGGCATTCATGTCCGAAGTCTTTGGTGTCCAGACAAGAAACTGCAGCCAATTCTGTCTCTTTCAGGCAACGGTGGTTCTGCACGTACGTCACGTGGCACCATCTTCCTGCAGTAAATGTATTTCATATTGCAAAAGGCATTGCTTTTATCATAGTAAGAGGGTTTCTTGTATGCAAGGCATTTTGCAGGAAGATGGAACCACATGTCATGCATCCAGCATGCTGCAGCAACTTGCCTCATGGAGGAAGCAGATTAAGGAGAGGAGACACTGTGGAAGTTGCTTTGCTGGGTTCACATTCCTCTTCTGCTTTGTGGGAGGGGGGGAGAGCTGGGGATGGGGTGATACTCCCTTCAAAATGGGATGCTTTCAGGGATTCGGCCTTCATCAGAGCTCTGGCCTCAATATAGATTGCCTCAGTCGCATCCTTTGTTGGGGCTTGCTGTTTTTGCAAGACTTCTGAGCTGCTATCTTGTCCATCATGCCGGTGATTTCCCCACAAGGAAGTGGAAGTGTTCCTCGCAGCGACGCTGGTGTCATATGTTCCATGATGTTGTATTCACATGCTCGATGTTACTTGCGGGTCTGGCTCGTTATGGCTCAAAGTCGAGTGTGCTGCCGAGCCATGTCTATAATCTGTATCGAGTCCGTGGATTAGTACCCCGTGCATGTGAAGCGAAAATCAGGGTTAAGTAATTGGTTCATGTCTGTCCATCTGTCTGTCTTATCAGTTTATGATCAAGGAACAACTTATTTAAATTGAATGTTGTATTTTGACCATGAATTGGAACATTAATAATAAGACAAGTTTACCGTACCTTGGCTCTGAATCCGTCCCGATTGCACATGTGCAGAGAGGAGTGAGATAATATTGTTACGGCTGTGGAAATTCGCGAACACCATATAGGTTCCTTAGATCAGTTATGCCATAAGTCTGTGTCAGATAGATTTCCCACCGTTGTCTAATGGGGATATCGTCTGTGATCAGGGCTGTGATCTTTGAGTTAGCCGTTTTTCTTTTGCTATCGTTATTTTTGGACCAACCGCTTCACAACCACCACCTCCACAACCAACATCGCTCTCATCAACCGCTTCACAACAACCACCGCCACCACCAACACCTTCTCCACCACCGCCTTCACACAACCACCTTAACCCAAGCGCCCAACCACACCACCCTCACGACCACCACAAAATGCCAGCCACACGACCATTACAACAACCACCTTAACCACCACGTTGCCACCTCAGCAGGGTTGCGAGAAGCCTGGCATTCGTCGGGAGAGAACGGACGACGGCCTTACCCCTCCCCGCCCCAACAAAAAGCACGTGCGGAAGAGACGCGGGGAGGCAGCGCTTAAAACAAAAGAGCCGGGCCGATCTCTCCTGGAATTTTCCTCCCCCGCGAGCCGCGAAGGGAGGGGCGATGCGCCGTCGAGATAAAAGGGCACGCGGAACGAGAGGTCTGGGTCTGTGAAGGTCTGTCAAGGTCTGTGGGTCTGGAGGTCTGGAGGTCGTGGTCGCTCGCTGAGTCGTCGACTGCGGGAGGTTGTGGAGGCGTGTGGAAAGGAGGAGAGAGCGCATATATATATATATATATATATATATATATATATATATATATATATATATGCCTTTAAACCTTTCTATATCTTTATTTCAATTGAATTATACACTTGAAGACTGTACAGGGTGTTCCAAAAATACCTGGACAACTTTGGTTGTTAATATATTTAGTACCACAAATGATACAATGATACCCTTTGGTTTATATGATACAGAAACTCATAAAGATTTCTTGATTTTCAGGTCTGGTGTTTTCATGTTAAAGAAAATGGCGACTCCACAGGAGAAAGCTCAGTCTGTCGAATGGTTCATTGAGAGGAGATCCGGCACGCAAGTTCAGCGTAATTTCCGTCCAAGGTATGAAGGAATCCGACATCGTGCACTGGTATCAGAGAGTGGTACAAGAGGTTTAAGGAGATGAAAAGTTCTGGTCGACCAAGCACAAGTGCAGCAGATGTTGAATGAGTCCGTGAATCATTTCAACAAAGTTCCAGAAAATCAATTTGACGCGCATCCAAAGAACTGGGACTTCCAGGATACAATGACCTCAACAATTTACATGAACATGTTGGAAGGATTCACCTTCCCACAGATTGAAGACCTGCAACCCGATATCATTCTTTCAACAGGATGGCGCTCCCCCTCCATTGGGCCTTTGTTGTTTGAGCCGTCCTGAATGAAAAAATTCCGGGTTGCTGAATTGGCCAAGACGACCAACCGCCTGGCCCCTACAATCACCAGACATAACCCACCTTGATTTTATCCTGTCAGGGAAAGGCATGCTGTCCTTCCCTCCTCAGAATCGTGCACACTTCACGGCTCAACCGAACCGTTAACGGCCAACATCCTGCTCAACATGCGAGCCAAATTCACCAGCACGAATACGAGAATCGTGCAGCCTTCGTCGTGCTGAGAGCAAAAGCGAGATCCTCCGTCCGCATGCGTCCCTCCTCCTTAACTACTTACCTCCTTCACCCTCCTCTTTTTTGCATCTGACATCATGCCCATCAATCATCCCTCAGGGGCATGACCGCCTGTTGTCACCCTTTGAAGGCGGGGCTTTCTGCCCACTTCTAGTTGTTTAGGGACGTGTTCCCCATCTTTATTGCCGATCTTGAAATGTAAAAACATAGGGAAAAGTCACAGAGGGCGATTGCATACTAGGGGAATTATCCCTAATCCCCATCTAATTTGCATGGCACCACTACCACTCCCCCCCCCCCTCCTGTATTTTGCTGTAAAATCGTTTGACTTTTGTTTTTATGGAGTGTGCTTTTTCTGGTGTGTTTTGATACTTTTATAATAAAAGCATACAAAAGTCTCTCCATCTCTCTCCCTCGTAAATACTTGCATTTTGATTACTGTTACGAAAAGCCATTTCCTAAAGAAACGGTGTCCTGACTTATTCTGTCTTTTCTGATGGTGGCATAAGACTGCTTAGGTGTTTGGCCAGCGCCAATGTGTTATTTAAGTTAGATCTCAGACGCACTTATGCATTGTTGGTTCCGCTCGGCCAACTGACTAAAGTTTGTTGCATGACCGCCGACACGGTACCTGCTTGCACTCGGGCTTTTGAATGCGATAACACGACTCTGGGCATGGGATCCTGCGGGACGTTCTGGGGCAACTGGCAATCATGATCTCTTAAAGACACGCCGTCCTCTCGGAGTTATCCAGAGGTGATGTCCATCACAATATATTAGTTTATCCTTGTAAATGTATTGCCTCTGTTCTCTCTTCTATCAGCACCCATGTTGAGTGGTGTAACTTGCATAAATTAAATTTATGGTCACAATTGAGAAGGCTATAATTGCCTTGCAAATCTTTGTGATCGGATCCCAGCAAGCTTTTGGACCACCCGGGGCGATGACACATCATTCCTTCAGGGAAGTCAATTGCATCTCTGCGATATGGCCGAGACCCCGGCTCACAACAGTTCACATGAATACATGTATTCTCATCCCTATCTCCTTCTCCTACTACCTCATTGTTATCTCCTGCATGGCATACAGGTAGATTTGCTCGTAGATATAAAACAATAAATTCACACACAGTATCAAGTTTTCAATCAGGTAAGTGAAGTTCCCCTTACAAAAGTGATACCTGCCTCTCATTGATATGCCTCTACCTCATCCACAAATTGTATTGGTGACTGACTGCCAAACAACACGTACACTATCATCAGCATGCATCCTCTCTCTTTCTGATGATGCCGCACAATCCTCGGTGGATCACATTTCATTGTCAAATGTTTACATTCAAAGGACTTGATTATTATGTTGTACACACTAAGCGTGGAATGAGAGTCATTTCAACTGGGGCATAATTTTGCAGATATGTCAACGTACGCAAAGACATAAACTTGTGAAAGCAATCAGCTTGTATTTGAACTGTGCACACTCAAACAAAATTTTATTCCTCTTTTTCCATTGACGGAATAGAGATTGCAGTGCCAGGGAGCTGAAAGAGATTAATGTGAAAGAACACTTATTGACACAGTGAATAGTGCAAATAGAGGGAAGAAGTTCATGACAGGAGTTTTTGTAAGCCATGTTGTAAGATTTGACATTTGTTGTAATGTCCTAGCTGCTATTGACCAGAGATAAAGATTATCTGAGATGGGAGAATGGAAGGGAGTAACCAAAGTTTTTGAGGGAGCCTTGAAATGCTGTGCATGCCCTTTGGTGCCACCATAGAATTACATGTCCTTTACAGCCACTGTGATGTGTCAAGAAACAGCCAAACACATCTGAAAGGATACTTAAAAACTCATTTATACAGATCCAGTGTATTTTACAGACAACGTTGTATCTTGGTTATTTTATAGAAACGGTCTGCCTCTAAAACCTCATTTCCTCAACTCAACAATTGAACTCCTATAACTTTTGAGTAAATGAGCAATTGTACGATCGAACTCACAAGTTTTGGAAAGTTAAACATGCCCATTGCTTGACATCTTCAAGTATACAATGGACTCGTAATTTGAAAAAGGGATTCGAGAATGTTTTCGTTTTGTTTTCTTTCTTTGTTTCTTTCTTTGTTTGATCATTCATATAGCTCTGGATTTACAAAATGATGTATGTGTAACAGCAATATCAGCTCTTGAAATAGGTTCAGGCACGTGAGTAGATTATCACAGCATGACGATTCCAATCCAGGTGTAACAAACTTGCAACAAATTCAAACTTAATTCAAAGGTAGGTGAAAAAGTACAGCGTGAATGATGATGTAAAATACCCGCCATTATACTGGACTATATCATCCTTCAAAATGTATGAGAAAGTTTCACGACACAAAGATGCAGAATACCAAGAAGTCAATGCAAGGAGCCACATCAGAATTAGGAATTCCACATTCAGCTGCATGGTGTCGTCGAAGTAATTTTTATCAATATTAAACAATTTATGTAGATCCTTTCCATAACATTTTCTGACCTTTGTTCTGCGCTACAGCACTTTGGAAGACATTGACTATACTGGTTTCAGTTAAAGCATAGCTCAGAGCGAACAACAGCTGTAAATCCACCAGCAAGCATCAACCATTATATAAAGAAATGTCATGTGCAGCCTCAGATGCAGGATCTTGTACCTGCTTCCTTTAATACAATGGTGACTGCAACCACAAAACACACCACTCAATGTTAACCAAGCCGCAATCACAATCCAAAATGGAGAAAAAAACAATTCACATCATAAAAGAATCAGGTCAGGTCAGGTATGGGAGCATGCACAGAGCAGCGCGTAGCTGCGTCCACTTTCCGCCGGTACTCCAGGGGCCTCCGTCTGGCCATCCCCAAGGCAGATGCCTGGCCCTTCCCCATCTCCTTGAGATGCTGATCAACCTCTGCAACCACGAGGCACGTTGCAGCCCATTGGCCTCCTCCACTCACCAGGCTCCTCGCTGAGAGAATCTGGAGCAGAGAGCAGGATCAGCAAGGAAAATGAGCCACATGTCCATACAGCCGCAGTTGACGCTCACGACTGTGCAGGTAACAAATCACATTTGAGTCTCTCTCAGCAACCGCTCATTGGACACAAATTCTGACCAGCAATAGCCAAGATTCTCCGAAAAGACCTGGTACCAAAGGAATTAAGTCTCCATCTCAGATCCCTGGTCAGAGTCCAAGTCTCACATCCATATATCAAGACTGAAGCACCAAGGACCTGAAGACTCGGACTTTCGTCTCCCGTACAGTACCGGCAGCACCACACCCCATGATCCAGTGAATCCATGACTTCCCAGGCCCGACCCAGACGTCTATTGACCTCTGACTCACAGCCAGCAGAGACATGAATATCACTGCCAAGGAAGTGAATCTCTCCGTGACCTCAACATCCTCACCACAAACAGGTACAGACAGGATAGCAGCATCCAAGATGTCATTGAAAACTGGATCTTAGTTTTGAGCCAGAAACCTGTAATTCCAGCGAATCCAACTCCTCATTCAGCACCTCGAGGGCCTCTGACATTTCCCCAGAATCCAGTCCATACAATGCTGAAAAGTGTGGGGGCAGAATGCACCCCTGACAAACTCCATTCACAACTGGAAATAAGTCAGAGATGGTACCACCACATCTCACAGCACTCTCAGTACCAGAGTGTAGTTCAGACATCAGAGTGATCAGTTTTGGTGGCACCCCACGAACACCAAGAATCCTCCAGAGGGCATCCTGATCACTGAATCAAAGCTTTACATAGATCAACATAGGCTGCCAGCAGCCCCCGCCGAAACTCTCGTCTGCGTTCGTTTTACCCGAAAGCGAGCAAGGATACAGTCAATCATTGACCTCTTTGGTGTGAAGCCTGACTGCTTTGGACGCTTGCTCAAGCAGGATGTGGTGAACCATATCAAGAATTATCCGAACCAAGACCTTGCCCAGCATTGAGAGCAGCGTCACCCCTCGGTAGATGCTGCGCATCTTGCATCACCCTTTCCAGAGACGGACAACAAGCCCTCTTCCAGTCGTTGAGATGATGCCTGTGTCCAGCGAACACAGAACTGCATGCAACGACAAGAGTGCAGCATTTCCATCAGCCTTGATAAGTTCAGCATAGATGCCCACGATCCCTGGAGCTTTACCCCTTTTCAACCGGTTCACCGCAGCCTGTGTTTCCACAAACAAGGTGGACCACAGTTGATTGGAGGTCAGCAATAGGGATAGTAACACCCTGACATCCAACTCGACAGCTGGTGGATCATCCTGGTGCAACTGCCAAAGTAACCGGCCCAGCGGGCCTTCACTTCGGACTCCTCTGTCAAGAGCCTACCACCCTCTGCTCTAACTGCCATAGCACCGAGGGATGGGCTTGGAGGAACGCAATGCGCGAATTCCCCTGTAAGCGGGACGAGAATCATTTGACTACAGGTGATGCTCTCTACTTGCTAAAAGAATGGTGAACGTTAAATTCAGAGAACCGTTATGAAGATCAAAATGCAGAGATCGCCCACCACCCAGAATATGATCAAACAGAGACAATAATGTGTTATTAATCACTTGACTGATTCTGTGGAGAGTGAAAACAAGTAAGGATTTAGCAAATATGAAGCAGCAAATAAAAACCTCGGCTCATAAAACCTGGTGGCACATCAGATCTCGTGGCACCACACTCTGTTCAAACTGGATCACGAACAGCCTAAGCTCCAGACGGAACTCTGCCTAGCTCGGTGATGTCCAACCTCAGCTCCACCCATCTTCGCACTTTAATCAAGAAAAGCATTGCATGCAAAAACAGCTGGTCTCAAGGGGAGGTTTTGAATCATGTTTAATAAAATGATTCCACAGACGATTACACTCCCCACCTAAAAATTGATGTCGGAAATTTTCTCGAATAATAAACAACCAAAGTTCACACAAGACCATTCACTACTAAATAGATGGAGTCGACTTGGAGGTAGGTGCCTTTTCCAGAAGCATGAGTTCTGAAATCGGTCTCTGGTAGATCCGACATGTACCATCAATGCAAACCACGATGTCTGCCTTGTGGACTCCTCCGTCATCACGAGAGTAGATTTTCGTAACTCGAGCAGGCGGCCAGTTGTTCTGGCAAAGTTCCTGGTGACGAAGGAGACATGTCTTCTTTTGAGATGTAAGGTGCTGCCTCATTCCACTTTTGATGAAATTGTCGGCTCTGGAGGTACTCCTTTTGCCATTGCAGCCGGAACTGATCAGCAAGGGACTGAGCATGTCTCCAGTGTCATCGTCCATAAAGTCTTCCTGAATGAAGTCGCAGGAGATGCTTCGAGAGCCTGGGTATACGGATCATTTTTTGAGTATCACGGGTGTATTAACATCCAATTATTTTATTTTATTTATTTAATACAATTTAATTTTAATACAATTTTTAGCTCGCCTGTTCGAAAGAACAGAGAGCTATAGCAATACCCCCGTGCGTCAGCAGCGTCAGCGTGAAAAATGTTAAAGTTTTTGGTGCAATTATTTAGAAGCTTGCCATTCATATAATATGTGTACTAGGATGCTGATATTTGGCATGAGGTTCCTTTGGGGTATATTATTGATGTAGTGAAGTTGAAATAAAAAATAATTTCAATTTTTAATTTTTGACCTGTTTTGAACTTAACTTTTTTGTAGGCATCAACGTTAAAGTTTTTGGTGCAAGTTATTTTAGAAGTCTGCCATTCATTAATATGTGTACTAGATCTGATATTTGGCATGGGGTTCCTTTGGGTATATTATTGATGTAGGAAGTTGAAATTAAAAAATAATTTCAAGTGTTTTAAATTTTGACTGTTTTGAACTTAACTTTTTTTGTAGCACATCAACGTTAAAGTTTTTTTCCTTTCTAATGTTTTTATCTACCACACTATTTTTTACTGATTACAATATAAAATACATATATTGCTTTAAAATGATTTGGATCAAGACTTCACTGCAATGCTTTATAAAAAAATATTATTAGACTGTCTTTTAAAAGGATAAATGTATAAACAGGCGAGCATTGGGTGGCTTTGACACAACTTATTTATTAATATACGATCCTTATACACGGGCTAATTTATTTTTATATATATACCATGCTCTCCAGCACCTCCTTTCAGGAAGAGCACTAGGTGGTGCTTTCAGGGAACACAAAAGGAGTGAGAGCCCAACGATCGTTGGCATCTGACGAGATCGTCGAACTGGGTCAAGAGTTTACGAAGCACTTGTTTCAGCCATAAAGGTGGTAAGTACATCGTGAGTATGCTTTCATTTGTTCCCGGTCACACCTCAGTTGTACGACTGGCACACAAAGTGAAACAAATGTCCGTACAGTGTTGAGATGAAAACATGGCGTCGATTTGTGTTCTACAGTGTTCAAGTATATAATTTATATTAGTTGAAATAAAGATTTTAAAACATGTATTAAAAAAAACCTTTTCCCCGTCCTTACACCACTTATTTAAACGTTACATTAGTTATTCCTGCCTTTTTTTTGTGTCTGTTGTGGAATTTTCTGATTTGTTCTATTAGCCGGCCCTGGTGTAAATGCTGTTACTCAATTTGTAAGAAACAATTAATTCACTGTCCACAACGAAATACATTTGATCAGAGAACATTTATTCAGGTACACGGGTTCCAAAACACTGAGATGGTAAACATCCACAATGATTTGCACTAAACTAAGCTTACATTTCCTGATATATATAAAGCTGTGAGGGAGAGCAAGTGGGGGAACAAAGAGAGAGCATGATGACCTTCAGCTGACCTTGTTGAGAGAGGATAAAAACATAAGGTTATAGGTCTTACAAAGAAATGAAATATAAGGAATTGTGTATATAAAAGGCAGTGAGTACATGGGTCTGATAAGCATTAGGCAAATAACTCAAACTGCAATACGTGTCCACTGGGTGAAAGAGAATGACATAATCATGGCATAAATTGCAGTGCAAACCAGGCCACCCTGAGCACAGCAAGACATTCCCCATACCACCAGACAAAAGGGAAACACAATTGACAGCCAATTCGACTATAGCATAAAAATTAATTTATAAAGCACAGCAACAATTATAATTGAGAGTACTGAATATAATTTTTTTTTCTTCCACATGTCCTTTATGGCATCCCTAAAACAGTAAGTTTAATACCTCACTTAGTTCCTTATTTCATACAAACTAAATATTTACCTCACTCCCCTGGCATGCGCGTTCGGGACGAGATTCCGTCCAATTTCCCAAACTCAAAGCCAAGTACTGCAAACTGCAGGTTCGTGTTCTGCAGTGTTCACATGTAACATTTAATTGAAATTTAGTTTCGATTAATAACTGGAATTTAGACAGCCACCTGTTTAATGCTGCTTTTTTTCGCTTGTGCGTGTAAATCCTCAAAATAATGACCTAATTACATTGTGAGAATGGGAAGAGGAATGGGGAAAGTGGCAGGTTCAGGGACATCACCAGGATGGTTTTGTTTGTTTGTTTGTTTGTTTTTCCAAATAACTTTTTTGTATTTTCTTTTTTAAACTTTGTACTGACTGCACTGTACATTCAGGTGGCCTTGTACATTTAATATAACCTCTTCATATTGCTTTCACTGTGTAGTTTCCTGAAGCAACCATTTCCAGGCAATTATCGGTCACACGGGGCCTAATTAAAAAAAATATTGTTTACCATGTCGAGGTTCGTGTAAGAGCTAATACACAGAAACATAACAAGGCAGGAGACAAGATGGGTGGGAGAGGGAAGAAAAAATAGTGGGGAACAAAGACACAGGATATCTGTGGAAGGGAGAGGATGGGGTGGGGTAAATGGGGTAATAAGATACTGACAAGGACTTTTCAGGGAGCAAATAGTGAACTTATAGGAGTATATTATGCGCCACCAGATGCTTCTGAACGCAGATCATTAAATGAATGGTCGGTGAAGTGGGAAAACATCTATGAAATTCAAACCCCAAAAACCCTCGAATACAGACGTCGAGCATCCTCATTCCCACCCCACACCAATCACAACAAACGCGTATAGAGCTCACACAACCTTTTTCTGAACTCAGAGGTCAATCAGGATCAAAACACCGACAGAAATGAATTTCTTCATCCCACACAGAGCCATAACAGAGACTAATTCCACCCAACATACAAAAATTAAACGGACGATAATACCTTTCTGACTACGACAGTCATACAGACATAACACAAGGATATTTGTTTTTCCCATACAAGCTGAGTGTTCAAAATTGCTTCTAATAGGGTCACAAATAAACCCAACGCCACCTCTGCGACTCCTCAGCCCAACAGGTCAAAAGAAGAGAAGGTAGATCTCTAGCACCCATTACTTACTGATTTTTCCTTTTTATATTCACTCCATTCAAAGAGAAAAACATGTTCTCCTATTCGAGGAATAAATTAATTTTCATACATTCATCACATCGAGTATATCACAAGATTATTTTGGAACTTAGTTTGTTTATATGTTTGTTGAGCAGAAATAAAATGATAAACTTCTCTCAATAATCCTTGTTTTGACCACCTCCTGAGCCACATATTATTTTTCAAAGCCACCCACACTTTCTCACCCACTCTTTCATAAAGCCACCCCCAGTCTATTTCAAAGCCATCGCCGCATTGTTCTAACTCGCTACCAGCTCCGCCCCTTTTCTTAAGCTGCCACCTCCTTTGTACTAAGCCCACCCTTCTTTTGAGACGGCAACCTACTCTACTCCATTTTCCAGAATTAAATCTCTAAGCTCAGCAAGACTTCCTGTAATGCCCAGGAATTTCCAAAGGAAACCACACCACCGTACCCTTCTAATATAAAGCTCTGAAACCCAGACGCTGAAATTGTAAACATGATATTTACTTTTACTGAAGAATGGCACTGCTGTGACTGAGCTTGAGTGGGAGAACAACCGATTGGGAGTTCGCATGGATGTCTGACGAACTACTTGTATGAAACTAACCTAAGATGAGAATATGAACTGGATTCAAAACTTGACTATTGAGGAAATGATTTTCTTTTCCATATTACAGAGTTTAGATTAAGCATATAATGAATTTAGTAATAGTAAATCACTTAATAATACATTAGAATTTTCTCTCACAGGAAATTGTATCAGAAAACAAAATTAAAATACTGGCTTTTTCCAACAACTTGGGGCGAAATTGTTGGTTTGGTTGAAGACCTTATGACGACCAGACCCACAGAACGAGCTCGACCTGAATGACCCAACCAAAGAGTTATATCCTTGGAGAACCCGCAAAATCCTGAAAAAGAGTTTTAACATGCGATGGTAACTCATTGTGAGTTATCAAGACAACATACCGCACTGAACAAGTTTACCTTAATGAGCCAGATACAAGTTTTTACCTTGGAGACTCACAAATTTCAGAACATTTTGAAAAAATGGAGTTTTTCCTTGATGATTCCACATTTACTATGTGAGATCTATCAACTGAAACCCATAAAAAATGGAAAAAATGAAGATTTTTCCCTATGATCACATTATACGATGTGAGATTTATTGCAGAAAACCACAATATTTCTGGAAATTGTGTTCTAACTTGGAGTCTGGATAGATGTTATATTTCTGGAGACTTGAAATGTGGGTTTCTTGGCTTGATAAACTCACAAATGTGATACATATCTTGGAAACTCAAACAGGAATGTGGTTATAACCTTTGAGACTTGGAAATTTGGGTTTATTTTGGAGACTTGAAATGTGGTTTCTACCAAGACTCTTGGGGATCTCCAACCTATCGATGTGGTTCTTTGGTTGGATGGTGCTTGATGAAGCAATATCAAGAAAGTTCTGGGAAGAGAGATGCAAGGAAAGTTCTTAACTCCACTTTCTACTTCATCAAACTGAAACCCTTAAAGACCAGAAATTGGAAGAAGAGAAAAAAACTTTAAAAAAAAAATATTGTTAGTTTTCTGGGAGACAGTTGCAGGAAAGTTTCTTACTCCCCACTTTCTACTCATCAAACCTGAAAAGCCTTAAAAGACAGAATTGGGAGAAGAGAAAAAAAACTTAAAAAAAAAATATTGTCAGTTTGGAAGAAGAGTGAAGGAAGTTCTTACTCCCACTTTCTATTTCATCAAACCTGAAAGCTTAAAGACAGAATTGGAAGAAGAGAAAAAAATATATATTGTTTAGTTCCTGGGAAGAAAGTGCAGGAAGTTCTTTCTCCCCCTTTCTACTTCATCAAACCCTGAAAGCCTGAAAAAGACAGAATTGGAGAAGAGAAAAAAAACATAAAAAGAATAATTATGTTGGGTTAGGGTGTGGGTTGGGGTGGAGCTGTGTGGTGTGGGGTTTGGGTGTGTGCGTGTGGGGGGGTTTGTGTGGGAGGAGTCAAAAAGGGGTCTGTTTAAAAAGGGTCAGAGTCAAAAAAAAAATTCAATTTATCTTTGGTCTTTGTAATTCCTGTGAATAAAATGACCTAAAATCTCTCCCCCTTTAAATCATATACCCTTAAAAAATCCAAGGAACTGTAATCTATCACATTCAACATTTTAAAAAGCTCATTGTCATCCGTTTTTAGTATAACCTTTTTCAAAATGAGATTTCCCACGTTATATTGTTATGAATATCACCAACTTTGAACTTAGTTTTCTGAAAAATCTCTTTTTTTCATATTTTAATTTTGTAGATGTTTCCTGATGGTTTCGTATTCGTTGACATGTGAATCGTGTCATTATACTTACCAAAATCCTGATAAACATATCTTGTTGTGAACCGAGTTGTGTGAAATTTTTTATAATAGTCTCTCTTTTAAAGTGCAATTAAAGGGCTCAATAAACAACCGCTTTTGCCTCATTAAAGTACTGTATAGATGTTAATGCGTAATTTTTAGAAAATTCATAATGTCTTATTTAGAACTCTCACCCCATCAGTCACAACTTTTTGGGGTTTTCTCTTACTTTTATTAAATATGCTGTTGAGGCTAAATAAGATACTGTTTTGTTTTTAAAAAGGGACAACCCATGCGTATCTACTCCTCAAATCAATAACGGTAAAGCATACTGCACCCCTTAATCGTTATTGAGTTCAAATCAAATCAGCTGAACCAGATATAATCAACTTCCTTTGTATAAACCTTCCTTCTACGAAACTTTGTGAATCTAGGTTTATGTAATTAATCAGCTAATTGTTCTTCAGTTTAATGACATCATTAGAGCCTATAAGTTTTTGAATTCCAAAGCCCAAGTTTTCAATTTAGTAACTGATCACTTCTTCACGATGGAACCATCAATTTTTCTCTCAAAGGTTGGAATTTGTATCAGAGACAAATTAATAACAACATTTCTCATGCGGCTTCATGCTTTTCTACCTAAAGGTTGTGATATTCCATAATCAATATCTGTGCCTCATGCACACTTCAATCACCACATAGATGGGTTTACTCATGGTTAGGATTGGTCTGCCTAATCTAATCTTTTAATCCAAAGAAGTTGTGCCTGGACCACAGAAGAATACCTGGTAGAATGTAATTCCCTGGTATTCCAGGAGTGTCAATTTACTTCTGATAAACAACTTTTTGTATATCTCCTCCACCGTATGTTGTTTGGGAGATAAATTGACTCTTTTTTAATCGCACACACAGAATATACCCTTTTGTTATAAGCCTGTTTAATTTTTACTTTTAAAATTGAGATATTTTTAGTATTAGTTTTTCTTTTTACATTTGAACAATAACTCATTTATTTATGGAAAAATCCTACAGAGTGCAAAAACCTTTTTAGTTTCAATGCACATTTGAATTCTTAAAATTTTTTAAAAACATAAGGATCCCAGAAACGTCTTCACTCTTCTCCTCCATTTATATAAAGAAAAAAATGAAAAAACTTAATTAAAGTCAATTACACCAACATCATCAAATAATATAATCTTTATCTTCACTTCTCGTTTATATCTTCTGCCTGACGATGTTAATATCTTGTCGAAAATATTTTTCTAATAGACTTGTCAATTCTTTGTTTTCCTCTGGGTGCGTTGAGATTTTTATTTATTTTCTGTATACCCCGCAATCTTTTTTTAATCCTCACTGGTTTTCCATATTTTTATAATTATTATTCTCTCTCTTTCCTCCCTCTTCTCTCTTTCCTCCTTCTCTCTCTTCTCTCTTTCCTCCTTCTCTCTCTTCTCTTCTCTCTCTTCCCTCTCTCTCTCCTTCTCTCTCTCTCTATTCTCCTCCTTCTCTCTCTTCCTCTCCTCCTCTTCTCTCTCTCTTCTGTCTCAGTTTCTTCAACTCTTCCTCGTCCCTTACTATCCCTGAATCACTTACACCCATAGAATATCATACATATATTCATCAGGATTTTCTTGTTATCGTGTATCCAAAATAATAATTTTTTTTACAACAGGAAACACAAAATTTCCTTCTGAATTTCTAAAAGAGTCCTTACGTTTTCTTAACTTTATATTTTTTCATTATCTAACATGTTTAATTAAATCTAAAGTTGTCGGTTTATCAAACATCAGTATAAAGCCAATCTTTTATTGAAAATACCTCATTCTTATGTTGTAGAAACATTATTTTATTAAAATACCGAATACCCTTTTCTTGAAGGTATGCTTGGACACAGAAATGATAATTTTCTTGAAAGCCTCTCGCTGGTCATTTATGTTTAGAAATATATGACAGAATAATATTTATGACACGAAACACCTCCCCATCTTCCCTTAATTAATCATTTTATATTTCCTTACTTATTATATATAATCCTTCTTTTTTTCTATTTTCATGAATAAACTAGGGCAAAACATATATTAAATTTATCCTTTATTAAATTATTTTTATTTGGTTGTTTTTACGAATCGTGCCTTCCACAAACTCATTCTTTTAAGCACCAAGTGGAATAACATTTCCTTTCCTTATGAGACTTGATTTAATTTGTTCCAGGTCTTCTATCATGTTAAATGACCAATTATACCCTAAAATCATTCATAATCATACCTCCATTGTTCTATTCTCATACAAACGATACGCCCTTCTTTTAATTTATATGAAATTGGAACTGTGAATTCTGTATGACCTGGAGATAAATCAACACTTCTGTATCTTTGGAATACACGGCTGCTTTTTATTTAAAAGAGATATAATATTGTGATAAATCTTAATCCTCAACGCAATCATTCGCGTCAGTCGGGCTTGGATAATTTTTTAATTTATAAGCATTTTTTCATATAATTTTTTTGTTATAACTATATTTCCTGTCGTTCATGTCCCTGTGCCCTTTGAGTAATATTTGATAAATCAAATCAGTTCTTGGGATTTTTTTTATAATTATTTTTTTTTTTAATTTTTATTTTTATTTATATTTAATTATTTATTATTTTAAAATTTTTATATTATTTTAATTTACTTTTTTATTTTATATATATTTATTTTATTTATCTAAATTTTTAATTATAATTTATTTTTTTAATTATATAATTATTAATTTTTATTAATTATTATTAATTATTTTAATATTTTTTTATTATAATTTTTATATTTTTATTAATTTATAATTTTATATATATTTTTTTTTTTATTTATAATTTTATCTTTTATATTATTTATTTTTTTTATTTATTATTATTTTATTATTTTATAAATTTACTTGATTTTTTATTTTATATATATGATTATTTTTAATATATTTTATTCAACATTAATTAATATTTATTAATATTTAAAGTATTTTATATTTTTTATAAGTTTTTTATTGATTAAATTTTTTTTTATAATTAATTATATTATTTTATTTTTTTATTTTTTTATATAAGTTTATAATTTTATTAATTTGTAGTTTTATTATTTTATTTTTATAAAATTAATTATTTAATTTTATTGTTATTATTTATAATTTCTTATTTTATTCGATTTATATATATTTTAAAAATTTTATAATTTATAGTAATATAATTATTTTGTTATTTGATATGTAATTTTATTTATTTTTTTTTTAATTTTTTTTTTTATCTTTTTTTTTTTTAATAATTAATTAATATTATTTTTATTCAATTAACATTATTTATTATTATTTTATTATTTTAAAATTTAATTTTTTATATTATAATATTTATTTTATTTTATTGTATTTATTAAAATTTTTTTATTTTAATATGATTTTTAATGTTTATTTTTTTCTTTAAAATATATTAATCATTAAATTTTTTATTTATTTTTTTATTATATGATTTTAATATTATTATTATTTATGATTTTTTATATGTTAATAATTTTGAATATATATTAGGATTTTTTTGTCATTTAGATAGTATGCATTTTTATTAAATATTTATTTTTATTTAATTTTACGAATTTAATTTAAACTTTTTTTAATATTTTTTGATTAAATTTTTTCATATTTAGATTATTTATAAATTTATTTATTTTTATAATTTTTTAATATAATTTCTTTTTATTAATTTTTTTTTATTTTTTAATATATGTTTATAATTTTTTTATTTATTTATTTTTTAGTAATTTATTCATTTATAAGTTTTATTATATTTATATAATGATTATATTTTATTTTTTATTAATAAAAAAAAAATATATTATTTTTTTTATAAATAAATCTTTTATTTTTATTTTATTATTTATCAATATAATATATATTTTGATTAGTTATATTATTTATTAATGTTTTTACTGTTATATATAATTTATCTTATATATTTAATATTTTTTTTATTTATAGATAATATATAATTTGTTATTTTTAGTTTATATTATTATTATTATTTTTTATTTTATTTTAATAATAATAATCTTTATATTTATTTTATTTCATAAAAATAATCTTATTTATTTTAATTATTATTATTGTATTAACTTTCATATTACAAATTAATATTATATAACTTATTATTTTTATATTTATATAATTATTTATTATTATCATATTTTTTTTTTTAAATATTAAATTCATAATTTTACAATTTATTATATTAAATTTTATATTTTATTATTTATATTTTAAATTTAATCTTTATATATATATTTTATATTTATTTATTTGAATTTTTTTTTTTAATATAATATTATTTTATTTTTATTTTTGTTTAATATATTTTTTATTATTGTTTTATATATATAAATATATATTTTTTAATTATTTATTTTATGTTTTTTTATATATAAAAAATTTTTTATAATATATATTTTATTTATATTATTATATGATTTTTAATTTTTAGTTATTATTTTAAATATATTCTTATAATATTTTTTTATATAATTTTTATTTTAATATATTTATTTTAATTTTATTTATTTTTCAATTGTATATTTTTTCATATTATTTAGATATTACAATTATTTTATTATCAAATTAATTTTATTATTTATTTATACTATATTTATTATTTAATAATAATTTTTTAATATAAGTTATTATATTTTAATAGTATTTTTATTTTATTTTCTTTTACTTTTATTTATATTTTTTTATTTTTATTTTATTTTTTTAATATATATATAATTTTTATTTTTTATTTAATATATTGAATAATTAATTATATATTATTAATTTTATTATTTATATTATTAATTATTATAATATAATATTTTATCTTAATTTATCTGGTTATTTATTTTATTTTTTTAATTAAATGTTTTATTTTTATTTTAAGTATTTTTTATTTTTTATTTTTAATATAATAATTTTTTTCTTATACTATATTTATAATATATTATTAAATTTATTTTAAATATATTTTATATCTTTATTTTTATATTTAGCATTTTATTAAAATTTTTTAACATTTATATTATATCATTTTATAATCTTTTTATCTGTATATTATTTTTATTTAAAATATTAAATATAATTATTATTATTTTTTTTTATATTTTATTTATTATTTTTTTTAATTATTTTTTATAAGATATTTATATTATTATTTATTATAATTAATTTTATATTTATTTTATTATATTATTTTTATTATTTAATTTATTTAGATTGATATTTTATTATTTAAATGAATTTATTTTTTTTTATTTATATAATTTTAAATATATATTTTTTTTAATTATATTTTTTTTATTTGATTTTATATATCTTATGATTTTATTGTATTTATTTTTTTTTTTATTATATTAAATATTTTTTTATTTTATTTATATGTTTATAGTTTATATTTTACTTTCTAATTTTTTGATTTATTTTTTATCTTTAAGTATTTTTATAAATTATTTAAATTATTCTTTATTTTTAGTTATTATTTTTTATTTTAATTATATTTTTATTATAATTATATTATTTATTATTTTTATATATATATGTTTTAATTTATCTTATATTTATTTTTTTATGTATTTATTATTATATATTTTATTATATATTTTAATTTTGATAATTATATTTATGTGCTATTTCTTCTTATTTTCTTTATAATTTGTTATCTATTTCTATTTAATTATAATCTCTTTATTTTTTTTTAATATATTTTTTTTTCATTATTATATTATTATAATTTTTTTTTATAATGATGTTATTATATATTTTTAGGATTTTT
>CM068954.1:58716812-58727147 GCA_035128595.1 Eptatretus atami
AAGGAGAGATCCGTACAGTGTTGAGATGAAAACATGGCGTCGATTTGTGTTCTACAGTGTTCAAGTATATAATTTATATTAGTTGAAATAAAGATTTTAAACATGTATTAAAAAAAATCCTTTTCCCCGTCCTTACACCACCTTATTTAACACGTTACATTGTTATTCCTGCCTTTTGTTTTGTGTCTGTTGTGGAATTTTCTGATTTGTTCTATTAGCCGGCCTGGTGTAAATGCTGTTACTCAATTTGTAAGAAACAATTAATTCACTGTCCACAACGAAAAGTACATTTGATCAGAGAACATTTATTTCATGGTACCACGGCGTCCAAAACACTGAGATGGTAACATCCACAATGATTTGCACTAAACTAAGCTTACATTTCCTGATATATATAAATGCTGTGGGGGAGTGGAGACAAGTGGGGGAACAAAGAGAGAGCATGATGACCTTCAGCTGACCTTGGTGAGAGAGGATAAAACATTAGGTTATAGGTCTTACAAAGAAATGAATATAAGGAATTGTGTATATAAAAGGCAGTGAGTACATGGGTCTGATAAGCATTAGGCAAATAACTCAAACTGCAATACGTGTCCACTGGGTGAAAGAGAATGACATAATCATGCAAAAATTGCAGTGCCATCAACCAGGCCACCCTGAAGCACAGCAAGACATTCCCCATCAACACCCAGACAAAAGGGAAACACAATTGACAGCCAATTCGACTATAGCATAAAAATTAAATTTATAAAGCACCAGCAACAATTATAATTGAGAGTACATGAATATAATTTTTTTTTTTTCTTCCACATGTCCTTTATGGCATCCCTAAAAACAGTAAGTTTCATTACCTCACTTAGTTCCTTATTTCATACAAACTAAATAATTTACCTCACTCCTCCCTGGCATGCGCGTTCAGGACGAGATTCCGTCCAATTTCCCAAACTCAAAGCCAAGTACTCGAAACTGCAGGTTCGTGTTCTGCAGTGTTCACAGTGTAACATTTAATTGAAATTTAGTTCCTCGATTATAAACTGGATATTTGTAGACAGCCACCTGTTTAATGCTGCTTTTCGTTTCGCTTGTGCGTGGTAATAAATCCGTCAAACATAATGACCTAATTACATTGTGAGAATGGGAAGAGGAATGGGGAAAGTGCGGCAGGTTCAGGGACATCACCAGGATGGTTTTGTTTGTTTGTTTGTTTTGTTTTCCAAATAACTTTTTTGTATTTCTTTTTTAAAACTTTGTACTGTACTGCACTGTACATTCAGGTAGCCTTGTACTATTTATATAACCCTCTTCATATTGCTTTCACTGTGTAGTTTCCTGAAGCAACCATTTCCAGGCCAATTTATCGGTCACACGGGGCCTAATTAAAAAAAAAAATTGTTTACCATGTCGAGGTTCGTGTAAGAGCTAATACACAGAAACATAACAAGGCAGGAGACAAGATGGGTGGGAGAGGGAAGCAAAAAATAGTGGGGAACAAAGACACAAGGATATCTGTGGAAGGGAGAGGGATGGGGTGGGGTACACGGGGTAAATAACCCAGCAGGCACACACGTTGTTGCAACGTCGTTTGCCAGTTCTATCCTGACGTCAGAATTGGGTCAGTGGGAAGTTGTTTTTGCAACACCCACGATGTCAGATTTCAACGTTGTGACAACATTGAAATCTGACGTTGTGACAACGTTGAATCTGACGTTGTTGCAGCGTCGTGTTCTGGTTGTACCTGATGTCAGAATTGGGTCAGTGGAAGTTGTATTTGCAACACCATGACGTCAGATTTCAACGTTGTGACAACGTCAGATTTCAATGTTGTCACAACGTCAGATTTCAATGTTGTCACAACGTTTAAATCTGACGTCGTTGCAGGCGTCGTGTTTCTGGTTGTACCTGACGTCAGAATTGGGTCAGTGGGAAGTTGTATTTGCAACACCCATGACGTCAGATTTCAACGTTGTCCACATATTGAGCATGACGTTAGTTTTCAACTTTTAATCACAACGTTCATAAAATGGAGTTTTGTTTTTACCCTTTTCTTTGCACGCCAAAGAAACGAACATTGCAGTGCATGACTCCCTTCAGCTTCCAGCTTGATGGAGGCCCTCGACCCGTAGGTCTGGGGCCAGCGGAGCACCGCTTTTCTACGGTGCCATTATCAAAACATTGAAGTTGTATTGCAACATCATTACATTGCACAGTAACACATAATGACCAAAACTTGAAAACAACTGTAATTCATAATCATTTATTATCACGTATCACGCAGAGCATTATTGCGGCAAAAATATACAAGCAGTATTAACAATAATAATATCTTTATTCGTACCAAAAAAAGCACACTCAAATACAAACGTAAACAATAAAAAAAGTAGATACCATTGCAATTGAGAAACATAAAACTAAAAATTGGAATAAAAAAGAATACCACATGGGTAAAAGTCGTAAATACCTTTTTGACAAATTCACTTTGTGCAAAGCACAGTTAACAATTCAAATTCAGAAGTTCTGCTCCAGAGAGGAACTGTGGAGCTTCTTCTCTCTCAAATATAATTGACTGCACAAAGGCACCTTTAAGTACAATAAAAATCAATGCAGTGTTAGTAAAACTGCTGATAATTCTATGCTTGCATACATTAAATGGGCATTAGGAGCATAAAAAGGTATTGGACCGATAACTTACATTTATATAAAATATAATTAAAAGTTTTAGCTACTGATGACATACTACCCATTGTTACAAAAGATTCATAATTAAGCAACCTCAGGTAAGAATTATGAGAAGACGAAGAACCACATATAAATTTTGCTATACGACAATAATAGTTGACATTCAATAGGTATAAATTCAGCAATGACTTGGTAAAAGAGTACAATATGGGTCCTACTTGGGAAGTCAAACACCTTTCTGATAGAATTTCTCATGATATATATAATTTAGAAAATATTTTACTTATGTCCCACAGCAGGCATCAATAGAATGAGATGCATAAAGACTTAAAACAGATGATACTTGACATGATATGAACAGTGCATAAAATTATATAAAACTGAATTACAATCAGGCAAATCAATGAAGACCAAATATATATCTATGTGTGTGTATTCATACAAAGAAAAAATATAAATCTAACATCATTAAGTATGAAACACAAATTTTGAATGCATCTCACGTAAATAATTCCAAAGCACAAAAAAATTAATTTGTTGGTGTTTTTAATCTTAATTTCCACAGAAAATAAAATAACTTCATTATGCATAAAAGTACATGTAAATATTTTCACAATGTAAACTTAGGCTGGGTTTCCAACATACAACATTACAATTAACTATGCTGCAAATTCTTAATAATCAGAACGTGGACGGCTGGCACAGCGTGTTGCTGTTACTCGTTATTACTACACTAGTACGTGTCCGTACGTGCGTGCCCGTACGTGCAAAAAAAACAACAAACTTTCAAACAACTACACAGGCCATTCCTTCGCTCTCGTAAATGACGACTGGATGGGGCATTGTGTTTATCTATAAATGCGCATAAGAAATCGAGAAAATTATGAGAATACAGTAAGTCATCACTATCCGAAGTCCGTACGTTGTAACCCGTAATGGGGAACGCGGCTGAGGATCTCTTCCCCATCGGCCACGCCTACGCAGTTGGTTTGGTAAACAAATGGCATAACTTGGAAGCACTTGTCCAATTAATATCAAACTTGAAAAGGCACACACTCAGGTCCCCAGCAATATAGCTGGCAAGTTCAATTAGATCGGATCAGTGGTCACAGACACACAGACACACAGACACAGAGATTGCTGGAATTATAGATAGATGAGGGCTTGTTCCTGCCCACACCTCCACGCCGATCAGGGGCATATTTCAAATGTTGTGATATGGCAGTGTCCACAGCCGCCTCCGTTGCTGTCGGCTGACTGGCCATGGTACTGTCTGAAAAATAATAAGAATTTCCACTTCGTATATATTGGCTTTATGATCATCAAACAAGACTTGCAATGTGAATTACGCTCAAGTCATGCACATTATAAACTGTCATTTAGCAGAATTCATTTCCTCTGACAACTTTATAAAAATTCAGGTTCCGGAAAGGTTCTTCCCATTCTTTCCACACAAATTGTATGTGGACATCACAGCAATGGACATCACCTTATTTTAGAAAAATAAAAACAATTTTAGTACACCAGTGTTCAAAGCAGCTTGTAACAAGTTTTAAGTTCCACTGCCCCTTAAAAAGCCTCAATTAATATTATTCTTTATTATATAAAGTTATTTTATGTCTTTTGTAACCATTTACCAAAGGAAACAATTGTGCACCGAAAAACTTGAACAACTCCCCAAGTGACAAACTAACCGCAATGAAGGCTTCATTGTTACAAGCGCAGTTTGTCGGCGCCCAAAGGGTTATTTTTTTTTTAATGACAAAATCACATTTTTCGGCGAACAATAACTGACAATGTTTTCCTTTTGCCTTTGTTTAGGCCTAACTCGTTAAAAGAGGACATAAAAAATAAATATTATAAAAAATAATATTAATTGAGGTTTTTTTAAGGGCAGTGGAACTTTAAATTTGTTACATGTGTTACACTGCGGTAATTCGTCGGACCCGAACGGCCGAAGCATTATCCACACCAAAGAAAAATATTTTTAAAATGTTCTGAACCAATTAACTTGTGCAAAGTAATTTTTACAGAGTTCCCTTTATTTACCACAGAGCGGTGTTTTTTTTTCACCAGGCCCGCGGAAAAATGAATTCATTATTTACCGTCGATTTCTCCACACGATCAGGGCCATGTCAGGGCCATATCAGGGCCATATCAGGGCCATATCAGGGCCATGTAGGCCCATGTAGGGCCATGTCAGGGCCATATCAGGGCCATGTCAGGGCCATTAAGGGCCATATCAGGGCCATGTCAGGGCCATGTCAGGGCCATATCAGGGCCATGTCAGGCCATGTCAGGGCCATGTCAGGGCATATCAGGGCCATATCAGGGCCATATCAGGGCCATGTCAGGGCCATGTCAGGGCCATGTCAGGGCCATATCAGGGCCATGTCAGGGCATGTCAGGGCCATATCAGGGCCATATCAGGGCCATATCAGGGCCATATCAGGGCCATGTCAGGGCCATGTCAGGGCCATATCAGGGCCATGTCAGGGCCATGTCAGGCCATGTCAGGGCATGTCAGCGACAGCTAAACGTGATAAACGGATGAAATCGGGTGCGGAGAGATCGATCGTCAGATGCACGTTCTCGAGTCCAATGCTCGAACCGATCGAGTGGCCCGAAGGGCTCTGGCTCTGGCTCGGGAGAGTTTACATTGAATGTAACGATATAGATTCCAGAACACCAGTAACAGGAACACATCATGGATTCTGTGATCTTTAAAACGTCCAAAAACAAAAGCTAAGACATAAAATCGATTTATAATATTATACTTAACAATGATCACAGCGGAAGATAATTTTAACTATAAAAGCGGAAGTCTTCTGCAGATTAAAGCGGATTGTGTGTCACACTCAGAAACAGCTGAAAGTTCACAGTTTAAACAAACCTTGCAAATGGCGGCTCGTGATGCAGAAATAGCAATTAGCCAATCAGATCTCTCCTCCAGTGAAGGCAGACACAACCACACACGTCACGAGGTGGAAAAGCGGTCACCATGGCAACACACGAGGCAGAAAAACAGTTTTGGATAATCGCGGGGCGCACTGCGGCTGTACCACGTCGTGATCTGGTTGTACAACCAAGTGGCCGATTCCCGACGTCGTGAACTTTCATACTGACGTCGTGTGCCTGCTGGGTAAGATGGTAGGTACTACAAGGACTTTCAGGAAGGAAAACAGGGAATTTGAAGAAGGTGGGTTTGGGTGGATTAACGGGGGTAGTAAAGATCAAGGTTTTGGATGGGGGAAGATATGAGATGGCGGTGAACAGTTGTTTTGAAGGCCTGGAGGGAGGGATGGGATAAGAAGGTGTGGGGTTTGTTCAAGAGTGGGGGGGGAGGAATGAAAGAGTGAAGGTGAGCAGTGATTCTTGAATTTGGCAGTTTCACAAGAAGAGGTTTTTGGCAGACCTTGAGCACCATGAGGAAATATAGGGGACAGATCACAGACAAAGCAGGGGGGGCAAGGCCAGAGAGGAGATGGTAGAAGACAGAAAGACCACTGACCTGCCTGCAGTGAGAGAGTGAGAGACCCAAAGACTCAGCTTCATCACAGGAGATACCAATGATCCGAAAAGCCTTGGTTTCCACAGCGTGAAGTCGAGCTAGGTAAGAGGCAGGAGCATCAACCCAGAGGGAGAGCAGTACTCCATCAGACTGTGCATGAAAGTTTTGTAAATGGTTAGCAGCTCAGGAGTGCCAAGGAAGGACTTTGCACGACATAGGATGCCCAGTCGGCGACTGGCTTTGGAGGCCAGCTTGGCAATGTGGCTTTCCCAAGAAAGATTGTGGTAGATAGTGAGACCAAAAGCTTGAATGAAAGGACTTCTTCAAGGGGATAATTAAGAAATTAGATGGGGCAGGGGGTTCCAGATGGTGAGGGTGTGAGATTTGTTAGGATTGAAAGACATATTCCAAGTGTTTAACCAGCTTGTGATTTTATCCAGATCTGCAGAGAGTGAAGAGGCTGCAGCTTGCCAGTCTGAGGGATTACAGAATGTACGGCAGAGGGTAGAGTCATCAGCAAAGAGATAAAGAGGATTTTCCAGGGAATCTGAGAGATCATTGATGAAAACAGAAAAAGAATAGGGCCCAGAACACTGCCTTGGGAACTCCAGCCTGGATGGGAAGAGGAGATGAGAGACTCCATTTAGGGCCACACACTGACTGTGATAGGAGAGGAATTCCGTGAGCCATCAGCGGAGATTGCATTGGATACCAGAAGAAGAGAGTTTGGTGAGCAGTGCGGGATGCACCATATCGAAAGCTCGTGATATATCTATGGAGATGGCTCTGATCTCATGTTTGGCATTTAGGACCTCCATCCATTGTTGGGAAAGCAGAAGTAGCATGTCCAGGGTAGTGTGACCTGGTCTAAATCCAATTGATGGTCGGAAATCAAGTCATTGGAGAAGAGGAAGGATTTGATGTCAGAAGCGATGATGGATTCCATGACCTGCTGATAATTGGAGAAGGCTGATTGGTCTGTAGTTGCAGGGATCAGTTGTTGCACCTTTTATGCAGAGTGGTAATGTTTGCTGTTTTCCAAGCAGATGGCAGATGACCTTGTCAAAATGAGAGGGTGAGTAGAATAGAGAGAGGGTGAGCAAGAGCAGCAAGAGCAGGTTTTTAGAACATGAGGGCTGATGTCATCTGGACTGGATGCAGAATCTGAGTCGAGTTTTGAGAGCAAAATCTCCACCTTGTCAGGAGAAAATGAAACAGAGTCAAGGAACAGCTGGGTGTGACTGGGTAAGGTGGGTACAGAAAGTGATGGTTTGGGACACAAGATTTAGAAGCAACCACAGAGTGTAGGCATTCAGCATTTTCATGTGCAGTGTCAGCTGTGCAGCTATTTGAGGTAAAGGAGGGGATGGAGGGGGAACATACACCAGAAATGGGCTTAACTAGATGCCACCAGGATTTGGAGGAGGGAGACAGGTTTGAGAGTTCAGAATTGAGATTAGAAAGATGTTGTTTTCTGGCTCTCTTCAGGGTAAACACCCACTTGTTCTGAGCTTTGACGAAGGAACTGAGATTATCTTCAGTAGGATTTGCCTTCCATGAGTCAAACGCAAGTTGTTTTAGGACAACTGCCTCGCCACAAGCTTCAGTTATGCCATGGCAGGAGAAGGGTAGGAACAACTGAAGACGAGATTGGATAAATCTGTGCATGAGAGAGAGCAAATTTCTTTGAAAGAATTCCAGGATGAGTTGATGTCGGAGAAAGTAAGAAATGGGAGACCAGTCTGGAAATTTGATGGCTGCTTGAAGACCCTGCCAGTGCCTGAGTGAAGTGCTCAACTCGTTGGCGCTGAGGTGGTTCTCCAGTAACAGCTAGAGATGACTGCTTTAACAAGCGTATGGTCAGATGAATTGATTGGAGCAGAAGAAGAACAGCAGACATTTTCTGGGAAATTGTTTAAAATTAAATCCAGAAGTGATGAATATCATTGGCTGAGATCCGTGTCAGGAAGTTGACAGATCGAGTCAGTCCCAATGAGTCGCAGAAGTCCTTTGCTGAATGGTCATGGCAGGTGAGAGAGGTACCCACACCCAGCCAACTGGCATGATGGCAATTTAAGTCACCGAATATGAGGAAGAGAGAGTTGGGATGAGTGGATAGAAGTTGGTCCATGTTTTCAGCGAGCGAGATGTAAATGGAGTCATTACTGTTTGGTGGATGGTACAACATACAGATAAACAAGAGGTGGGAGCGGAGGTGAAGCCGTATTCAGAGGTAATTCCTGGGGGTGTGGAGGAGTGAGGGCAGTGCATGGAGAGTGAGGAATAGAGTTTTTGATAAAGAATGCAACTTCACCACCAGGCCGAGGCTCAGGTCTATCATAGCAGAGGAGGGAGTAACCAGAGAGAGAAACTAAAGAGTCAGAGATGTCTTGAAAAAGGAAAGTTACTGTTTTGCAGATTATGTCTGGTTTGTCAATCTGTATGGAGAGATCAGTCAGGCTAGAGCGAAGACCCTGGATGTTTGAGGTCCACACTGTTCAGGAAGAGGGAGGGGAGGAGGCTTTGGGTGCAGGGGAGGGCAGTTTGAGGGAGGAGGGGGGAGGTATGGAGAGATGTTGACAGTGTGTGGGAGATTGCATAAGAGCTCAGGGAGAGGACCCGATGAGGAGGAGCAAAGGCCTGTGGTGCTGGGTTGAAGTACAGTGGGGAGTAATAAGAGAGGACAGAAGGCAGTTGATAATTTGAGGAGGTGGAGTGATGAGA
Source organism: Eptatretus atami (assembly GCA_035128595.1). Classification (NCBI taxonomy): domain Eukaryota; kingdom Metazoa; phylum Chordata; class Myxini; order Myxiniformes; family Myxinidae; genus Eptatretus; species Eptatretus atami. The sequence goes on from CM068954.1 coordinate 58,725,724, forward strand.
TGGAGGAGAGAGAGCAGGGGAAGGAGGCAGCTTTGGTGGATGTGAGGGGGGGGGGGATTTGAGAAGAGTGAGTGAGGGGGTGAATGGCGGGAGAAGATTAAGTGGGAGAGTTGAGTGCGAAAGGTGTGGGGGAGCTTTTGAGAAGGTTGAGATGAAGCGCTGAGGCGCAAGAGAGAGACGTTTGCTTTGAATTGGAAGGAGGCAGTGGATTTGGCGAGGGAGGGTTGAGAGGGTAGCTTTGAGGAAGAGGGGAGATGATGAGAGCAAGCACGGCCATTGTGGAGGAGAGGGAAGTGAGAGGTGGGGAGAGGGGAGATGAGACTCGGTGGAGGTATTGTGGAGATGGGAGCAGGTGAGGGGAGAAACAAAAATTGAGAATTGGGACTAGGGGGGACAAGCTTTGAGAAGGGGGAGTGGGAAGGGGACAAGAGGGAGATTTCAAGGGGAAGGGCAAGGAGAGAGTTTTGGGGGAGAAGGTGAGGTAGGAGAATTGAGGGAGAATGGTGAGGGGGGAGAATTGAGGAGAATGGTGAGAGGGGAGAATTGAGGGAGAAGGGTGAGGAGGGAGAATTGAGGGAGAAGGGTGAGGGGGAGAAGAATTGAAGGAAAAGGGTGAGGGGGAGAATTGAGTGAGAAGGGTGAGGAGGGAGAATTGAGGGAGAGCTTGGGGGGGGGGGGAGAGAGTGAAAGTTTGCTTTTGAAAATTGAGGAGGGCAGGCTGGAATTTGAGGGGGAGGGGGTGAGAGAGAAGCTTTGAGAGGGAGGGGAGACAAATGGAGACACGAGCACGTCATGGAGGAGGGAGGAGAGGGGGGTGATGAGACTGGGTAGTGGTATGGTGGAGGTGGGAGTGGACGGAGGGAGGAACAAGATTTGAGGGGGTGGGAGAGGGGGATGTGATGAGAGGAAAGAGATGGCGTGGTTCGGATATTGAGCAGCTGCTGAATGAGAGTGAGACATTTGAAAACCATACAGTTTGGGAATATCAGAGGGGGAACTGTGTTTAGAAACAGGCAGAGGACAGTGGAGATATGCAAGGATGGGGGGAAAGGTAGGAGGGGTAAGGAGAGGGTATAACAAGGAAGGAGAGTGGACGATAATGGGGTTTCTGAGCAGCCATTCAAATGAATGGGGGAAAGGGAAAACTTTCTGACTCAAGCCCCAAAGCCAAAATAGGAGACTGATTTCCTCCCCCTCTTCATACAAGCAAATGTAAATTGAGACTTACTGATTCAAGCACTTCTTTCCGTTTCATATTTTCATTCCAATGAAAAGAGCGAACCAATGAATATTTGTCCATGTTCTACTTTGGGGAATAACTTCATTTTCTTAAAACATTCATCACCATCGAGTATATTCACAAAGATTACTTTGGAACTTAGTTGTTGGTTTAAGTATTTTTGTTGAGCAGAAATGAAATGATA
>CM068954.1:58730288-58741517 GCA_035128595.1 Eptatretus atami
GCGTGGCTTAGGAGAAGTGGGCGTGGCTTATGAAAAATAATGTGTGCCTCAGGAGGTGGTCAAATAAGAGCGTTAAGAGAAGTTTATCATTTCATTTCTGCTCAACAAAGATACTTAAACCAAGAACCAAGTTCCACAGTAATCTTTGTGAATATACTCGACTAGCCGAAAACCCGTCACCAGACGGATTCCGTTCCATGAGCCCAATATGACAAACCAGTGGCGGCTCTCGTAAGAGGCCGGATCCCAGTCGATGTACTCCATGCCTTACCTAATGAGGCCTACAAAACGTCCTGTACAGACATTTTTGGTGTACACTACTCCTTGTGAAGAAGTCTCCTGATTTGTGCACGTGTTTACTTTGACGTACAAACACCGTGTCAAAACTTCTCAGGTCACAGTACGAGAAAAACGTGACGCGACCGCTAGGAGGAGCACAAAATTGGTCCTTCAGTGTTAATGTATAGATACAATGTTTCTTGTTACATTTTTTGTGTCAAATTCACATTCTGAGGTAGTCAGCATGTGCAGAAGAGGGTTTTACATTGGCAGATGCTATTTTCGAGGAGTGGAATTACACCTCTGAGCAGTGACGGTGTGTCGACGACAGACGTAATGACGTCAACGAATGACTGATGATGTCATGACGTCCTTACGCCTGTCAGCGGTGACGTCAAACGTCGCCATGTAAACGAATGTAAAACGAGAAGTGTTTATTCTGCTTCAGAGTTGAAGTTTGACTATTGCCACGATGTGCAATGCACTCTTACAGGTACGAAGTTTCTTTCAGTCCAGGTCACAGTACGAGAAAAACGTGAAGCGAACGCTAGGAGGAGCACAAAATTGGTCCTTCAGTATTAATATATAGATGGTGATGAATGTTATACGAAAATTAAGTTATTCCCCAAAGTAGAACATGGACAAATATTCATTGGTTCATTCTTTGAGTGGAATGAAAATATGAAAGGAAAGAAGTGCTTTAATCAGTAAGTCTCAATTTTACATTTGCTTGAATGGAAGGGGGAGAAAATCAGTCTCAATTTTACATTTGCTTGAATGGAAGGGGGAGGAAATCAGTCTCCTATTTTGGGCTTTTGGGGCTTGAGTCAGAAAGTTTTTCCCTTTTCCCCCATTCATTTGAATGGCTGCCTCAGAAACTCCATTTATCCTCTACTAAGGAGTGAGGAGATAGATTCAAGGAGGTGGGATGAATTTGCACTGAAGTTGGAAAAAAAATTACGATTAATAATGGAAGATGAACAAGTATTGCAAAATGGGATTTTTAGACTTTGTCGGTCAGAGATTTATTTAAATACCTTGGAAGATGGATGGAGTGCAGAAGAATTGAAAAAGTGGAGAAAGGAAGCGTTGGAACTGATGGAATTTTTAGACATGGGATGAAAGAAAGGTCAAATTGAACACAAGATTTTGAAGAAGCAGAAGAACCGGGGGAAGAGGGGAAGTTGAAGCATTGTAAGAGACCATTTTTTTTTGGTTGTTTGTTTGTTTGTTTTTGAAGATTAGGGAAGAGGGGGAAGAGTCAAGGAAACATTTGAAGACAAGTTCGTGAAGGTGTGTGGTGAAAACCTTCATGATCAGAGTGGGAGTGGCAGGGAAGAGGGAGAGAAGGAAGAAGAAGTCAAGACAGGAAGTCACGTGGTTACGTGGGGTATAAGGTGAGAAGGGAAAGGTTTGTTTTTGGATTTTTTTATATTTTAAGACATGAAACAGAGTGTATAGTTCAGAAGTATAGAATGAGGGTGGAGGGAAAAGTGGTGAAAATAAAAACTGATGATAATAAGGGGAAAATACAAGTAAATATGATCGTGCACGTAGACGGGAAGACAGGTCGGCCTCAGGGAATCCTGATATGACAAGACTGATGAAAACTCACCAAATTGCACAAATTTTGAAACAAAACTGAACTAGGAACACACAGTAAACAAGGAGGCAACAAAATAAATAGTCAAAACACGACAAATAATGACTGGAAACTTATCTTTGAGAAAGTCAGCGGAGACCCTGGAGAGAACCAACTGTCACCTCAAAAACCGGACCCGGAAGTGATTCATTATATCAATAAAAGAAATAAAGAAGCTGAAATTGCTCCTTAATAGAAGCAATCGTTATGTTGTCATTCACTGAACGATAAAAGCATCCCATAAATCTGTCAGCTGACTGCCACTGGAAAAAATTAACAATCAATCACTAATTAGCAGAACCGGCAAGTTGCCCATGCCTGCACGGGATTCTACACAGGGAAGGGATGTAAGCGGCAAAAATGCAAATGGCGACTCTGTCATGGAGCCGACAAGCTGCGAGCAACAATTCGCATTGATTTCCACATCTGATACAATGTAAACGCTCTAATGGCGGTGAGGTGCTCCATTTGAAACTGTTTGTTCAATATATGAAGCTTTTTGATACCTAGGGTCTGTAATAATTTATATTGGAGTCAGAGCCAGTGACCAATTACAAATTAATGGCAGCTCTTCTTGGATAGGTTTTATTTATTTATTTGTATGGCTGATTGGCTGCATCATTTTTTTTCTGGGGGCGCAGCTGTGCCGCTGATGCAATGCCTCCTGTTACTATCACATTGGTACTCATTTCGCTGACCTCGGAAGGATGGCAGGTTGAGTCAACCTACCTCGTGTTAATTCAACGAAAAAAAACAGTGGCTTTAACTCAAGACCCTAAGATCTTAAGCCAGCCACCCTAACCGTTACACCAACACCGGTCTTCTTGGACAGGTTAAATATTTATACAATATCACAGTAATTTATTAATTAAACTAAATTATCAACACTGTGCAACACATAAAAATTCACAAATACATAATGTGATAATTATCATTTAATTGCTTGTTCAGCTCATCGTGGCTCTCAAGTTCAAAAGATTTAACAATCGGACACCGAGTGCTCTGTACTGTTGATTTTAATTTAGTAATACAAGGTTGGACTGGTACAGTATGATGGCCGAGGGGTACGCACATTCGCCTCCAAGCTGTCGAGCCTCCAAAGTATCATCCAGGTATAAAGTATCATCCAGGTGTTTCACAGGGAGGGTGATCCATCAATGTGTGTGCCGTCGCTCATATGGACGTTAAACTGGGCGTCACATCTGCAAGCATTAGTTGGTCGACGTTAAACATCTGTGTCCTTGGCGCAGAGGAGACGAGCTATTGTTGGCACGATAAACAAAATAACAAATTTCTGCTCTGAGTTGGAGTAGCGACCCAACCTGGATTGTAACTTAGTATCTGTTGTAGCAGCACCAACGCTCTGCAGAGGGCATGAATGAAAGAGGGCATTCTACTGCATGAATGAAAAGCAGTGAAGATTGTCCGTTTCTCCAAACGGAATGAATTTTGCCTTCGTTGGATTGCTCGAGCAATTATAACACACGAGCTGAACGACTTCCAAAATACCATGCATCGATTCATTACCCTGGATGAAAACATGAGAATGGTTTTGTATTAAGGAGACATTGCTTTTTGTTTAATAAATGGGTTGTTACATTTTCATTCTCAAATGTGTTATCTGCCTATCTTAGTCTGCTTCTTCTGTTTGTGTTTGGCAGCTTGGCTGTTGGGTAACTATCATTTAGTCAGGGCATGGCTGTTCCGCTGATGCTGTGCCCCTATACCAGCACACTGGTACTCATTTCACCAACCTCGGAAGGATGACAGGTTGAGTTAACCCCACCTGATGTTAATTTAGCGGAAAAACGGGGCTCAAAGTCAGGACTGTAAGATCCCAAGAGCCACCCTAACCACTAAGGCAACACCAGGCTTGCCTATCTTAGTAGTGTTCTGTAATTGTGTTTTCATCATTTTGATAATTCCTGAAAAGGCACTTCAGTGATGTAGTTATCCTTAGATGTACGATTATATTCATTTGGATGCATGCAGGCTCAATCGGAATTGTGGAAGAGTTCAAAAGCTGACGAGCTCTCTTTTCTGAAGCAGGCATGCTCAAAGATGTGCAAAGGCTGGAGTGGTGATTCACATTTTTAACACAATGCCTTTAGCGGTTGAGCTGATCCATAAAATACGAAGATTCAATGGGACAAAGTGATTGGAATATGTCGCAACACCTTTGGTCCCTTTTCTCCACTGCACACCTTTCACGCACCAATCCAACCTCAAAACGAGACGGTGTTGTATCTTTAACAAATGACATAACAAAAAGAGATAACACCGGAAAGTGGTTTGCTGCCTATAGGTTGTCATTTATTTCGTTTTTCCTTCCTTTCCCTCTTGCTTGCCTCTATATATAGCCTTTAAAAACGGCAGCACATACTGAAGCCCTACAGAATCACCTACTGTGTTGCTGTAACTACCTGTGTTATCTGAGGCCCAACTTCAATTTCTGCTGCATTTTTTAAGCCTCCTGATGCCAAACCCTATCCATAGCAGAAAGTCATTGAGAAGCTCCATGATAAGTTGACCAAACCTGGTTTCAATGACCAAGCATACATGTCTTGATGTCACTCCCTCTTCTTTGTTTTTACCTTCTCCTGTGTCTATGACAAAATAAACTCTTTCTTACTCATAGCAACCGCAAGGTTTGAACGATGCCATTCATCTACACAAAGTCATCCATTCATCCCTTCACTAATCCCTGTCCATTCATTCAATGAATCCAATCATCGAGGAAAAGAAAGTGCACAATAATTCTTGCTGCATTGAGCATTATGCGATAGCAGCTCTCCTTACTCACCATTTAATCGGAATAACATTACTTGGTTAATGGCTGTAGAGCTTTTTTGCCAAGCCTTAATATACCTCGAGAGAATGGGTTAGAGGAGAGGATCAGTCTCATTCATAGCCTGTTGTGCAAACACTGCCTCAACCATCACCACATTAAACCCCCTTCGATTCCACTCCCTATCCCCCCAAACCTCATTTTTCTCTCTTCCCCAATTCCAGCACTACGTTCTCCCTGTCCTTCACATCATATCTCGCTGACCCCCATGAAACTTGGCAATTTCATTCCGCTTCGTTCCGATTAAAAGCCCCTTTGTAGTCCAACCGTTAGATCTCGAAGTCTCTGTTCTCAGATATCTCTCGGTTGTTGCGCTTATGAGGTTTTTACCTAGTTGCATCCTTATGCATGTGATGTGTCCCATCGAGACTGATTTATTCTTAGTCTCGACGATGAAAATGATGAAATGCAGGGGGAAAAATAGAATGGCACTTGATAGAGTGGATACATACATCCACCAAGCTGATTAGTTTACGGTTTGTATCCCACTGATAGGCTGGATCTGGATTCGGACCTGAACTAAAATTTAATCGGCTTGTTCTTGTCACCTAACAAACTCATCCATCAAGTTTCGTCCGAATCCGTCCATAACTTTTTGAGATATTGTACTATATGTTATTTTAGCCCGATCACTCATTAGTGAAGAATCACTCAAAAAAATTCTCTTATCCGGATTTGGAGCTTCACCAAAATCGAATCAGTTCTTCAAAGTCACACACCCAACGTGTCCACCAAGTTTCGTCCGAATCCGTCCTCAACTGTTTGAGATATTTTGTTCACAAACAGACAGACAGACAGACAGACAGACGGGTGAAAACAACCTTCATCCACCTTCAGTGGGCAGAGGTAAAATTCCAACAGGTAAGAATTAAGAGTACAGTATAGTAAGTCTCAAATTTGTGACATGCTATTAATTCTACTCAATAAAGAAGAGAGAAAGAAACAAGAGGAGTTAGAAGGTTAAGTAAAGACAAAGGGGGTAAAGAGGGAATCAAAGTAAGAGTATCTCGAGTGACATAAAGCTGAAGAGTGACAAAGATTGCATACTTAATCTGAGGAATTGCAAGTCTGTCTTTGAAATATTTTCTCTGCAATTTACTTCCATTGTACATCGTATGGACTGAAGCTTAATTGGTAGTGGAATAGGTAAAGTCTTGTTGCATTGCCCTTGCTGATGTGTTTTCACTTCCTATTGCCACTATTGTCTTTCATGAAGAGTGGAGGACTTATCGCAAACCCAATGGGTGTCCCATTTGTGAGCAGTAGCTGGTAGACAATAAAGATCCAAAGGTATATTTAATGAAAAGTAGATGACTTATCACAAGACCACTGGGTGTGCCAATAGCCATCCATTTCTCGTGCTCAAATGTCTCTGCGGACATCCTCCTGCAGTTGGGTTACTTTTTTTTAGGAGGTTAGTGGCAGGATTTGCACTCCAGCCACCGTAAAACACTTTATTCCGCAAAGCCCACAAATGCATGGAAATCTCAAAACCCACTCCATGGGAGTACCTCCTGTGCTGATGCCCTCCGCAGGGCAGATCCCCGGATGATGGGATTGGGGCAAAGTCTTCAGGACCACCATTTCTTGATGATAGGAGGAAAACCATGGGGAAAACCTCCAGGATTATATTGCGGTCATGTGTGGCAGAGTGGTGCTGAGGTGTTGTCCACCAGACTGCAATCACCTTTGGTTAACCTGAGGCGGTCCCTTCGGGTGGATGCCTGTAATGTTCTATCTCAAAGAGAGGATGATCACCTGTCACTGTTATCATCTGAGCTCAAGCATTTTAACATTGCTGTTGCAGCACTCTCTGAGGTTCAGTGACCGGATTGTGGCGAGATCATGGCAGGTGGTTACCCCTACTATTGCTGTAGGTGTGTCCAATAAGCTGACTCCATTGATAATCGAATCGAGGTAACACCGGTCAACGAGCGTATTATGAGACGAAGGATGAATCCCTCCTCGGGTGTCATTTCTCTGGTCTCTGTATATGCTCCGACCAAGGTGAAGGACGCGTTCTATGCTGCATTCGAGTCTGTGGTTGATCAGTGCCCCAGGCGAGATACTCTTCTAGTCTTGAGGGATTTCAATGCATTTACTGGCACTGACAGGGATCGACTGTCACTGATAAAGATGGTTATGAGACATGTGTTGGTCCCCATGGGTCTGGAACTGTGAATCAGAATAGCACTAAGTTCCTTGACTTTGCAAGAAGTCATGAACTTTGGGTGGCTGGTTCATGGTTTCAATGCCCACAGGCTTATTCCTGGAGTTGGTATTCCAACGCTGGTTGTGTGGCAAAGGAGATTCACCATGGACTCGTTGGTGGTCGCTGGAGGATGATCCACTGCAGGATCTACCGGAGTGCTCAGTTCCTCAATACCAACCACAGGCTTGTTGTAGCAACTCTGAAGTTGCAGCTTAAATCCAGGAGAATGGTACCATCCCAGGCTTGGTTGGATGTTGACAGGCTCAAGGATGAGAGGGTAGCTGAGGAGTTTGTGAAAAGGCTGAGTGGGGATGTGGGAGGTCTGAGTGCTTTGGGGAATCCTGAATAGTTGTGGAGTGCCTTCAAGACCACCATCCTTGATGTTGCCGGTGGATGTCTTGGAACTCACCGGAGGGTGAAGAAGAATTTGCTCTTTCAAGGGACACTGGATACCATTGACCAGAGTCGAAGGCCAGGCTTAATGGCAGAGTTGAGCTGTTCAGGGAGCTGAGGTGTAAAACTGTAGTGGGCTAAGGGTGGACAAGGAGGCTTATGTGTGAGGAATCTGTGAGGGAGTAGAGCATCACCTGTGGTCAAGTGATTCTCGTCCCGCTTACAGGGGAATTCACGCATTGCATTCCTCCAAGCCATCCCTCGGTGTACTGCAGTGAGAGCGGAGTGTGGTGGACGCTTGACAGAGGAGTCCAAAGTGAAGGCCCGCTGGGCAGGTTACTTTGAGCAGCTGTGTCAGGCTGATCCACCAGCTGTCGCGTTGGATGTCAGCGGTGTTACTATCCCTATTCCTGACCCTCCAATCAACTGTAATCCACCTTCGTTTGTGGAAACACAGGCTTCGTTGAACCGGTTGAAATGGGGTGGAGCTCCTGGGATCTGTGGCCATCCGTGCTGAACTTCTCAATGCTGGTGGAAATGCTGTACTAATTTCATTGCATGCAGTTCTGTACTCTGCCTGAACACAGGCATCATCCCAACTGACTGGAAGAGGGGCCTTGTTGTCCCTCTCTGGAAAGCGAAGGGTGATCGCCATGACTCCAACAACTACCGAGAGGTGATGCTGCTCTCAGTGCCGGGCAAGGTCTTTGGTTGGATAATTCTTCGTAGGATTCACCACCATCTGCTTGAGCACCAGTGCCCTGAGCAGTCAGGTTTTACACCAAAGAGGTCAACGAATGACTGTTACCTTGCTCTTCGGGTCCTCACCGAATGCAGGTGAGAATTTCGGCAGGGGCCGCTTGCAGCCGATGTTGATCTATGCAAAACATTTGATTCGGCGAATCGGCATGCCCTCTGGAGGATTCCTGGTTTTCGTGGGCTGCCACCAAAACTGATAAATCTGATGTTTGAACAATACTCTGGTACTGAGAGTGCTGTGAGATGTGGCGATGCCATCTCCAACTCATTTCGAGTTATTACTGGAGTTTGTCAGAGGTGTGTCCTTGCCTCCACACTTTTCAGCGGATGGATTCTGTGGAGGATGTCGGACAGATCAGGCTGTGGTGCATCGTTTGGAATGTCAAGATCTCTGACCTTGATTTCGCAGATGATGCAGTCATCTTTGCAGAGGCTCTGGATATCCTTATGGGGGCCCTCGTGGTGCTGAATGAGGAGTCGGAGCCGCTGGGATTATGGGCTTCCCTGGGTCAAAACTAAGATCCAGGCTTTCCATGACATCTTGGATGCTGATATCTTGTCTGTACCTGTTTGTAGTGAGGATGTTGAGGTCATGGTGAGATTCACTTACCTTGGTTGTGATATTCCTGTCTCCACTGGCTGTGAGCCAGAGGTCAATACAATCTGAGTTGGGCCTGGGGAGTGATGGATTCACTGGACCACGGGGTGTGGCGCTGTCATTTCCTGTGCAGAAAGATGAGACTGTCTACAGGTCCTTGGTGCTTCCAGTCTTGCTCTACAGATGTGTAGACTCTGCCCAGGTATCTGAGACGGAGACTTAATTCCTCTGGTACCAGATCTTTTCAGAGAATCCCTGTCTATCGCTGGTCAGATTTTGTGTCCAACGAGCGGTTGCTGAGAGAGACTCAAATGAGATTTGTTGCCTGCATAGCCCCTGAGAATCAGCTGCGGCTGTATGGACATTTGGCTCTTTTTCCTGACCTGAATCCTGCTCACCAGATTCTCTCAGCGATGGAGCCTCGTGAGTGGAGGAGGCCAATGAGCTGACCACGTGCCTCGTGTTGCAGCAGGTTGATCGGCATCTCAAGGAGATGGGGATGGGCCCGGCATCTGCCTTGGGGATAGCCAGATGGAGGCCCCTGGAGTCCCAGCGGAAAGTGGGCACAGCGACGAGCTGCTCCAACACATGCTCCCACACCTAACCTGACCTGAATCAAAACTATGTTTTATGAGAAACTGCATCTTGCAAATCACATGAGATATATTTCTGTATGTATGTTGGTGGAAGTCATTTGATGTTTTTCAGACATTTTTTTACGTTGATTTGTGATATTTCCAAGAGAAGAGATAAATAATAGTTAGAAGAGAATGTCTTAATGTGGGGTTCTTCTTTTACATTTTCATGATTTACTCTCGCCAGGGGAGGGGGTATTGCATTTGGGTCCCTTTGTCTGTTTGTTTTTGTCTCTGTCTGTCTGTCTGCACAGAATGTGCTAACATAGGCCAAAAACACCACTGAATATCCGGGAGAATCCAGTCATTCCCTTCTCTTGTTTGAACACAGTACCTCCATAAAGTACATGCAATTAGAATGTGAGTTCGGCTGAAATACATAACATAAAACCATACAAAATAAGTTCTCATGAAAGTCTTCAATCATTGATTGCTATTTCTAATTCTATATCTTTTTGAACTGATGGAAATGTATTTATCCAAAATTATTGAGCAAAAGTATATTGGGGTTGACACACCCTCGTCTCCTGCATGTGCTGGACCCCCATGGCCCTACTTCACCTTCATCTGTTGGCTCTTGTAGCCTGCATATGGGAGACTACCTGACCCCTCTTCACCTTTGTCTGTTCGGCCTTCTTCGCCTGCATCTGCGTGTCACTCAACGCCTGTACCTGCCGGCTCTCGTCACCTGCACTTGCTGGACCCCTGTCCCCTCTTGACCCGCACATGTAGACCCTCTTCGACTGCATCTGTTGGCCCCTCATCACCTACACCTATGGGCTCTCATCGCCTCCATCTGTGGGCCTCCTGATACCTGCTTTGCAGGCACCCCTGGGCCTCTATTTGCGTTCATCTGCAGGCCCTGCTTTACCTGCACCTGCCGGCTCATCGCCGCCTGCACCTGCAGGCCCTCATCTCCTGCATGTGCCGGACTTCCATGGTGCTTCTTCAGCTTTGCCTGGTGGGCCGTCTGCACCTGCATCTGCGGGCCACTCAATGCCTGTACCTGTGGACTCTTGTCACCTGCACTTGCTAGCCCCCCTGTCCCATCTTGACCTGCACATGCAGGCCCTCTTTGCCTATATCTGCCGCCCCTCATTGCCTGCATCTGCAGGCCTCCCGGCACCTCCTTTGCAGGAAACCTGTGGCCTCTCTTCACCTTCATCTGCTGAAACTGCTTCTCCTGCACCTGCAGGCTCTTGTCGCCTGCATCTGCTGGCCCCCCGTGGCACTTCTTCACCTTCTTCTATTGGCTATTTTCGCCTGCATCTGTTGGCCTCTCATCGCCTGCATAGGCAGGCCTACCTGGCCCCTCTTAACCTTGCTATATGGGCCCTTATTCGCCATCTGCACTTGTGGGCTCCTCACCATCTGCACTTGTGGGCATCTCTCCGTCTGCACCTGTGGGCTCCTTGCCCTATGCACTTGTGAGCTCCTCGCCGTCTGCACCTGTGGGAAACTCGCTGTCTGCACTTGCAGGCCCTTGTCATCTCCATCTGCAGGCTGTTGTTGTCTGCTTCTGCAGGCTCTTGTCACCTGCATCTGCAGGCTCTCGTCACTGGCATCTCCGGACCTCCCTGGCCCTTCTTCACCTTCATCTGTGGCCCCTTCTTCACCTCTACCTGCGGGCTCTTCGCTGCCTTCACCTGCGGGCCATTGTCACATGAATCTGCGGGCCCCCTGTAGCCACTCTTCATCTTCTTCTGTGGGCCCTTCTTCAACAGCACCTGATGCCCTCCCCCATCCCCTCCCCCCCAAACACCTGCACATGTGGGCTCTTGTATCCTGCATCTGCACGCCTCTGTTTGCAGGCACCCTGTTGCCCCTCTTCACCTTCATCTGCGGGCTCTTCTTCACCTGCAC
>CM068954.1:58747270-58774367 GCA_035128595.1 Eptatretus atami
GTGGGAGAGGGGCAGGAGGAGCGGAGACAGGAGGAAGGAGGTTTCCAGCAGATTGATGTCCAGTGGAACGGTACACACATGGAATGAATCTCTGCCTGCTGAAACACCAGATGCCGAGTTTTATAGCTGATTTGCGGATTCAAACCAGCGTGAGACGCTTGGAGCAAACATGCGTACCTCCGCTATCCTGCGGTGGATGCTTCACGAACGTTTCATTTTTTAAATTTGTATTATCCACGAAATGGTTGTATAAGGCGGCCGTCTTGGCAAGATTGCCAATCACCATATCATGTTAAACACACACCCCCTGCGAGACGCCCAACAATATCAAGCTACAGTGGTCCGCGGAACAAGTATTTGATACACGCGATTTTGAGGTTCCACCTTACAAAAGCATGTGGAGCGTCTGCTAATTTATCATAGTACACTTCAACTGTGAAAGACGGAATCTAAGACAAAAAAAAAAAAATTACGAAAATCACATTGTATGATTTTTAAATAGTTAAGTTGCATTTTATTGCCCATGTCAATAGTATTTTGATACCAGAAAAAGAACTTAATATTTTGCCGTACAAAAACCTTGCTTTCAATTAAGAGATCAGACGTTTCCTAAGCTTCTTAACCAGCGTTTGCACAGACTGCAGTCAGGGATTTTGGCCATCCTCCACAGATTTCTCCAGAGCCTTCACGTTTCGGGGCTGTCGCTGGCAACACAGACTTTTCAGTCCCTCCAAAGCATTGTCTATTGGTGTTCAGGTCTGAGACTGGCTAGGCCACTCTCAGGGACTTGGTGTTCTTACGGAGCCATCCTTAGTTGCCCCTGTGTTGTGTTTCGGGCGTTGCATGTGGAAGACCCAGCCACTCCCCATCTTCAATGCCTTGTAGCGAAGGTAGGTTGTGGCCAGACCTGCGATACATGGCCCCTTCATCCTCCCTCAATACGGGTGAGTCGTCCTGTCCCTTTGCAGAAAGCTCCCCAAAGAATGATGTTTCCACCTCCATGCTTCTTACGCGTTGGGATGGTGTCTTGGGGGTTGTCTCATCCTTCTTTCCCTCCAACACGGCGAGTGGAGTTTAAACCAAAAGCTCTATTTTGCGTCTCATCAGACCACTATGACCTTTCTCCCATTCCTCCTCTGGATCATCCAGCATGGTTTGGCAAACTTCAGATGGGCCTGGACATCGCTGGCTTGAGCAAGAGGGACCTGCGTGCGTCTGCCAGGATTTTAATCATGACGGCGTAGATGGTTACTTATGGTTTTCTTTGAACTGTAGGTCCCAGCCTCTCTTCTTTTTAAGGTCATGACCAGGCCTGCCGTGTATTCTGGGCTGCATCCCTCACCCCCATTTCTATGATCACTGGGCTCCACGAGGTGAGATCTTTTTGACATGGAGCCCAACTAGCGGGATTGACGTTCATCTTGAATTTCTTTCCATTTCTAATAATTGCGCCAACAGTTGTTGGCCCTTCTCACCAAGCTGCTTACTATTGTCCTGTAGCCCATCCCAGCCTGTGGCTGCAAGTCTACATTTGTCCCTATGTCCTTAGCAGCTCTTGGTCTTGCCCATTGCTGGAAGGTTGCGAGTCTGATTGAAATTGAGCGTGGCAGCCTGCTTTTATGCCAGTACGAGTTCAACAGGCTGCCAGTGTAATACAGGTAATGAGTGGAGAATGGGAGCGGCTTCTTAAAGAACAAAACTAAAGTCTGTGAGAAGCCGGATCTTATGGTTGGTAGCGCTGATTCAAATGACTTATTCATCCCAATTAAAATCCATTAATACTTAAAAATCCATACAATGTGATTTTCAGGATTTTGTTTAGATTCGTCTGTTCACAGGTTGAAGTGTTACCTATGATAATAATTACAGACTTACGTGCTTTGTAAGTGCGGAAAACCTGAAATCCGGCGTGTATCAAATACTTTTCCCCACTGTAGTGTCTGAATAGCAGATGAATTTTTTTTTAAGCAGTGGAAGTGCTTAAATTTTGAGCTTATTTTTTGTAATTTGGCTATGTTTAAGAGATTCTTGAGTTATGGCATGTGCGCCGAATTAAATAAGACATGAACGCTGGCATCTACTGGGCCCGTATATATGATTGCTAATGTTCCAGTAGGTTATGGTGATCGGCAATTCCTAATAATGCAGTGAGCGGAAAGCGAAAGAAAAACAAAACTTTGATATTATCAAATCTGTCCTCGCCCGGCTGTTCCAAGCTCAAGGGCCCCATCGTTTGTCAGGCCAAAAATAAAAATGCCGATAACAAATTATGACCATGGCCATGTCAATCGGAGAAGCGGTTGTGTCCGATGAGAGAGGTCACGGAATGTGCAAGCATAAACGACTAATTAAATAAGGCCATTAAATATAATTATTTCTAAAGGAGTTTTAAAATATATTAACTCAAAGGGTGTTTTTTAAATTAGCTCAAAAAACCTCACATTCATATAGCACCACCTTGCGGAGTCCCTTCGTATGCATGCAAAGTTCAGGCAGCTCATTGGCTCTCTGGTCGCTTTCTGGAGTTATGCGATCACAACAACACACACAACACACACACACAACACACACCACAACTAACACCACCAAAACACACACAACAATGATGACTGACTGAACGCATTGACATTATTATATGATTTATATGTTTTAATTATTATTATATATGCTTGTGGGTATGAACCGGCTAGAATATAATAATTAAAGCGATGAACAAAACAAGATGTTGGTTCGTTGCTCTACACTATTTTTTTTAGGTGTTATTTAATATTTGGTTATCTATCGATGTCTGATTGCCCTCTCGTCTAGCCGCATGAAGAATCCCCGGATGATGGGATTGGGGCAAAGTCTTCAGGACCACCATTTCTTGATGATAGGAGGAAAACCATGGGGAAAACCTCCAGGATTATATTGCGGTCATGTGTGGCAGAGTGGTGCTGAGGTGTTGTCCACCAGACTGCAATCACCTTTGGTTAACCTGAGGCGGTCCCTTCGGGTGGATGCCTGTATGTAAGTTCTATTCTCAAAAGAGAGGATGATGTCACCTGTCACGTTTATCATCTGAGCTCAAGCATTTTAACATTCGCTGTTGCAGCACTCTCTGAGGTTCAGTGACCGGATTGTGGCGAGATCATGCAGGTGGTTACCCCTACTATTGCTGTAGGTGTGTCCAATAAGCTGACTCCATTGATATCATCGAATCGAGGTAACACCGGTCAAGAGCGTATTATGAGACGAAGGATAATCCCTCCTCGGGTGTCATTTCTCTGTCTCTTATATGCTCCGACCAGAGGTGAAGGACGCGTTCTATGCTGCATTCGAGATCTGTGGTGATCAGTGCCCCAGGCGATAACTCTTCTAGTCTTGAGGGATTTCAATGCATTTACTGGACTGACAGATCGACTGTCACTGATAAAGATGGTTATGAGACATGTGTTGGTCCCCATGGGTCTGGAACTGTGAATCAGAATAGCACTAAGTTCCTTGACTTTGCAAGAAGTCATGAACTTTGGTGGCTGGTTCATGGTTTCAATGCCCACAGGCTTATTCCTGGAGTTGGTATTCCAACGCTGGTTGGTGGCAAAGGAGATTCACCATGGACTCGTTGGTGTCGCTGAGGATGATCCACTGCAGGATCTACCGGGTGCTCAGTTCCTCAATACCAACCACAGGCTTGTTGAGCAACTCTGAAGTTGCAGCTTAAATCCAGGAGAGAGAGTACCATCCCAGGCTTGGTTGGATGTTGACAGGCTCAAGGATGAGAGGGTAGCTGAGGAGTTTGTGAAAAGGCTGAGTGGGGATGTGGGAGGTCTGAGTGCTTTGGGAATCCTGAATAGTTGTGGAGTGCCTTCAAACACCATCCTTGATGTTGCCGGTGGATGTTCTGGAACTCACCGGAGGTGAAGAAGAATTTGCTCTTTCAAGGGACACTGGATACCATTGACCAGAGCGATCGAGCCAGGCTATAATGGCAGAGTGAGCTGTTCAGGGAGCTGAGGGGTTAAAACTGTAGTGGGCTAAGGGTGGACAAGGAGGCTTATGTGTGAGGAATCTGTGAGGGGTAGAGCATCACCTGTGGTCAAGTGATTCTCGTCCCGCTTACAGGGGAATTCACGCATTGCATTCCTCCAAGCCATCCTCGGTTTACTGCAGTGAGAGCGGAGTGTGTGGACGCTTGACAGAGGAGTCCAAAGTGAAGGCCCGCTGGGCAGGTTACTTTGAGCAGCTGTGTCAGGCTGATCCACCAGCTGTCGCGTTGGATGTCAGCGGTGTTACTATCCCTATTCCTGACCCTCCAATCAACTGTAATCCACCTTCGTTTGTGGAAACACAGGCTTCGTTGAACGGTTGAAATGGGGTGGAGCTCCTGGGATCTGAGGCATCCGTGCTGAACTTCTCAATGCTGGTGGAAATGCTGTACTAATTTCATTGCATGCAGTTCTGTACTCTGCCTGGAACACAGGCATCATCCCAACTGACTGGAAGAGGGGCCTTGTTGTCCTCTCTGGAAAGCGAAGGGTGATCCCATGACTCAACAACTACCGAGAGGTGATGCTGCTCTCAGTGCCGGCAAGGTCTTTGGTTGGATAATTTCGTAGGATTCACCACCATCTGCTTGAGCACCAGTGCCCTGAGCAGTCAGGTTTTACACCAAAGAGGTCAACGAATGACTGTTACCTTGCTCTTCGGGTCTCCACGAATGCAGGTGAGAATTTCGGCAGGGGCCGCTTGCAGCCGATGTTGATCTATGCAAAACATTTGATCGGCGAATCGGCATGCCCTCTGGAGGATTCCTGGTTTTCGTGGGCTGCCACCAAAACTGATAAATCTGATGTTTGAACAATACTCTGGTACTGAGAGTGCTGTGAGATGTGGCGATGCATCTCCAACTCATTTCGAGTTATTACTGGAGTTTGTCAGAGGTGTGTCCTTGCCTCCAACTTTTCAGCGCTAGTATGGACTGGATTCTGTGGAGGATGTCGGACAGATCAGGCTGTGGTGCATCGTTTGGGAATGTCAAGATCTCTGACCTTGATTTCGCAGATGATGCAGTCATCTTTGCAGAGGCTCTGGATATCCTTATGGGGCCCTCGTGGTGCTGAATGAGGAGTCGGAGCCGCTGGGATTATGGGCTTCCCTGGGTCAAAACTAAGATCCAGGCTTTCCATGACATCTTGGATGCTGATATCTTGTCTGTACCTGTTTGTGGTGAGGATGTTGAGGTCATGGTGAGATTCACTTACCTTGGTTGTGATATTCCTGTCTCCACTGGCTGTGAGCCAGAGGTCAATACAATCTGAGTTGGCCTGGGGAGTGATGGATTCACTGGACCACGGGGTGTGGCGCTGTCATTTCCTGTGCAGAAAGATGAGACTGTCTACAGGTCCTTGGTGCTTCCAGTCTTGCTCTACAGATGTGTAGACTCTGCCCAGGTATCTGAGACGGAGACTTAATTCCTCTGGTACCAGATCTTTTCAGAGAATCCCTGTCTATCGCTGGTCAGATTTTGTGTCCAACGAGCGGTTGCTGAGAGAGACTCAAATGAGATTTGTTGCCTGCATAGCCCCTGAGAATCAGCTGCGGCTGTATGGACATTTGGCTCTTTTTCCTGACCTGAATCCTGCTCACCAGATTCTCTCAGCGATGGAGCCTCGCGAGTGGAGGAGGCCAATGGGCTGACCACGTGCCTCGTGTTGCAGCAGTTGATCGGCATCTCAAGGAGATGGGGATGGGCCCGGCATCTGCCTTGGGATAGCCAGATGGAGCCCCTGGAGTCCCAGCGGAAAGTGGGCACAGCGACGAGCTGCTCCAACACATGCTCCCACACCTAACCTGACCTGAACAAAACTATGTTTTATGAGAAACTGCATCTTGCAAATCACATGAGATATATTTCTGTATGTATGTTGGTGGAAGTCATTTGATGTTTTTCAGACATTTTTTACGTTGATTTGTGATATTTCCAAGAGAAGAGATAAATAATAGTTAGAAGAGAATGTCTTAATGTGGGGTTCTTCTTTACATTTTCATGATTTACTCTCGCCAGGGGAGGGGTATTGCATTTGGGTCCTTTGTCTGTTTGTTTTTGTCTCTGTCTGTCTGTCTGCACAGAATGTGCTAACATAGGCCAAAAACACCACTGAATATCCGGAGAATCCAGTCATCCCTTCTCTTGTTTGAACACAGTACCTCCATAAAGTACATGCAATAGAATGTGAGTTCGGCTGAAATACATAACATAAAACCATACAAAATAAGTTCTCATGAAAGTCTTCAATCATTGATTGCTATTTCTAATTCTATATCTTTTTGAACTGATGGAAATGTATTATCCAAAATTATTGAGCAAAAGTATATTGGGGTTGACACACCCTCGTCTCCTGCATGTGCTGGACCCCCATGGCCCTACTTCACCTTCATCTGTTGGCTCTTGTAGCCTGCATATGGGAGACTACCTGACCCCTCTTCACCTTTGTCTGTTCGGCCTTCTTCGCCTGCATCTGCGTGTCACTCAACGCCTGTACCTGCCGGCTCTCGTCACCTGCACTTGCTGGACCCCTGTCCCTCTTGACCCGCACATGTAGACCCTCTTCGACTGCATCTGTTGGCCCTCATCACCTACACCTATGGGCTCTCATCGCCTCCATCTGTGGGCCTCCTGATACCTGCTTTGCAGGCACCCCTGGGCCTCTATTTGCGTTCATCTGCAGGCCCTGCTTTCCTGCACCTGCCGGCTCATCGCCGCCTGCACCTGCAGGCCCTCATCTCTCGATGTGGACTTCCATTCTTCAGCTTGCCTGGTGGGCCGCTCCACCTGCATCTGCCCACTCAATGCCTGTACCTGTGACTCTTGTCACCTGCACTTGCTAGCCCCCTGTCCCATCTTGACCTGCACATGCAGGCCCTCTTTCCTATATCTCCGCCCCTCATTGCTGCATCTGCAGGCCTCCCCACCTCCTTTGCAGGAAACCTGTGGCCTCTCTTCTCATCTGCTGAAACTGCTTCTCCTGCACCTGCGGCTCTTGTCGCCTGCATCTGCTGCCCCCTACTTTCTCACCTTTCTCTATTGGCTATTCTGCCTGCATCTGTTGGCCTCTCATCGCCTGCATAGGCAGGCCTACCTGGCCCTCTTAACCTTGCTATATGGGCCCTTATTCGCCATCTGCACTTGTGGGCTCCTCACCATCTGCACTTGTGGGCATCTTCTGTCTCACCTGGGCTCCTTGCCCTATGCACTTGTGAGCTCCTCGCCGTCTCACCTGGGAAACTCGCTGTCTGCACTTGCAGGCCCTTTCATCTCCATCTGCAGGCTGTTGTTGTCTGCTTCTGCAGCTCTTGTCACCGCATCTGCAGGCTCTCGTCACTGGCATCTCCGGACCTCCCTGGCCCTTCTTCACCTTCATCTGTGGCCCTCTTCACCTCTACCTGCGGCTCTTCGCTGCCTTCACCTGCGGGCCATTGTACATGAATCTGCGGGCCCCTGTAGCCACTCTTCATCTTCTCTGTGGGCCCTTCTTCAACAGCACCTGATGCCCTCCCCATCCCTCCCCCCCAAACACCTGCACATGTGGGCTCTTGTATCCTGCATCTGCACGCCTCTTTTGCAGGCACCCTGTTGCCCCTCTTCACCTTCATCTGCGGGCTCTTCTTCACCTGCACCTTTGCCCTTTTACCTGCACCTGCGGGCTTCTCACCTGCACCTGTGGGCTCATCACTGCCGACACCTGCGGGCCCCTCATCGACTGCATATTTTGGCCTCCCATCACCTGTTTGCGGGCACATGCCCATCTCTCCCCTTCATCTGTGGGCTCGTCACAACGCATCTGCACCCCCCGGGTCTCTCTCACTCATTTGTGGGCTATTCTTCACCTTCACCTATCCCCTTTTTGCCTGCACCTGTATGCCTTTTTCACCTGCACCGTGGGCCGTTTTTCGCCCGCACCTGTGTGCCCATTTTCACCTGCATCTGTGGGCCATTCTTCGCCTGCACCTGTGGACTCCTCTCCGCCGGCACCTGCGGGCCCACATCGACTGCATCTGCGGGTGCACCTGGCCCCTCTTCACCTCATCTGCAGGCCCTTCTTTATTTGCACCTGCAGGCTCTCATCGTGTACACCTGCATGCTCTTGTCGTCTGCACCTTATGGCTTTTGTCGCCTGCATCTCTGAGCCTCTCTTTGTCCTCATCTGTGGGCCTTTATTTGCCTGCACCTGCAGGCCTCCACCATATACAACTGCAGTCTGCTTGCCGTCTGCACCTGCAGATCCTTGCGCCTGCAGTAGCAGGACCTCAACTGCATCTGTGGCCACCGGTGGTCCCTCTTCGCCTTCATCTGTACGCTCCTCTTCACCTGCATCTGTGGGCCCCTCGTAACCTGCATCTGCGGGTCTCTCGTCATCTGCATCTGTGGGCCTCTCCTCGCCTGCATCTGTGGACCTCTTGTCGCCTGCGTATGCAGGCTCTCGTTGCTTGCTTATGTGGGGCTTTCGTCGACTGCATCTGTGGGGCTCTCTGGCCCTTCTTTGCTTTCATCTGTGGGCCCTTCTTCACCTGCTTTGTGGGCACCTTGTGGCCCCTCTTCTATCTTCATGTCTGCTTTGCCTACACCTGCTGGCTTGTCGCTGCCTGCACATGGGGGCTCCTTTCCATCTGTACCTGTGGGCTACTTGCCATCTGCACTTACAGACCCTTGTCACCTGCATATTCGGGCCACCTGTGGTTGCTCTTCTCCTTCATCTTGACCCCTCTTGACCTTCATCTGCAGGCTCATTTCTACCTGCACCTGTGGGCCCCTTTTCTCCTGCACCTGTGGCCCTTTTTGCCTGCACTTGTGGGCCATTCTTCGCCTACACCTATGGAATCCTCTCCAATGGCACCTGCAGGCCCTTAGTGACTGCATCTGCGGTTGCACCTGGCCCTCTTCACCCTCATCTGCAAGCCCTTCTTCATCTGCACCTGCAACTCTCATAATGTACACTTGTATGTCGTCATCTGCACCTTATGGCTTTTGTCGACTGCATCTCTGGGCCTCTCTTTGTCTTCATCTGTGGGCCTTTATTCGACTGCACCTGCACGCTCCTCACCGTATACATCTGCAGTCTGCTCGCCGTATGCACCTGTGAGATCCTTGCCATCTGCAGTAGCAGGACTCATCAGCTGCATCTGTGGGCCACCGGTGCCCTCTTCACCTTCATCTGTATGCACCTCGTCGCCTGCATCTGCAGGTGTCACGTCGCCTGCATCTGCGGGCCTCTTGTTACCTGCATTTGTGGTCCTCTCCTCACCTGCATCTGTGACCTTTTGTCGCCTGCATCTGTGGGCCCCTGGCCCTTCTTCACTCTCCCTGTGGGCTCCTCACCACCTTCACCTGCAGGTTTTGTCAAATGCATCTGTGGGACCCCTGCAGCCACTCTTCATCTTTTTTGTGGGCCCTTCTTCACCAGCACCTGCTGCCCACCCCACCCTGCACCCCCACCCTTACATTGCCTGCACCTGTGGGCTCTTGTCCCCTGCTTCTGCGGGCTCTCGTAGCCTGCATCTGTGGCCTCCCGTCACTTGCTTTGTGGGCACATTGTGGCCCCTCCGCTTTTATCAGCAGGCCCTGCTTTGCCTACACCTGTGGGCTTGTCACCACCTGCA
The DNA here is from genome assembly GCA_035128595.1 of Eptatretus atami. Taxonomy (NCBI): domain Eukaryota; kingdom Metazoa; phylum Chordata; class Myxini; order Myxiniformes; family Myxinidae; genus Eptatretus; species Eptatretus atami. The sequence continues at coordinate 58,756,910 of CM068954.1, forward strand.
CCTGTGGGCACCTCTCTGTCTGCCACCTTTGGGCTACTCGCCATCTGCACTTGCACACCCTTGTCGCCTGCATCTGCCCCCCCCCGTGGCACTTCTTCACCTTCTTCTATGGGCTATTGTTGCCTGCATCTGTGGGCCTCTTGTTGCCTGCATCTGTGGGCCTCTGTTCCTGCATCTGCGGGCCTACCTGGCCCCTCTTCAGCTTTCACTGCAGACCCTTAATCGCCTGCACATGCGGGCTTTCGTCGCCTGCATCTCTGGGCCTCTCACCGGCTGTATCGGTGGTCTCCCCACCCCTCTTTGCCTTCATCTGTGGTCCCTTATTTGCCTGCACATACTGGCTACTCTCCATCTACACCTGTGGGCTCCTTACTATCTGCACTTGCAGGCTCCTTGCTGTCTGTACTTGTGGGCTCCTCTCCGTCTTCACCTGTGGGCTCCTCTCCGTCTTCACCTGTGGGCTCCTCACCGTGTGCTTTTGCGGGCTCTTCGCCATCTGCACCTGCTGGCAAATCGCCGTCTGCACTTGCAGGCACTTGTCACCTGCATCTGCAGGCTCTTGTCTATTGCTTATGTGGTCCTTTCGTCGCCTGCATCTGTGGGCTGTCGTAGCCTCTATCTGCAGGCCTCCGTCACATGCTTGTGGGCACCCGTGGCCGTTTGCGAGCCCTGCTTTACATACACCTGCGGAGTTGTCGCTGCATGCACCTGTGGGACCTCATTGCCTGTATCTGTTGGCCCGCGTGGACACTCTTTACCATCTTCTATTTGCTCTCGTCGCCTGCATCTCCGGGTGTCTTGTCGGATGCATCTGTGGTCCCCTGGCTACTCTTCACCTGCACCTGTGGGGCAGTTCTCACCTGCACCTGCAGGCTCTTGTTGCCTGCATCTGCGGACGCACGTATCCCTTTTCACTCTCATCTCCAGGCCCTTCTTCTTCTGCACCCGTGGGCCCTCGTCACCTCCTGTGGGTCCTCATTACCTGCACCTGCCGGCTCATCACCTGCACCCGCGGACCGCTCGTCACCTGCATCGGTGAGCCACATGTCGCCTGCCTTTGTGGCCCCTCTTTTCCAGCACCTCGCGGGCCCTCTTCACCAGCACCTGCGGTCCCTCTTCGGCTGCATCTGCGGGCCCTCGCCACTCGCACCTAATGACCCCTAGTCACCTGCACCTGCAGAAAAAGACTAGAAGCCAGCAGGCACACGGCGTCAGTATGAAAGATTCACGACGTCGGGAATCGGCCGCTTGGTTGTACAACCAGATCACGACGCGGTACAGCCACAGTGCGATTATCTAAATCTCCTTTTTCTGCCTCGTGTGTTTACAGGGGAGCGTTTTCCACCTCGTGCCGTGTGTGGTTGTGTCTGCCTTTCACCGGAGGAGAGATCTGATTGGCTAATTGCTATTTCCGCATCACGAGCCGCCATTTGCAAGGTTTGTTAAACTTGTGAACTTTCAGCTGTTTCTGAGTGTTGCAGACAATCCGCTTTAATCTGCAGAAGACTTTAGCTTTTTTAGTTAAAATTATCTTCCGCCGTGATCATTTTTGGTAAGTATAATTTATAAATCGATTTTATGTCTTAGCTTTTGTTTTTGGACGTTTTTAAGATCACAGAATCCATGATGTGTTCCTGTTACTGGTGTGCTGGAATCTATAAATAGTTACATTCAATGAAACTCTCCCGGGCCCTTCGGGCCACTCGATGGTGGTTCGAGCCTTGGACTCGGAACGTGTATCTGACGATCGAATCCTCTGGCACCCGATTTCCTCATCGTTTATCACGTTTAGCTGTCGCTGATATGGCCCTGATATGGCCCTGATCGTGTGAGAAATCCGTGGTAAGTAATCAATTCATTTTCCGCGGGCCTGGTTTGGTTCAAGTTTGGTTCAGAACCTTTTAAAAATATTTTACTGTTGTGGATAATGCTTCGGCCGTTCGGGTCCCACAAATTACCGCATTGTTCCGCAATGTAACAAATTTAAAGTTCCACTGCCCTTAAAAAAACCTCAATTAATATTATTTTTATATAATATATATTTTTTTATGTCCTCTTTTAACGAGTTAGGCCTAACCAAAGGCAAAAGGAAAACAATTGTCAGTTATTGTTCGCCGAAAAATGTGGTTTTGTCATAAAAAAAATTAACCCTTTGGCCGCCGACAAACTGCCGCTTGTAACAATGAAGCCTTCATTGTGGTAGTTTGTCACTATAGGGAATTTTTCAAGTTTTTCGGTGCACAATTGTTTTCCTTTGGTAAAATGGTTATCAAAAGACATGAAAATAACTTTTATTATAAAGAATAATATTGATTGAGGCTTTTTAAGGGCAGTGGAACTTAAAATTTGTTTCAAGCTGCTTCGAACACTGGTGTACTAAATTTTTATTTTCTAAAATAAGGGTGATGTCCAATGCTGTGATGTCCACATACAATTTGTGTGGAAAGAATGAGAAGAGACTTTTCCGGAACCTGAATTTTTATAAAGTTGTCAGAGGTAATGAATTCTGCTAAATGACAGTTTATAATGTGCATGACTTGAGCGTAATTGACATTGCAAGTCTTGTTTGATGATCTAAAGCCAAATATATACGAAGTGGAAATTCTTATTATTTTTCAGACAGTACCATGACCAGTCACCAACAGCAATGGAGGCGCTGTGGACACTGCCATATCACAACATTTGAATATGCCCTGATCGGCGTGGAGTGCGGGCAGGAACAAGCCCTCATCTATCTATAATTCCAGCAGTGTGTGTGTGTGTGTGTGTGTGTGTGTGTGTGTGTGTGTGTGGTGTGTGTTGTTTGGTGTGTGTGTGCGCTGTTTCTCGACAACCACTGGTCCGATCTAATTGAAACTTGCCAGGTATATTTCTGGGCCCTGTGGATGTGCCTTTTCAAGGTTTGATATTAATCGGACAAGTGGTTCCCAAGTTATGGCCATTTATTTACCAAACCAACTGCGTAGGCGTGGCCGATGGGAAGATACCTCAGCCGCGTTCCCCATTACGGGTTACAACGTACGGACTTCCGGATAGTGATGACTTACTGTATTCTCATAATTTTCGATTTCTTATGCGCATTTATAGATAAACACAATGCCCCAATCCAGTCGTCATTTACGAGAGCGAAGGAATGGCCTGTGTGGTTGTTTGAAAGTTGTTGGGTTTTTTGCACGTACAGGCATGCACATACGGACACGTACTAGTGTAATAATAACGAGTAACAGCAACACGCTGTGCCAGCCGTTCACGTCCTTGATTATTAAGAATTTGCAGCATAGTTAATTGTAATGTTGTATGGTGGAAACCCAGCCAAAGTTTACATTGTGAAATATTTACATGACTTTTATGCAGATGAAGTTATTTTATTTTCTTGTGAAATTAAGATTGAAAACACCCAACAAATTAATTTTTTTTGCTTTGGAATTATTTATGTGAGATGCATTCAAAATGTGTTTTCATACATAATGATGTTAGATTTATATATTTTTCTTTGTATGAATACACACATAGATATATATATTTGGTCTCATTGATTTGCCTGATTGTAATTCAGTTTTATAATTTTATGCACTGTTCATAACATGTCAAGTATCATCTGTTTAAGTCTTTATGCATCTCATTCTATTGATGCCTGCTGTGGGACATAACAAGTAAAAATATTTCTAAATTTTATACATCATTGAGAAATTCTATCAGAAAGGTGTTTGACTTCCCAAGTAGGACCCATATTGTCCTTTTTACCAGTCATTGCTGAATTTCTGCCTATTGAATGTCAACTATTATGTCGTATAGCAAAATTTATATGTGGTTCTTCGTCTTCTCATAATTCTTACCTGAGGTTGCTTAATTATGAATCTTGTAACAATGGGTAGTATGTCATCAGTAGCTAAAACTTTTAATTACATTTTATATAAATGTAAGTTATCGGTCAATACCTTTTATGCTCCTAATGCCCATTTAATGTATGCAAGCATAGAATTATCAGCAGTTTTACTAACACTGCATCATGATGTTATTGTACTTAAAGGTGCCTTTGTGCAGTCAATTATATTTGAGAGAGAAGAAGCTCCACAGTTCCTCTCTGGAGCAGAACTTTCTGAATTTGAATTGTTAACTGTGCTTTGCACAAAGTGAATTTGTCAAAAAGGTATTTACGACTTTTACCCATGTGGTATTTCTTTTTATTCCCAATTTTTAGTATATGTTTCTCAATTGCAATGGTATCTACTTTTATTTATTGTACGTTTGTATTTGAGTGTGCTTTTTTGGTACGAATAAAGATATTATTATTGTTAATACTGCTTGTATATTTTTTCCGCAATCATGCTCTGCGTGATACGTGATAATAAATGATTATGAATTACAGTTGTTTTCAAATTGTGGTCATTATGTGTTACTGTCAACGTATAATGATGTTGCAATACAACTTCAATGTTTTGATAATGGCACCGGAAGAACAGCGGTGCTCCGCTGGCCCAGACCTACGGGTCGAGGGCTCCATCAAGCTGGAAGCTGAAGGGTGTCATGCACTGCAATGTTCGTTTCTTTGGCGTGCAAAGAAAGGGTAAAAAGAAAAACTCCATTTTATGAACGTTGTGATAAAGTTGAAAAATAACGTCATGCTAATGTTGTGACAACGTTGAAATCTGACATCATGGGTGTTGCAAATACAACTTCCACTGACCAATTCTGACGTCAGGTACAACCAGAACACGACGCTGCAACAACGTCAGATTTCACCGTTGTCACAACGTTGAAAACCGACGTCATGGGTGTTGCAAAAACAACTTCCCCATGAACTGACCCAATTCTGACGTCAGGATAGAACCGGCAAACTACGTTGCAACAACGTTGTGTGCCTGCTGGGAGGGCACTCTTTGACATCACCACATATGCCTTTGCCTACATTATTACATCATTACACATACTTAGATCAAGTTTTTGATTTAAATCCCTGAATCCAGATTCAAAATCTATAGTAATAAATGTGTGTGTGTGTGTCCGTGTGTGTGTCCGTGTCCTCCATAACTCCATAACCATGAAACCTAGCAGCCTGAAACTTTGCAAAGAAAACTCCAAGGAGGTGCATGATTGAAAATTGTGTGTTTGGGTTTTTTAAAACACCAGTGTTGAAGATAATTAACGGCCTTATTTCATTATATCCTTGATCGGGCGCATCCTCGGTCACCTCTCTCTGTGAGGTCTTAAGGTGTATTTGAGGTAGCCTCACAGGGGTCTGAAGCCGCCATGTTTTTTGGCCTGCTCAATCATGTCTTGACTTGGAACAGGCCGCAACAATTTATTAACGATAAAGTTTTTGTTTTTTTTTCACTTTCCTCACTCATATTATCAAATGCATATTCATCATCGCTACAAATCACTGTATACCTCCCTTTTGTGAGTGCTATAGTTTTCACATTCGGAGCTTTGAGGATCGGATATCCTCCGGACTAAATAAGTGTCGAAATCTGTTGTGAAATCTGATAATTTAAAGAAATAATGAGTCTTACAACTAAGCCTATATACCTATTCACTTTAAGCAAGCAAGGCTATTGTCCCTCCTTCTCCATATATACGCAAGAAAATGAGAAATTTCCAAAGCATTAAACTTATCATTTTCTGCTGTTTGGAGAATTATACTGAGTGAACAAAAGATTTAGGAATGTGCCAAAATTAACCAGCTTCATTGAGCTATATGATTTAATGCATTCACTGCTTGACATCGTGCTCTGTCCCCCAGAAGGACTGCTTGTCTATAGCGTCTGCCAGATCTGTGTCTATATTTTCGGAGGTTTCGTGGGGTGCTCTACAAGGAATCAAAGCAAATCTTTTGAATAACGGACGTGTTAAAATTAAGTTGTAACGTTTGCAGAGACAATGAACTGACGTACCACGTGACACATGCACGGACAAGCAGGCAACATGGCGCATTATCTGCAATGGTTATTTCACGGGCGATTAAACATTGCGATGTCTTCAGGGTTGTTATACATTAAACAGCAACTCTTTTGTGGATAAAGTCATTATTTGAACAAATTCATTTAATTTCTTTAACTGCTGCAGGCGCAGTGAAAACCGGCTTAAAGTTAAAGGGATCTTATATGGTACGCAGCCACAGCCTGGCCAGTCGTTCCTGATCAACCATTTAATTGGAATGCTTGCTTGAGTGATTAAGTCACTTGTCGAGCACCCTGCAGTCAATAGCGGTACAGTTCGTGTCCTGATAGGGATGTACAGTCGGCAGTTGCTACAAGGTAGAGGTACATGATTTACAAAGGTTATATGGTTTCTCTTTGTGCATTCCAAAGCAAAATATATTTGATAACACCCAATTTTCCAGCTGTTTGTCATATTCATGTGTTTTCTAAATTACAGAGCCAATTTTTTTTCCGCCCATCACATGACGATTGGCAGCTGTTTATAATGATTCATGTAGTCCATGAGCCAAGACCCGAATTTTGGGATATCGGTACCACCCGGGGTGACTAATTCTGCTTAGGTGTTTTTAGCTTGCTACATGTCTCTAGTTTATGTTTTGATATGATAGCCCTTGCACACTGGTAGCTTAATGGTCGTTATCACTTCTTGAATAGACACACCCTACCGAAAATTCAGAAAAATTTTAAATGTCAAATTTGGGGACAGGAATGCCTAAATGTCACTAAAATGAATTAGTAATTGTCACATTTAATACAAGTCCTGTAAATACACACTAAGCATGCCATGGGCTTGTACTTACTATTATGGCAAATTACTCCTCCTCAATATCATCTACGTCAGACTCGGAATCTGACAGTTGTGCTACCGGCTCTTCTTCAATAGCCTTGTTCTGGCATGTCTGTAACCTGCACATGTCCGTACACTTCAGGCCATTGCTGAGGCAAGTGCACTTAGGGAGTTCGCATGACCGCACACACTTGCAGGACAGTAGCTGCATAACAGCATCTGGTGCTGGTGAGCCTCGCATCCAGTTGACAGCAAGCTTGCGTCCTCATCTGTCATCCAGCCGCAGTCTGTTGGGTTCGCAACAAATGGCTGGCTCTGCAGACTTCTCCTCCAGATCGCAGCCTGGTAGTTTGCACGTAGTGCATGCATGAAGAGGCAGTCCTCACAAGGAGGGAGTTGACTTGACTCCACCTCTCCACGTCTCGCACAGAACAGCTCATACCGAAGCTTGTTCACCTCAGTTGTGTGGGTAGATGGCAGGTACATGTGGCAGGTGATTTCCTGTAGCTTCTCAAATAGTTCAGGAGACACTTCCCATGAGCGCCCAAGTTCGTGGAAAGCATCCTGGTATGTCTTGTCCACTTCACCTGCTTGAGTGTCGTCCTCTTCCCCCGGCCAGCGAATGCACTGACGGTATCACAGCCTGTAAAGGCATGCATACCAATCAATGAATCACACACGCTGCCTCCAGTGTACGGCTCAGTGTAGTGATATCCAGGAATCTTGTCCGGTTCTTCGTCCCGCACTTCTGGAACAGGTGGGATGGGATCTTGTGGCACATGCCCAGACACAGGACCATGACATCTGTATCCTCTGCAGTGATGATGACAGACTTGTACCCAGATTCTGCTGCATGAAGTGCATGGAGAAGGAGGCGTGTGTCTGCTTCTTCTTGACTTGACTTTAGCTCAGGAGCCTCTTCCCACTGCTCTTTGGTGATCTTGAAGCAGAGCTGCTCACATGTGACATACAGCTCCTTGCCCTCGAGCTTGTCCCTGTGCTGTGGTTTTTTCCATTCTTCTACCAGGAACTTGATGAGACTTGCCTTGTTGGAGGAACTACCGAGTAACTTTCTCCACTGCTGGATGTTGTGCCCAGGTTGAATGTTCTTGAAATGGATCCCTGTGCCTGCACTTCTGTTGGCTCGTTCTGCATCTTTGATGGATGTCTCCTTGTAGACGTCAAACACAACATCAATGCGCCTGCTCTTAGCACCCTCATGGACAACGTGACTCAGTGCTGTGCCTGCAAGCTGTGAAAAAGTTTTGTCGTTTCCCTTCAGTTTCTGGACCAGGCTCATCCCATCAATTATTGTAGCAGAGGGCTCGGGATCACCTCTGCAGGAGAAACATTCCTCTCCAACTCCATTGCTAGGGCAGCCTTGTTGGTCTTGCGGAGAGACCATTACCGCTGGCAAGTGCCCATGGCAAAGGCCCCAGGGGATGAGCCAAGACATCACTCATTTTGAGCTTCTGTTCTCAGCAACAAGGATCATCTGGCCAAATAGGTTCCTGTCAGCCTTCAAGATACCTCCTTGGCATGGCCTTGTGAGCGTGGCTTCATTCTGATGTTAGTGAACGTCTCAGTTTCGTCTTCGTCATCGTGTCATGAAACTGTATAGTTGGCGTATCGGTCTCCAGGCGCTCTTCCTTGAAGGCTTGATATGCATCCTCTCCTATTCTGTAGGCCCTAGAAGGTCTTTGGCAACTTCTGGTGGTGCTGTAGTCGCAGTTAACAAACTGACAAGATCTCCTTGCTCTGCGTGAAGGGTTCAACCAGCTGGTCTCCATCAGTTGAACTAAAGATTGGACATCGGCCTCATCTCTTCTAATCCTGGGCATCTGTAGGTCTGGGTGGCTGAAGTCAGTACACTTTTGGCCTACTACCATGGCCCTGATGCCTCAAGTATCTGCTGCGATACTCCGATGTCAGGTAGTACTGGCGACAGCTCCACCTTTCAGGCTGAAGCCTTTTGTGCCCCCTATTTCTCAATTTCTCCCATATTTAGGGATTTATTCCAGATTTATGGGAAAATACCCAAAATTAAATTTTTTAGGGTAAATCCCAAAATATGAGGAAATTTGAAAAATACCTAGGAACAACTCTGGTAGAGATCAAATTCTACATAGGTGTCCAAAGTTTCGCGTTGATCGTGTGATTGATTTTAAAGAAAATGAGGAAACCCCGAGCGTCACGCTGAAAATCTGTTTTTAGGGTAGCACCCCATTGCATCACAAAATCAGACTAAGCTACCAGTGCGGAAGGCTATCATATCTTAATGTATTTACAGTCACTCTATAAACATTTTAGTACCATTCGTGTTTAGTCACCCCAGGTGGTACCGATATCTGGCCTGGCTCATGGACTAATGTTTATGCACATCTCCCTGAAACATCATAATGCAATGTTGTTTTATATAATTTGTTTTTTGAAATCCCCCAAAACAAGGTGAAAGCTACTCAAGGTTTTTGGGTTGTATACAGTACGTACTGCAGTTGGTAATCACACTGACTCCGATCTTCCGATTGCTGAGAATTGCGATATCGGCCATGCACTATTTGTGTTGTGTGTGTGTGTGTGTGTGTGTGTGTGTGTGTGTGTGTGTGTGTGTGTGTGTGTGTGTTCGTAAAGCATAACATTTTCTCTCTGCTAACTCACCTCCCCCCACCCGCATTGTTTGTCTCTGGACATATCTAGGCGGGAGTTTGTCTCCAGACATATCCAGATGGGAGTTTGTCTCCGGACGTGCCCAAGCGGTATTTTTCTCTGGACAGCTTAGCTCCGGGTGGTTGTCTCCGAACGTGTCCGGGCAGTGTTTATATCCATACGGATGTTTGTCTCCAGATGTGTCCGTATGGAGTTTGGCGCCAGACAGCTTAGCTCCGGATGTGTCCGGCAGTGTTTTCTCCAGACTTGTCTGGGTGGTGTTTGTCTCTGGACGTCTTTGAATGAGAGTTTGTCTCCGGACGTTTCTCGGCGGTCTTTGTCTCTGGACATATCCAGATGGGAGTTTGTCTCCGGACGTGTCCGAACGGTGTTTGACTCTGGACGCATCTGAGCAGTGTTTGTCTCCGAGCTTGTCCAGGCGGTGTTTATGTCTGGATGGGTGTTTGTACCCGGACGCGTCTGGGTGGTGTTTATGTCCAGATCGGAGTTTGTCTCTGGACATGTCCGAGGGGTGTTTGTCTCCGAACGTGTCCAGGCGGTGTTTATTTTCAGGCATGTCCGGCCGGTGTTTATCTCCGAATGTCTCCAGGCAGTGTTTACATCTGGGTGGTGTTTGTCTTTGGGCACGTCCAGCCGGTGTTTGTGTCTGAACTTGTCCAGGCGGTATTTACGTCCAGACGGAAGTTTTTATCTGGACGTGTCCGGGCATTATTTGTCTCCAGGTGGTGTTTGTTTCTGGACTGCATTTATCTCTGGAAATGTTGTGGCGGTGTTTGTCTCTGGCTTGTATTTGTAGTTTGACCGGTAGAACATCGATTTCAGATATTATTTTGTTTCCTTCTTCACTATTATTCTATGCAGAAGCATTTTGATGAGACAGTATGAACAGTAATTAATGCTCTACCACACATCTGCCTTCCCTTCCTCTCACCTCTCACTGCCTTCCCTCCCTCCACTCCTCCTCACTCTCCCTCCCTCCTTGCTCTCCCACCCCTCTTCGCTCCCCCTCCCTCCTCTCTCTTTCCCCTCCACCTCCTCACTCTCCCCTTTCTCTCCTCCATTACTCTCTTTTCTCCTCCTCTTTTTCTCGCATCCCCCCCCCTACAGCACCCTTTAGCATTCCCGTCAGCAAAGCGATGGGTGGCTAGTATGAAATAATTCTGGAGGCCAGACCATGCATCCGATCAGGTTGACATTTAAAAACATATTCCCCATGACTACGAGATCATAACTGTGACGTTTCACGTTGATTTATGAAGCGGTTCAAGAGAAATAATGTTTTTTAAGATTTTCGTTCAATCCAATATGGCTGATAGACCATGTGACCTGTCAATTATTTGTGAACACCCTGGGAACATGTGGATGAGTGGAGTTTCTCCTCGATCTGTCCAGCCATTCTGAAGAAGATTATTTTTAAAGGCTTTAGGGTAAATCCAATATGGCTTCCAAACCATGTGACCTATGATGTTATAGCTAGAAAACTTTTTGTTCCTCATGGATAGAGTGTTGTTGTTCTTCTTTTGGCTGCCCCCGTTAGGGGTTGCCACAGCGGATCATCCGTTATGATCCGCATACTGATTTGGCATAGGTTTTACGCCGGATGCCCTTCCTGACGCAACCCTGGTCGCCTCTTACGACACAGGGATAAGGATTGGGTTTCGCCATGATTCCGGGCTGCCCTACACCCTCTCATAGCGCGGCCCAGCGCAGAGCACCCGTCCTCAAGCGATCCTCCAACCCAAGCCTCCGAGTAGCAGGATTACAGGCGCACGCCACTACGCCCGGTTTCCTCATGGATAGACGATCGTACCTGTATCATATCGCCTCAATCTGTTCAGCCGTTTGGGAAAAGATTTTTGAATGTTTTTATGTTTAAAAAAAAAACAATATGACTTCCGAACCACGTGACTGGTGCCATCTTCAATTTTTTCCCCCCATATAATTTTGCCCTAGATGACCTTAAAAAAAATTTTCATACTGATCGGATAAAGCGTTTGATGTATGCAATTATGACGTCATAACGAAGCCACCTATGACATCATCAAAAAAATCAAACTTATTTCCCATGAAGTACTTCACATTTGCCACGTTTCAATTTTTTCCATCTTGCGGTTTTAGAGATACAGAGGTCCAAATATTTCCTTTTTTCTAACATGGCTGCCACACCACGTGACCTATGACATCATAATTATCATTAATACAACCTACATGAGTCGTCACACCTACTATGGTGAAAATTTTGTGTCAACCTTATCAGCGGTTGCAGAAAAAACGGAGAAAATGAGCGTGGACAGACGGAAAATCCGAAAACATAATGCCTCCGGTGACTTCGTTAGCGGAACCATAAAAAGTGTAGCATTACCTCGTTGTCTGCATCTACAGGCCCCTCAGCTCCCGCACACGTAGGTCCTCGCCACCTGCATCTGTGGGCCCCTCGTCACCTCCATCTGTGATGCCTCACATATTTTTGGCATTAATGATTTAATTGGAGTGAAAGATTTGTAATCTGTGGTTTCATATGCATCCATGCAATTCATGCTAATTTTTAAATGTCAAATTTCATGAGCAAAAACTTTGACTGAAGAATGGAAAATGTAATTGTAAATATGGGTGCAGTAATTAAATTAATTAGTTTATCCTTGTAAATTTATTGCCTCTGTCCTCTCTTCTGTTGGCATTCATGTTGAGTGGTGTAACTTGTATATATTAAATTTATGGTCACAATGTCATGGGCTATAATTATGCGGTAAATCTTTGTGATTGGATCCCAGCAAGCTTTTGGACCACCTGGGCGATGACACATCATTCCTGTAGGAAAGTCAATTGGATCTCTGCGACCATGTATTCTCATCCCTATCTCCCACTACCTCATTGTTTCCTCCTAGAGGACATACACGTATATTTGCTCTGATATTATGTAAAACAATAAATTCACACACTGTGTAAAGTTTTCAATCAGTTAAGTGAAGTTTACCTTTCAAAAGTGAAACCTGCATCCCATTAATATGCCTTCCTCGACCACATCCACAAATTGGATTGGTGACAGATTGCCGAACAACATGTACACCATCATCAGCATGCGTCGTCTCTCTTTCTGATGATGCTGCACAATCCTCGGTGGATCACATTTCCTTGTCAAATGCTTACATTCAAAAGACTCGATCATTATGTTATACACACTGTCATCATCCTAAGCGTGGAAGGAGAGTCGTTTCAACTGGAGCATTATTTTGCGGGTATGCCAATTTATGCTAAGGTACAAACTTATGAAAGCAATCATCATATTTGGACTGTTCACACTTGGGCAAAAAATTATTTCTCTTTTGCTGTTGATGGAACACAGATTGCAGTGCCAGGGAGTTGTAAGAGAGATTAATGTGAAAGAACACTTATTGACACAGTCAATAGTGCAAATAGAGGGAGGAAGTCCATGACAGGAGGTTTTGTAAGCATGTTGTCAGATTTGACATTTATCGTAATTCCCTAGCTGCTATTGACAAGAGAGGAAGATTATCTAAGATAGTAGAATGGAAGGGAGTGACCAATGTGCTTGAGGGGACCTTTTTTACATGCTGTGCATGCCCTTTGGTGCCACCATAGAATTACATGTCCTTTACAGCCACTGTGATGTGTCCAGAAACATGTCTTGATGGAGACTACACATTACTTGTTGAAAAAAGTATCGTGTATGTTTTGCAAGAAGACTATATATGTTTGTGTGGTGTGTGTCTAACGGGTCTACAGGTCTCGGTGCAAAGAGTCAAGGGGTCTAAAGGGTCTTAAAAGGTCTAAAATGTCCAAAATAGATGTAGTTCTCGTCCAATTATTCTTAATAGTCGTACTCCTCACGGTCCAACTCACGTTCAAACAGTACGTAATTAATAGACATACTGACATGGGTCAACCAAGGCTTCACCTCAACGATGGTTCGCTGTCCACCCGAGTTTTTTGGTTTTATACACTGTATATAAATAATCAAGTGAATCAGATGAAAATTTATGTGACCTTTGACCTTTTGACGTGTTGACCTCAAAAACAATAGGCTTCTTGCTTGTGACGATCTCTACCAGGTGGTTAGGATTCGTGAAGATCGAAGTAAAAATGTGACCTGTATGTGATTGGCATGCAGACAGACAGTACCGACAAGACCAAGCAATTTACCCTTTTAGACATTTTAAGACCCTTTCGACCCCTTAGACTTCTGAAGACCTTTAGAGTGTTTAGAGTTTAGACCTTTAAGACCCATGAGACTCTCTTTAGACTCCTAAAACCCTTTCAACCCTTTAGTCCCTTTAGACCTGTAAGTACTGCTGGTATATACCCCTTAGACCTTATAGACCATTTTAGACTGCTTAGACCCCTTGAACGTTCAGACCTTTAGACGCTTTAGATCACTTTAGACCCTTTAGATCTTTTAAGACTCTGAAAGACCTTTCGACCCCTTGACACTTACACACATTAGACTCAGACCCTTAAGACCCTAACTATACTATTGGAAAATATCCTTTATATCTTTGGACCCACTTGGAATTTTAGACCCCTTATATAGCCCCAAAAACCATTTGAAACACTTAGACCTTTACAGTTTACACCTGTTGGACACCTTAGACCTGTAGACTGGTTAGACCCCTTTAGACTTACTCCACACAAACATCTATAGTCTTCTTGCAATACACAGACATGCATTTTTCAGCAAGTAATGTGCAATCTCCACCCACTCGGAGGCTGCATACTCAACTAGGTTGAACAGAATTTGCATATTGCGTCACTGAATTGGTTCACTAATCAAACCTGAGAAGCATATTGTTTATTTGGATTTGGCGGTGCTTGGCACAGCATCTTTCTTGTTTATTTGTTGACATTTGTGAAATTAATTTGGCCTTGTGACCCATCTCTATTGTCAAGCTTATCCATCACCATCATCATCATCATCATATCATTGCCTGTCCAATATTCCATTTTATTTTAAGCCCCAACTCAATATTCTGTCTCTCCTCTTTTTCTCTATTTTCATCACTTTCTTTTTCAACATCCTCTGTTTCCTATGAATTATCCTTTTGCAGCACTCTCACTTTTATCCCTTCATTATAATTATTTCATCATTATTCACGCCCTCATAAATACCCTCCACCCTTTTGAAAATGTTGGTTTCTTTCTATTTGCAATGGGATTCATCGAAAGGAAATGTTTCTGACCTGTGTGCAAGTATGTAGCAGAGTCACAAGTTTGAAATTGCTTACTGAAGGACGGTTTTCTTCTTCCCTAAAAGACTTCTGTCTGATTGGGTTTGCTTTTCTACAAAAGCAAAAGGGTGCTGGTAGTAGTTAGTACCAGTCCTGCACTTCAGGAAGAGCTCTGACTCAATCGGTCAACTTCCCTACCCGGATCTCAACCAATGGTACTCCATCTCTTCTGGATCTGATTTTGACAAAATTTCCCTGACAATATCTGCTGCTCTTCCTCCGCTCCATCGGTTCTTCTGACCACGTCCTTGTCAAAGTGGACATCTCTCTGGCTGTTATCAGAGAACCACCTCACCGCCGTCGAGTCTGGCATTTCACTCAAGCCGACCGGCAGGGTCTCCAAGCAGCCATCAAACTTAAAGACTGGTCTCCTATTGCTACTTTCTCCAACATCAACTCATCCTGGAATTCTTTCAAGAAACTTGCTCTCCCTCATGCACAGATTTATCCCCTCTCGTCTTCAGTTGTCCTACCCTTCCTCCCGCCCTTGGTTCACTGAATTTGTGGTGAGGCAGTTGTCCTGAAAACAACTTGCCTTTGCCTCATGGAAGCAAACCCAACTGAGGTAATCTCAGTTCCTTCATAAAACTCGAACAAGTGTGTATCTACTCACGAGCCAGGAGAAAACAACATCTTTCTCATCTCAAGTCTGAACTCTCAAAACTCTCCCTCCTCAAAATTCTGGTGCATCTAATCAAATCTGTATCTGCTGTATGTTCCCCCTCCATCCCCTACCTTACCTCAAATGGCCGCACTGCTGATACCGCACGTGAAAAAGCTGAATGCCTAAACTTGGTGTTTGCAGCTAAATCTTGTGTCCAAAACCCATCACTTTCTCTACCCACCTTACCCAGTCACACCCAACTGTCCCTGGACTCTGTGTCCTTCTCCTAACAAGGTGGAGAGCTTGCTGTGAAACCTCGACTCAGATTCTGCAACCGTCCAGACGGCATCAGCCACGCTGTCCTCAAAGGCCTGCTCTTCTGCTCTTGCTCACCCTCTCTCTGTTCTATTCACCCTCTCATTTGCTCAAGGTCATCTGCCATCTGCTTGGAAATGAGCAAACATCACTGCCCTGCACAAAAGGTGCAAAAACAGATCCCTGCAACTACAGACCAATCAGCCTTCTCCCAAACATCAGCAAGGTTATGGAATCCATCATCGCTTCAGACATCAAATCTTCCGCTTCTCCAATGGCTTGATTTCTGATCATCAATTTGGTTTCAGACCGGTCACTCTACCCTGGATATGCTGCTTCTGCTCTCCCAACAATGGATGGAAGCCCTCTATGCTAGACAGGAAATCCGAGCCGTATCCTTGGACATATCACGTGCTTTTGACACAGTCTGGCACCCTGTCCTGCTCACCAAACTCTCTTCCTATGGTATCCAAGGCCATCTCCACTCATGGCTCGCAGACTTCCTCTCCTGTCGCAGTCACCGTGTGGCCACTAAATGGAATTCTTTCATCCCCCTTCCTGTCCAGGCTGGAGTTCCTCAAGGTAGCATTCTGGGCCCTGTTCTTTTTTCTGTTTTATCAATGATCCTCTCCGATCCTCTGGAAATCCTCTATACTCTTTGCTGATGACTCCACCCTCTGCCGTACCATCGATCATCCCTCAGACCGGCAAGCAGCAGCTCTCTCGCTCACTGCTGATCTGGATAAAATCACAAACTGTCCAACACGTGGAACATGTCTTTCAATCCGGACAAATCTCACACTCTCCATATGTCTGTTCGAAGACCGTTTAGAACCCCCCCCCCATCCACTTCTCAACAATCCTCTGAAGAAGTCCTTTCTTTTAAGCTTCTGGGTCTCACTATCTGCCATGACTTTCTGGGAAAGCCACATTTCAAACCTCGCCTCCAAAGCCAGTCGCCGATGGGAATCTTGTCGTGCAAAGTCCTTCTCGGCCCACCTGAGCTGAGCTCCTGACCACTTACAAAGCTTTGTCCACAGCCTGATGGAGTACTGCTCTCCCTCTCGGGCGGTGCTCCTGCCTCCCACCTTTCTCGGCTTCACGCTGTAGAAACCAAGGCATTTTGGATCATTGGCATCTCCCCAATGAGGCTGAGTCTTTGGCCTCTCACTCAATCACGCAGGTTGGTCGGTGGTCTTTCTCTCTTCTACAGTCTCCTCTCCAGCCTCGCCCCCCCCCCCTGCTCTCTCTGCGATTTGTCCCACCACATTTCCGCAGGGCGCTCAAGGCCGCCAACAACCCCCTTCTGGTAAAACTACCAAAATCACGAATCGCTGCTCACCTTCACTCTTTCATTCCCTTTTTTCCCGCCTTTGGAATAAACTCCCTCACTCTATTCATTCCCATTCTTCCTCCAGGCCTTCAAAACAGCTGTTCACCTCACCCTCTTATCATCCCCCATCCAAATCCTCGATCCTTTCTACCCCGATAATCCACCCAAGCCCACCTCCTTCAAATTCCTTGCTTTCCTTCCTGAAAGTCCCTGTTATGTCCATCTTCTATTCCCATGTTCCCCGTCCCATCCCTCTCCTTCCCAGATCTCCTAATGTCTCTGTTCCCCACTGTTTTGTCCTTCCCACTCACTCCCCTGTTGTCTCATGCCCCCTTGATGTGCGTTGTGTGTTAGCTCTCATACGAGCCTCGACAAGGTATACCAAAAAAAAAAAAAAGACAGTTCAGAAAAACTTGTTTAGCAGCTTTTCCTCTCAAATGCTTCATCCAGCTTAACTACTCACATTTTTGGAACTTGGCACTCTTCTTCGCAGAATAATTTGCCATGAAAAGCGAAAGCCATACAAAAGTCACTTCTCACCAATAGCAGGGTGCTGCAAGAAATCTA
>CM068954.1:58777683-58788451 GCA_035128595.1 Eptatretus atami
GCGATTCATAATTTTTTTTCCCCAAAAAGTAAACCCTTTTTATCCCAAGGTATATTTATTTGTCTCCCTTTTAACCTAGGGACACTTTTTTTTCAAATAACCAATGCAATAAGATAAAGATTTGTTCAAGTAGTAAAGTAGTAATGTGATTTGTTAAAGGTGATTCTAAAGAAATATCTGAAACATGTAAGCCTAGGGACACTCTTTTCAAATAACCAATGCATATTGTTTAGCTCACTCATTGAACCTATAAGATTTGTTCATTCTCAAATTCCTTCAATAGTTTAATTTTCTTGCACAATAATCCCCATCTAAAATACTAGTACGTGCCCGTAAAAAAAAAAACACAATAAACAAAAAAAAAATAATAATAATAAATAATAAACCACACAGGCCGTTTCTTTGCTCTCACGTGCCCGTACGTGCGTGACCCAGAAGTTCGATATTATTCGCAGTTACGATTATTCGCAATTTTTTTTAATACCCAATTATTCAATTAGCGCCAAGGTATTTTACCTTTTCGCAATGTCGTGGCAAGGAAAAACAAAAAGAGAAGAGAAAGAGAGAGAAAAAATTTACTTCCTGGTTCGGAGCATACCAGCACTCTGATGTTCCCGAAATTTATACACCGTCTAATATGAAAACGATCATAACTTGGGCCATTGTGTTTATCTATAAATGCGCATAAGAAATCAAGAAATTATTAGAATACACGAAGTCATCACTCTCCGGAAGCCCGTACGTGTAACCCGTAATGGGAACGCGGCTGAGGTTCCCTTCCCCATCGGCCACGCCCACGCAACAACGTGTCTTGCCATTGGTTTGGTAAATAAATGGCCATAACTTGGGAAGCACTTGTCCGATTAATATCAAACCTTGAAAAGGCACATCCTCAGGCGCCAGCAACATACCTGGCAAGTTTCAATTAGATCGGACCAGAGGTTGTCGAGAAACAGCGGTCACACACACACAGACACACAGACACACAGAGATTGCTGGAATTATAGATAGATTTAAAAATAAAACATTTGAACTTTATATTTTTAAGATACCTCTTGTGCCATTACGAAATGATAAACTTCTCTTAATGCTCTTGTTTGACCCCTCCTGAGCCACATATCATTGAGATTATAGTAAATTGTTTTTCATTGTTCACTTGATAACCATCAAAGTTTTCAGTCCATTCAAGGATATTTTATTTTTTTCTTTACATACTCTAACTTACTAGTTTTTAAATTGATTCTGCTTATTTGTTTTATTTACCTTTGTTTTAGTTATTTTTTCAATAAGACTTATTGATATTTTTCACATTCATTATGTTTTCCATTTTATACCAAGACTGAGATTTTCTCCACTCTTTAGTTTGATTAATACTTTCTTTTGACCATTTATATATTGTGAAAAAACACGGCGGTAGCCCTTAAAAACCCACCCATCTTCCATCGTTAAACACAATCTATTCTATACACTCTATCATAAATATCCATATGGAACACAATCTATTCCATTATCTAAAATAAATCTCTTATCATCAAAGGCTCCTAATGCCTTTTATTTACTTCTTCACTATATATCTTATGTTTATAACTTCTTATTGTATTCATTTTCCTATATTCTTCTTTTTATTCATCAACAATTATAATAATTTCTAAAAGTTATTGATTTCTTTATTACATATTTCTTTATTCCCTTTAACCTCTTATCAATCTGATCACCATACTTATAAGCATATGCCTTTGCTCTCAATCCAATAAACTCACTCATTACTTTTCCACCCAACTCATCCTTAAACTTACCAATAACCTTTTCATTCTTTTTTGAAAATAACTCACTCTTCTTACTAAAATTACTTGTATCATATACTCCAATATTTTTCTTCATATCTTTATAAACATCATCAGTTTTTATATCTAGGATAAAACTATCAGTGTCCATATACAACAATGAAACATTTTCACCATACTCTTTCTTTAAGCCATTATACAAATAATCATCATCAGTATCTTTGCTAAATCAAGAACTGCTGTTCCAATATAAATTGGTTATCCATTACAATACTTTCCTTTTCCATATGAATAGCAGAAAAGTTCTCTGAAAAACCTCTTTCTCTTAAAACTTGGTTTATTTATCATCTAGGAAGCTTCTTTCCAAGATGTTGCAAATCTAATGTTTTGCCTGTTTCTAACATTCTCCATTGTCTTTCCAAAGACAGCATTATTCATCAATTTATAGAATTCCCCTTCAAATTTTACTTTTGTATTTGTTCTCATATCTGTATTGAATTTAATATACTTTTTCATCCAAGGACTTTGTTTAAATTTTAAAACTCTATGAATTTTAGCTACTCTCAATCCTCTCTGAAAAACTGTTTCAAGCTTCTCTGATGCAAAACATATCCCTCTTTATCATAGAATGTTGTTAATAGCTTTTCTGTTGATTTGCCTTTATATTAAAACTTTATGATAATCACTTAAGCATTCTTTCTTTGGGGTTTCTTTCTCACATGCAAAAGGAAGGTCTTTATGCTTATTATGAAGATCACTCGGTACCTCAAATCAACTTCAAAATAATAACCTTCTTCTTCCTCATTCAATTCCTCTTGAGAAGAAATAACAATATTCATCAAGCTTTTCATAATCCTTTTCTTCCACCCCTAATTTACCATAAGGCAGAGATTGAGACATGCCCATCCATACAAATTATTAGCATCAAAATACATCAAATATTACTATCTTTTCACTATCATAATTTGGAAGATATTTATTATTTGCTTTAGCATATCTTTTTGAACATACTTGTGATATTCCACCTCTCTTAGACTTCTCAATCATCAAAAGCATATCTACATCACTGATTAAATCAATATCTTGTTTTGTCATTTTCAACATTGCACTCCAAGCTAAACCAGGAGCTGTGAAATAGTGGGCAGGATCTAATCCATAACAATTTTATTATGACAGAGTGATTATAAGCTTCAAACACATCAGCTAACAATAAAACATCTGTTTTTAGTACAAATCATGATATTCCCAAGGTTCTTTATCTTAAATATTTCCCAAATTTTTTGTGCGTGTTTATATTCCTTATCACTTATCTCCTTTTCATAAAGGTTATATAGAAACTTTCTTTTGAAGGAAGTCGTGTTTCTTTAAATCTCATAAATGAATCCATATAATCATAAGGATAAATTCCTTACTTGTAAGAATTTTCCCTTTACTTTGAATTTTATTCCTTGTTTGAATTTCCTCTCTAGTTAGAATTCCTCTTTAATCAGAATTTCATCTTTAATCAGAATTTCCTCTTTAGTTAGAATTTTCATTCATTGTTTGATTTCTTATAATTAGAATTTAATCTTCAGTTAGAATTCTTCATTAATTTCCTCATTAATTAGAATTTCCTCTTTACTTTGAATTCTCTCTTTAATCTGAATTTCCTCTTTAGTTAGAATTTCCTCTTTTGGAAAGAATGAATTAAGATTTGGAAAGAGCCCGTGGAGCTTTAGATTTGATGCGAGGTTGGCTAGTGGTGTTCCCATAAACTTGCAAGAATCTAGAAACCTAATATGGTTAAAGGTTTGTGAATATCATTTTTGTAAATGAAATATACTTTGACTTGTGTTTATTATGGCAGAAATATTCCCTGGTGTTTTGAAAGTTCATTTATAATAGATGTGTATCATAGTTGGTCGCTGTTGTGAAGAAAGGCTGGAATAAAGAAGAAATTATAATTAAGATTACAACAGGAATGAGCGGTGACCTCTATATTTACCAGTAAGATGACAATGATCCCTAACTTATACTCCTCAATTTCCTCCTCACAAATATGACAGATATTGTTCTTTCTAAATCTTATTTTTCTTCTTCGGTTAATTTCATCGGTTCATTTGTTTCTTCATTAATTTAGTTAGTCTTATACAATCCTTTTCTAATCGTTTTACAAACTCTTGTGAAGCTTTTTTTTCCACATAATGTTCAAGTTTATTATACTTTTCTCCAACAGATGATTTGATATATAACAGAAACCACAAGGAATATGTTTTTGATATTTATTTGTATGTGATTCTTTTGGATTAGGAGAGCAGTATTTATCTTTTTAGGATACATTCAAAATCAGCGTATATCACAAATGGTGCATGATAGATTTATTATAATCTTCAAAAGAAATCTTTTACCAGGTTTAGGCATTGTAATTACAGCTGATTTATGATTACTAAAATAAATTTTGAATGTTGTTCTAATCGTTCTTTTGTATGAAATGAATTAAGACATCGCTCACAAGAATATATTTTGTTTGCTGTTTTGAATACCTGAGAAGAGATTAATCTTGATAAATTATTGATGTATGTATAATGTGAATTCTTTCCAACACTTAAAATATAAAAGATCAATGTGTGTTTCTTTCATTTTTTATAGTTTGAAATTTTTAATATTTTGAACTTTGTTTGTATCCGTTAATACATATACATTAATAGAAAGATTATTCTTTTTCTCAATTTAGGAATAATCTGTTAGTGGCATTGGGAATTTAAAATTTAATGTCCAAGGTATTCTCATATTTCATATATTGTTTTACTCTTTTCTGAATTACAATTTGGTGGATGTAAGTGAGCAAGAACAGACCAGAGAAAAACATTTATTATCATTGTTTTAATTAAACATGACGCTCTTTATTTTATTTCTTTTGGTAATTCAATATAAGAAGAAGCTTTAAGAGGGTCTGATTTTAGAATGTGTATATCTAAAAGATGATTTTAAAATATTAAATCCATTCCTACCACTGTATTTACACATCCTCCTCTTGTCTTGACAGTTTCTTCATAAATCCCACTATTCAAAAAAATCTTGAAATGATGTTGAAAAATGAAGATCTGTTCTCATATAAGGAGTTTGTTCTTCATCTTGTCTTTTCATATTTCATTTTCACTCCCAGAAAAACTTTAAAGTTTTCATTCTTTTAATGTCTTTTTAATAACTTTTCAAACATCAGGTTTCACTATTTCAATTGACAGCTATGATGATGGACCGCGTTCTCCAAATTGAAAAATATCCTTATTTTTTTATATGCCCTTTAAATGCCCCATCAGTGTTTTCAATATAATAGGTCTCCCCTTTACTTGTTAAAGAAGAAACTCACTTGCCTGATCATTGAAAATCCCCCATTCACTTACATGGGGAAAAGTGAGCCAGAATCAGTATATTCACCCTACTGACAGGTTATCATCAATTTTTAAAGCTTCGTCCGACACTACACCCAAACTTGTGTGGCACAAATCATGCTTTGCTGTTTACACAAGTAAAGAGCAAATTTGAAGACTACAGACATGTGATGAGGCATTGTGCCCAAGCACTTCATTCTTTATTCATGCGGATAATCCTCCACCATATAGATCAGGATTACGCAGCCATTCAAAAGCCATGGATTGGAAACTTTGCATGTTTTGCCAGGACACACAAAAAAAAGAAAAAATACTTGTAATGTTAGCACTATGAATATGAGTGAGAAAATTCTATCAGCAGCAAAATATGTTGAGCAAATATGTCTACGTGTCGTGGATGTGTATGATCTTGTTTCAGGTAAAGAATGCTACTACTCAAAATGTCTGAAAAAGTTTCTTAGAGATACTGAAAGAGCAAAGGTTGAGAATAAAACTGTAGTTTCAACAATGGTATGGATTGGGCAAGAATTATGATAATGTGCAGATAAATGTCAAGTTTTGGAACTGGCACAGGTTTGGGAATGTTATAAAGAACTAGCCAATGGAATGGGTATTGACATCACCCCATCCTTTCTGAGTCTTTTATCCAAATTTAAAGAACGATTGTCCATATTTCTCGAAAATGTTTATGACTTTATTGTATTGCGTGATCAGGTTCAATCTGAAAGGCAAACACTCCTTGCTCCAATTAAATTCAGCCATGTTCCTTTATCGAAGCTGGTGAGTGGTGACGAAGAATTTGATGATGAGACAATCAGGTCGAATGATGGCCAGTTTCTGCCCACGGTCCATGTCGCATTGAAACTCTGTGGAGATATACTCTCAACCGCAATTCACAGGATTTGACGGTAACTAACAAGCGGCAATAGATTGTGTTCCATCGAGTTTGTATGTGTTTCTCCATCTGCGACTGGGGGGCCAACCTTGAAGAGGACTCTGATGAACATAATTCTGATGAACAGGAATCCCACAATTCTCCATCTATTTTTACATTTTTTTAAGTATCACTACCCTTGTGCTGTTTGATACAATCTGTCCTATACTGACCCATATTTATGACCTTAAAGGTCAACATTGAGCTTCATGAAAAAGGTACTCGTGTTTGACACACCCAAACACAGCAGAAAAGATTGTTTACCTGCCTTTCCACCTTGGAGTCATATTTTTAAAAACTGCACAAGTTTACTATTCAAACCTAGTTTTGACCTTTGACCTTGAGTTTTGTTGACCTTTATGTATACAACTGATAATTAGAAAATTGTCAGAATATTGAATAATGTATCTACATATGCTAAAATAGATAGTCATTCCTAAGACCTAAAAGGCTTCTCTCGTTATTTGTAATATTATTTAGTGGGTGTCAAAATGCCCTCTCAAGCCCATAATTGTGTGTCCTTTTATTAGGATCACATTTCAAAAACCACATTGTAATGTTGAGACTTTTCACATGAGAGCATGTTTTGTTCTCATGTGTTTCATAAAATATAATATAAAGGTCGCTGTGTGAAATTGACCTTTGTAATGTATTTTTGGAGTGTTGCAGATGCAGCTACTGCTCGTCTTAATGAAGAAACTGATTTTCTTTGCTTCACCACACATCTTCCCCACTTTACTTGTGAAATGCTTTGAATGCTGAATGTTCATTGTGTGGCCCTTAATAGTCTCTGCAAAGTGAGATGCCATAAATTCTTTCAGAGAACTCTTTAAATATTGGCTTTGATTAATCATGGCTGTGAAAACAGTGCTTTGAGATATGTCCATCATCTGTGTTTGTGTGGCACTTCATTGTAGAGATATTTTCTGATTGACTTGTTAATATGGAGTAGACCTATGGTATACGGGCTTATAATGCAGTATAATCTGGGTGTGAACATTATGAGTGAGGTGGAGAATGTGACGCCCGGAGGCACACAATGAAGGAAAGCCATTGTCAAGAATGTCAGGATGCCTGAGCTAAGAAGAAGAAAAATTGCCACAGTGCAGATGACGCTGAATTAACGTGAGGGAGTAGATGTCAGGATGTTGCTGTTTCAAAGAAGAAATGCACTGAAATGGTGTTGTGACTACTTTAACACAAATAGAGCATCAGGTGTCAGGTGCCCACCAGCGAGTCAAAAATAACTTGTGCATAGGAAAGCTGCATAGGAAAGATCAGATAACACATCCTATTGCTAGAGAGAGAAAGAGAAAAGCAAAGAGGAGAGAGAGAACACAGCACAACATATGTATATATATACATATATATATATATATATATATATAATATATATATATATATGTATATACATTTATCTACACTAATAAATGTGTGTGTGTCAGTGTGTCTCCTCCATAACTCCAAACCATGAAACCTCGCAGCCTGAAACTTTGCATCTACTAAGAAAACTCCAAGGAAGTGCTAGAGTGAAAATTGGGTGTTTGGGTTAATTAAACACCCTTTTGAAGATAATTAACCCTTAATTTAAATTATGTCCTTTTTCAGGCGCTTCCTTGGCCAACTTGCTGGCGTCTTAAGGCACATCCGCTGGGGACTTCATTCACCATTTTGTTCAGCCAGCTCAACAATGCCTTGAGTTGGAACAGGCCACAATGGTTTATGAATGAAAAGCACTCAAAATGTTTTTTTTTCTCTTTCTTTCCTCCTGTGCTTCTGGGATTGAGAAAGAAGAAGTGAGAACTCAAGCTGCAATGTAACATTTCCAACAGTAACATTTATCGTTCCACCACAGCAGGAACTCTTTAAGGATCGGGGAGGAGCACACAAAAGGAAATAGAGTAATATTACTCAAAGCAATAGAAAAAATATATAAAGTACAGTCCATGGAAGGAGCACACAAACGACAACAACCACAACCACGACAACATTAACTATAACTCAAGGGCGTAGCCAGAGGTCCAAAGCGATGAGGCGAAAAGAGGTGAACTGTCCTATTTAGGTATTGTGATAGGAGTGGAGATAAGAGTATTCAGAGCACTGCCGGGTAGCTTTGATAGTTTACTCCCAGGGAGCTCAGATGGCAGAGGGCTCAGGCAGATCATATTTCAGGAAATGAGCGACGAGGCAACTGCCTCGTCTGCCTCAGCCTGGCTACGCCCTAGGATATGGCCAGTAAGCATTGGCTGTGGCATTTGTGGATAAGCATTAGTAAATGCCATATAAATGACGAATAAAATTGACTGTTGCATGTCACAAATTTGTTGAAGTATGAGTTGGTGACTTGTGAAAGGCTTGATGTAATGAGCTAATTTTGACTGTGGATGGCAGTATTGTACTGTAAACTGCCTGGTGAGATTCGTGACGATGCTGGAACGTTCTGAGATGGAGGTTCCGGTGAAGACAAGAATTGCATGTGCTGGAAGGTACATGATCATTCTGCGTTATCTGTATAAACCCGCGAGAGGGAAGTGTAGTGAGATGGGTGACTTGTGACGAGGCATGTGTTTCGACCGTCCCTGTGCTCGATTTAACTCTGATGAGTGAACGAGGTGTTAATGTCCAGAGTGGTGGTTAACGCATGCAGCTGATTATAATCAGCTTGAGTAAAACTCATGAAGATTGTGCATCGGGAAAGAATTCCTATGAAGTCGTCAATCATCCTGAAGAGGCCAGCGCACAAGAGGGAACAACGTGACTTGAGCTGATCGTTGGACAGCCCCGACAGACGCTGCAAAGACATCGAGTGAGAACGACGCGATGTGACTCAATCGTTAGACATCCCCAGAGGACGAGGTAAACGCACGTGAGTTGAGCCGGCAGGACAGGGACACTGGACATAAACAACTCAACGTGGGCATCGGAATTGGACATTGTATGTAATGATGAACTTCCTCATTTGACTTTGTATCTGTTTAATTGAAATACAAGTTTCAAAAACGTTTCACTGTTGATGTGGAAACTGTAATGTCACTCAGAAGTCACAGACCCCAACTGACAAAGATCCATTTGATTGGTAGCTGATGACCTGTATGATCGTTCGTACTCATGAAACGCAAACCTTGGGTTGTAGTCTTCGAGAGCGAGCTGGGTTCGGCACCACAAATAACACATGCACAAAAGGGAAGGAAACCTCAAGGTGTATCTCTCAGCATTGGCGACCGTGCCAGGATCGGTCAGTGGTAAAAGGCTTTACGGTGTCACAGAAACAGCAGATGAGGAAGACTACGTGTAATCCACAGTGCTGCGATTGTGATCCGAGTTCAAATTGACCGCTCATCCATCTGCCATGGCGTTTGACAAGTCGAATGAGCGAGGGGAGCGGCGTGGACTGAAGGTACAGACACTAATGGCGTTTGTTAAAGAACAGGAAGTGGCTGCAAAAGAAGAGAAGGCTTGGGAACATGAGGAAAGCCAAATGGTGCATGAGGATCATGCACGCAAAGAGGAGGTGGAGCATGAGGAACGCAAAGAGCAGGCCGAATGCAAACATGCTCAGGAAACAGAATGTATAAAGCAGGAAATACGAATGAAGATTGAATTGGCAAGAATACAGTTGGAGATTGAAGCAGCTGCATGTGCTAGCACCACACCTGACACTGGTGATGTAAGAGTCATGACAAACAAGCCAAAGCTCCCCACATTTGATGAGAACGCGATGAGCTGGACGCGTACCTTGAGAGATTTGAGCGCTTCGCTGCGACTCAACATTGCAACAGAGAAAACTGGGCCATCAGTCTCAGCTCCCTTGTGATGGGCAATGCACTCCAGGTGTACACCAGTATGCTCTCGGAGAATGCTCACGATGATAAATCGCTTCAAAGTGGCCTTGTTGAAGAGATATGAACTTTCAGAAGAGGGATATCACCGGACGTTCGGAGAAATAAAACCTGACAAAGGTGAAACTGCATTTCAGTTCGTGTCACGTTTGAGAGAGTGATTTACACAATGGACTTTGATGACAATGTGAGAATGCAGCCTTGAAGCAGTAACCGACTTGTTGGTTAGTGAACAGTTCCTTCGTGTGTGTTTTGTGGAGATTGTCCTGTTCATATGTGAGAGAGTGCCTCAGAACACGGAAGCAATGACAACCTTGGCTGAGCAGTATATTGAAGCACGTGGAGGGTGTTTTTTATGGGAGGTCAGTCCTGAAGAAGGATGTCACAATGAAACCAATGTCAGACAGTTTGCTGCACAAGACTGACCCATCTCAGCCTACAAAGCCACAATTCAGTAGAAGCGAGAGGGAATGATTCTATAGTAACAAGAAAGGTCACATCCTGGCCAAATTTCGATTGAGGAAGACAGCGCACATGAGGTCACAACAGAAAGCAGCCAGTGCAGTGCACGACTTCCAGAGGAAAGATGTTATGTGCAGAGAACAGCAGAAAGAGCAGTCTGCGTCAGCTGTGCAAAAGTGTCCTGAAGGGATTCGGGTGAACAAATGAGGATTTCAGTTAACACCTGTGGTCTTCAGCAGTTGTGAGGAAACCACCACGAGCAGCACCAATGGCAACATCACCGTGGATGAAGGCTATGTGGGTTCACAGAAAGTGACAGCATTGTGAGACTCAGGATGTACGAGTGCAGCTGTGAAGAAAGACCTGGTAACTACAAGG
>CM068954.1:58802150-58816872 GCA_035128595.1 Eptatretus atami
GTAAAACAGGAATTAATTTATTTATATGTCTTAAAACCTTTATTTAAATTAACTTACACACTAGAACACTTTCTAACTTACACACTAGAACTTCTTAACTTACACACTAGAACACACTAGAACACATTCGGGCCCGGTGTATGCCCCGGTTAGAATAGGTGTACCATATCCCTGTGTGTCGTAAGAGGCGACCGGGTTGCGTCAGGAAGGGCATCCGGCGTAAAAACCTATGCCAAATCATTATGCGGACAACAAAACGAATTTCCATACCGGATCGGTCGAGGCCCGGGTTACCAACGACCGCCACCGGTACCAGTGGACAGCAGGGTACCAGTGGAAATTGTGCTACTGCTGGACGAAGGAGGAGAAGGAGACGGGGAAGGCGAGTCCGGAGGCAGTGGGAGAGGGGGAAGGGTAGAAGTGTGGAGATGAGAGTTGGAACTCTGAATGTTGGGACGATGACTGGCAAAGGGCGAGAGTTGGCTGATATGATGGAGAGAAGAAAGGTGGACATACTGTGTGTACAAGAGACCAAGTGGAGGGGAGTAAGGCTAGGAGCATTGGAGGTGGTTTCAAACTGTTCTACCATGGTGTGGATGGGAGGAGAAATGGTGTCGGGGTAATCCTGAAGGAAGATTATGTCAAGAGGGAATTGGAGGTGAGGAGAGTGTCTGACCGAGTGATGAGTGTGAAGTTGGAAATTGAAGGGGTGATGATGAATGTCATCAGTGCATATGCCCCACATATGGGGTGTGAGATGGAGTATAAAGAAGATTTCTGGAGTGAGTTAGATGAAGTGGTGGAGAGTGTATCCAAGGATGAAAGAGTGGTGATTGGAGCAGATTTCAATGGCATGTTGGGGAAGGGAATAAAGAGGATGAGGAGGTGATGGGTAGGTACGGTCTCAACAAGAGAAATGTGGAAGGGCAAATGGTGGTAGAATTTGCAAAAAGAATGGAAATGGCAGTGGTAAATACGTATTTCAAGAAGAAGGAGGAACACAGGGTGACATACAAGAGTGGAGGAAAGTGCAAACAGGTGGATTACATCTTAAGCAGGAGATGCAACCTGAAAGAGATTAGCGACTGTAAGGTGGTGGCAGGGAGAGTGTAGCTCGACAGCATCAATTGGTGGTCTGTAGGATGAATTTAGAGGTGAGGTTGAGGAAGAGAGTGAGGGCTGAACCAAGACCAGATGGTGGAAGCTGAAGGAGGAAGACTGTTGCGCGGAATTTAGGGAGGAGGTAAGACAGGCGTTGGATGGTGGTAAAGATGGGTGGGATGATTGGGCAACTACAGCAGAAGTGGTGAGGGAGATAGCTAGGAAGGTACTTGGTGTGACATCTGGACAGAGGAAGGAAGAAAAGGAGACTTGGTGGTGGAACGAGGAAGTACAGGAAAGTATAAGGAAGAAGGGGTTGGCGAAAAGGAAGTGGTAGTCAGAGAGATGAAGAAAGTAGGCAGGAGTACAAGGAGTGGCGGCGAAAGGCAAAAAGAGAGGTGGCAAAGGCCAAGAAAAAGGCATATGACGAGCTGTATGAGAAGTTGGATACAAAGAAGGGGAAAAGGATTTATACCGATTGGCAAGCAGAGGGACCGAGCTGGGAAGGATGCGCTGCAGGTTAGGGTGATAAGGACGCAAATGGGAATGTGCTGACGAGCGAGGAGAGTGTGTTGAGAAGGTGGATGGAGTACTTTGAGGAGCTGATGAATGAAGAAAATGAGAGAGAGAAGGTTTGGAAGAGGTGGAGATAGTGAACTGGAAGTGGGGTGGATCAGTAAGGATGAAGTGAGGACTGCTATGAAGAGGATGAAGAGTGGAAAGGCGGTTGGCCCAGATGGTATACCAGTGGAGGCATGGAAGTGCTTAGGAGAGATGGCATGGGGTTGTTAACCAGATTGTTTAATAATTCTTGGAAAGTGAGAGGATGCCGGAGGAGTGGAGATTAAGTGTACTGGTTCCGATTTTCAAGAACAAGGGTGATGTGCAGAGCTGTGGAAATTACAGAGGGATAAAGTTGTTAAGCCACACCATGAAGGTGTGGGAAAGAGTAGTGGAAGCTAGGTTGAGAGGAGAGGTGACGATTTGTGAGCAGCAATATGGGTTTATGCCAGGAAAGAGCACCACTGATGCGATGTTTGCTTTGAGAATGTTGATGGAGAAGTATAGGGAAGGCCAGAAGGAGTACATTGTGTGTTTGTGGATTTAGAGAAAGCTTATGATAGGGTGCCAAGAGAGGAGTTGTGGCATTGTATGAGGAAGTCGGGAGTGGTGAGAAGTATGTGAGGATTGTGCATGATATGTATGAGGACAGTGTGACAGCAGTGAGGTGTGCAGTAGGAATGATGGACCGGTTTAAGGTAAAAGTGGGATTGCACCAAGGATCGAATCTGAGCCCTTTCCTGTTTGCAATGGTGATGGACAGGTTGACAGACGAGATCAGACTGGAGTCTCCATGGACTATTGTTCGCGGATGAATCATGATCTGTAGGGAGAGTAGGGAGCAGGCTGAGGCGAGCCTCGAGAGGTGGAGGTACGCACTGGAGAGAAGGGGAATGATAGTCAGTCGGAGTAAGACGGAGTACATGTGCGTAAATGAGAGGGAGGGTGGTGGTATGGTGCGGTTGCAAGGAGTTGAGGTGGGGAAGGTGGATGGGTTTAAATACTTGGGATCAACTGTCCAAAGTAACGGAGAGTGTGGTAGAGAAGTGAAAAAGAGAGTGCAGGCAGGATGGAGTGGGTGGAGAAGAGTTGCAGGAGTGATTTGTGACAGAAGGGTAGCTGCAAGAGTGAAGGGGAAAGTATATAAGACGGTAGTGAGACCAGCTATGTTGTATGGTTTGGAGGCGGTGGCGCTAACAAAAAGACAGGAAGCGGAGCTGGAGGTGGCAGAGTTAAAGATGCTGCGATTCTCGTTGGGAGTGACGAGGATGGACAGGATAAGGAATGAATATATTAGAGGGACAGCGCAGGTGGACGGTTTGAGACAAAGTGAGAAGGCGAGATTGAGATGGTTTGGACATGTGCACAGGAGGGAAGCGGAGTATATCGGAGAAGGATGTTGAAGATGGAGCCGCCAGGCAGGAGGAGAAGAGGAAGGCCAAAGAAAGGTTCATGGATGCGGTGAGGGTGGACATGCGGGTGTTGGAGTGTCAATGGAAGATGTGGAGGATAGAGCGAAATGGAGACGGTTGATCCGCTGTGGCGACCCCTAACGGGAGCTAGCCGAAAGAAGAAGAAGAAGAAGATAATGGGCACAAACAACCGGCATGAATAACTGATGTGTAACGTGTTAGATAGAGTGATGTAATAGACACTTGGATAAAACGGCGGTAAAAACAGGAATTAATTTATTTATATGTCTTAAAACCTTTATTTAAATTAACTTACACACTAGAACACTGTAGACCACAAATTACCTTCATAATACTTCCAAGAACAATGCTATATATCGATATATATATATATATATATATATCATGAGAGGGCGTGGCACATGAGAGAGCGTGGCACACGTGAGAGGGTGCACTATCGGGGTGAAGAAGAGGCCGCCGATATGGCCATGAACAATGCTGATTGACGCTGTGTTTTATGGTGATCAAGAAGGCCTCCATCTCCTAAACTGTGACTCAATGTCATCTGATTACAGTGTAGAAGGGTGAAGTGTAAGACTGCATGCGTCGCGCTAAACTTCCAGATTTTTAAAAAATGGTCTTTAAAATCATTATCTTATATATTATTTCCGAGTTTGTGGTTTCGTGTCGCGCTATCTTCGACTTTGTTCTGGCTCGAGTAACGTGATATTCGGCTTACATTATCTCAAAGACCATATGAGGTGCATGGTACAAAAAAAGTAAATAAAATGGTTCTGAAACAGTGAAATCGTATTCCACTTACTGCATTAAAGTAAAATTACTACTTAATCTCTGCATCAGTTCCTTTCTCAAACACACCCACCCCAACATGTCGCGCAGAGCGCGGGTTATGCTAGTTTTATTAAAATTGAAGTATGTTACATGAAAACTGTGTGGGGTATTTTGTTCTCTGAGCTCTCTAGTTTTCTGAAGCTTCCTTTTAATCCCCTAAGATCATTTAAAACTTTTAAAATTGATGAACACGTCTCTGAGTTGCATGACATTTAAGTTTCCAGTGCATTTCTCTGTAAACTCATTGTGATTTTTAGCTCGCCTGTTCGAAGAACAGAGAGCTATAGCGATACCCCCGGCGTGAGCGTGAAAATGTTAAATTTTGTATACGGAAAAACTCCTCGACGGATTTCGACGAAACTTGGTGGGGGTTAGGTTGGTCCAAGGATCATGCCATTAGATTTTGGACTTGGTCCCCCCCCCCCCCCCAAAAAAAAGTTAGATAATTTTTTTTTTTTTGCATTTCTACATGTTTTACGTGATTTCAATCCCCCCCCCCCCAAAAAAAAATTGTTAGAGAAAAAAAATTTTTGCAACTTTTTTTTCAACAAATTTCGATTTCTTTTTTTTGCATTTCTACATGTTTTAAGTAATTTCCAACCCCCACCACCCCCAAAAAAAAATTGTTAGAGAAAAAAATTTTTTTTTGCATTTCTACATGTTTTAAGTGATTTCCCACCCCCCCCCCCAAAAAAAAAATTGTTAGAGAACAAAAAAAATTTTTGCAACTTTTTTTTTCAACAAAATTTGATTTCTTTTTTTTGCATTTCTACATGTTTTAAGTGATTAGGATTTTTGACGAAACTTGGTGGGGGGGTTAGGTATGGTCCAAGGATCATGCCATTAGATTTTGGACTTGGTCCCCCCCCCCCCAAAAAAATTTAGAGAAAAAAAAAATTTTTTTTTTTGCATTTCTACATGTTTTAAGTGATTTCCAACCCCCCCCCCCCAAAAAAAAAATTGTTAGAGAATTATAAAAAATATTAATTATTAGACGTCTTTTAAAAACGATAAATGTATAAACAGGCGAGCATTGGGTGGCTTTGACACCAACTCTGGTTTTTTTGTGTTAAATGTTCAAGATATTTTGTGCAGTTCGTCCATTATCATGCGGTTCATTACCTCCGCCACCGGTTATGTTTTCACCCCTGTCTGTCTGTTTCTCTGTCTGTCTGTGAACAGGATATCTCAAAAAGTTGTGTATGGATTTGAAAGCAACTTGGTGGACGCGTTGTGGATATGACAAGGAAGACTTGATTCGATTTTGGTGAAGATTTTTGGTGAAGCTGGTGTGCCTTGGATTTGAGTGATTCAGATCCAGATCTGGATATGAGAATTTTTTTTTAATTTTTTTAAGTGATTCTTCACCATTGGGAGATTGGGCCAAAATCGATATAAAACATGATATCTCAAAAAGTTGTGTACGGATTCAGACAAAACTTGGTGGATGATTTGGGTAGGTGATAACATTTTGGTTGAGGTCCGGATCCAGATCCGGCCTTATCGGTGGGATACAAAATGTAAACTGTTCAGCCTGGTGGAGGTATGCCCTTTCGAGTGCCGTTCTAGTTTAAGTTGAAACACACCATGGAGAAACACAGAACAACAAATAGAGCGAACGTGTTTACAACAATTAACCAATTGATTTAACTTTTTCACACGTACTTACAATCACCATTTCCTTCATTCATTCACAATCAAATTCACAAACCCGTTAAAGTCAGCTTTTAAACAAGAATGGCTTATATGGTTAGACAAGCATGCACAGATTATGAAACCTTCACTCCAATGTAACAAAATAATGACCAATATCGAGCTTAACTTTCCTCTGTAATGTCTCTCTGTGCAGATAAATATGGGCTCAAAACAAAAACACACATATTTGGAGAAATACACATTGAATTATACGACAAGTTCATTTTTGATATAAATTCTGTTGCCAAGATCAAATGGGAAACTTATTTCATCCACACTTAAACTGCGCTGGGGTAAGGGAGGGTTCAAACACGGCTCGTAGTTTATTTTGCAAAATTAATTGCCATTCCTGTTCCTGTCCGGGAAAAAGTTTGACTCTCGGCACTTGGTACACATGTCTGAACAACCGATCCAATTTCTTGCATGAGCCACAACACAGCGAAAATGCTGCCGTTGAGACCAAGGATCACCCAGGTCTCGTCCAAGGGATGTGGCATTCAAACCTTGGGTTTGGGTGGTCAAACTCGGTTCTCAGCCAACTGCACCCATAGGCTTCTGTTTCGGTTCGACTGTTCATGAACCCCTTCAGCTGTAGCATCTTCTTAGGCCCCTCTGCATTTAATGTTTTTTTTTTTATTCTGTTGCAAAACGGCTGGCTTGGATCATCACCGTCAACCCAGGCAAACAAAAGTACCAACCCGGCCACAAATGTGTGGTTTCCTCTGCTCAGTCCGCAGAAGATTCGAGATAATTATGTCACTTAATTTTTCCTCCAACACAACTCGTCACTTAAACATCAATGGAATGTCCTAGATAAAGAGCATCTAGTCTCACTCTGAATTGTCTTCCATCCGATCTTCTTGAGGATTGATTTTATACAACTACGAGAAAACAATGAATGAAATTCCCCACGTTGTAGATGTTTTTACCTGTCAATCACTGCACGGTGTGGTACAGATAAAAAGAGGGAAAAAGTACACAATAATCACATTCAGCAAGTACACGAATCAAAGCAAAAGTTATACATAACAGTACGCATGCACGTACAAAATACACACATCGCACGCCTCATTCAAAGTCCTGACTTGGCAACATAACTTATTGCAATATTTCACTCAATAGAAAACGGGAAAAGAATGATAGTTTACAAATAAATTTACTTTTTGAAGAAAATGAGGGAGGGGGGGGTGGGAGGGTTTCGGACAATCTATGTCCCCCTCCTGTCACTCCTCCATACACCGCAATCTTCCACTGCTACAGGTTGCAGTGGAAATGATGTTACAGTGTATAATACTACATGTAATTAATTACACTAATTTACTCTCCTCATATCATTAATGTTTAGTAATCTTTTTACTATTTTGCATTTTTGTAAAGCTGTATATTTGTTATACAAGTTTGCTGTGTATTAATTAGACAGAAAATTATCTTCACCAGATAGGGTTAGGGTTAGTGTTCCCACCCGTAACCTCCTTCCACCTGCCCTCGCCCAAGCCAGCCTAGCGAGATAAGGTTTGCTGTAATCGTTTTTTTTTTTTTCAAACAACTTTCAAATCCAAAAAGCTTCTTTTGTAAGAGTTGATCTGTAATTGCTATGAAGCCACCAGGATAAGAATTCACTTGAATGGTCTCATTATGATTTATGTCCTGCAAACACCGGCAATTGAACTTGACCGACCAAACTAGTCCCATTCTGTGTCAGAAGCTTGGACCTGGGTAAGCTGCCAAATGTGTTGGTCAAGAGGCCGTAACAGTTTTACTGCTGCAATCACCTCCAAAAGGTGTAATTGGTGACTAGTTTTGTCCTTGAAGTGGGTATTCAAGTGGGACTTCCAAGATATTGAAGTGGGACAGAGAGTGAGTTGTTTGGTATTCCGTTGAAGAACCAGCGTGAATGCATCCATGAGAACAGTCTAAAAACGGCTTGTAAGAGGTTGACTCTTCAGGTTAGAGTTAGGGTATATCGGTGTCTTGCATGAACGTATAGCAATAAAATTGCTTTGTTATTTTCCCGCTAATAAGGGTAACCTTCGAAATGTGTACACGCAACCTCTCCTTTGGCACCACTTCTTATCAAGCCCAATGGTTTCCATAGACGTGTGGCCACAGTCAAGCCGATCTCAGCAAACCCGTATATTACTCACCTTTTCGTCAATCTGCTAAATAATGCACCCATATAGACACAGGCCCATCCCCTGATTGGACAGTTACCTGCCGCAGTGCTACAAGCACAACCCAGCCTTCTGGAATTCCAACATCGCAGCACCGACGTGGAGGTGAACCGATGGGATATCGCTCATCACGGAGGGGGAGAAATCGATTCCTCAGGCTGAAACCTCTTCAACATAGCAAAAGCACTGGAATTGTGAAATCTTAATCAGCAGGAAAAAAATAACACAATGGCTTTTAAAACGTCTCGATAACTTGAACCACATATTGGAGAACGAGCTGCCATTTATGAATCATAACTTCACGTATCGCGTGCAACCATCCCGCGAGGCACACGGCACAATTACCTTGGTTGTGCCACTAGCTCCATAAACGGGTCACCCAGGAGATGTCATGAAACACTAGAGTTGCTGCTGCTCTGATGGTCATGCACTTGATGTGTGGATAAACCCAACAGAAGTTCTTTCTCGTCCCGAGCATCCAAGAGGGTTTGCGTCTTGTTCATCGGTTGATAGCACACTGTACATATAGAGGTAGCTGTCGTTATAAAACGAGTACAGCACATACTTTGTTACACCTGCTGTTGCCTTAGCAGCTAGGATGGCTGGTTTACGATCCTAGGATCCTGAATTCGAGCCCTGTTGGCTGCTGAATTAACACCAGGTGGAGTTGACTCAGCCCGTCATTATCATCCTTCTGAGGTCAGCGAAATGAGTACCAGCGTACTGGTATCGGGGCTCAGCATCAGCATCAGCAGTGTAGCAACACTTCCAAGAAAATGATACCAACCCTCTGGCTACCCAGCAGCCAAGCTGCCATGTGCAAGAACAGAGCATAGCTTGAAACTGTTAAAATTTTAAAACGTTTGCTGATCATCTTTCAAAATATCTGCTCTGTAATTAATTAATATCACACAGCATCAACAATACGACATGTTCATGCAATAGGAATACTGGAATTTATTAATTTCATTATTCGGTTGATGATAAGTCTGTTTCATGAAATTTTCTTGCTTAATTCGCTGTATGGACTGGACATCCAGTTTTCATCAAACGATGCATCTTCATGATTCACCTGAAGTTCAAGCATTAGCGAATGGCTTCAGCATCTTGGCAGAACGTTTGTGCTGGCAAATCAGTCTTTTGCCAAGGGATATGTGTTGGTGGGTTGCCTTTGCTATTGCAGCTGTCAGTCGGGGCAGGAATTAGGAATTTCAGCCAGGATGCCAAGGATAAAATCGACCATTCTTGGTGAAAGACAACGTGGGATCGTTAATGTCTACCAAGTAATACTATCCGATGGGACGCCTAGTTTCACATCCTAACGATGGATTTCACATCCTGAAGTTTCACATCCTCTGCTTGTGGAACACCAGAATGAAATTTTAAAAACTCGGTGGAGATTCAATCCTAGGCTATAGACATCTCAGAGGAGGGTGTGCGTTCGTCCAGACTCTATACTATCCAGCCAGCCCATAAACACTTTATTCCAGACAATGTACCGTACGACTCCTGCGCAATTCACATTTTACACAATAATTAAACAAAGTGCATTCCACACATCACACAGTCAAAATTGCTCCATTTTCCAATAACGTGACAGTCATACACGTCTGGACAAAGTTTGATCGCACGTAACAATGCTCTGCAATGTCCTGCCTACAATAATTTAAGCAAAGAACGGCAATGATGCTAAAGATTTAGCACAGCATGACTGCCACTACATGCCTTGTTGCAGAACTACAGCCTGGTATTTCAGATCAAACATGTATCGCTAAAAACAAAATCACTAACGCACAGAGGACGGTCCACAACTGAGATGGCCGTGACAACAGTACAAAACATCAAATAAAGGTACAACGAGGAAAAGGGTATCTGCATATATATTTATATTTATATATATATATTTATTTATTTATATCAATGTGTACATGTACATATATATATATATATATAACAGGGTGAGTCAGAAGTAGTGCCCAATTTCTGTCAGTTGATTGTTTGCCATTTGTATTGCAGTGTACAAGAAGGTAGAAATAAATGAATGACATGTTTATTTAACCATTTATTCAAGAAAAAATTATTACGGAACTGTACCAAGCTGTTTTACTTGCAATTTTCAAAGTGCCTCCTCGTGATCGATGCACAATTGCAGCCGAGCAGGCACAGAGCGGCACACACGTCTGCAGAGTTCAATATCAATTTCCTCAAACTTTGCAGTGATTTGAGCCTCAATTCCTGAATGGTACGAGGCTTTTCACGATAAACAGGTCTTTCATGAGCCCCCAAAGAAAGAAATCTGGAGGTGAATAGGTCGGGGAGCGTGCCGGCACTCGATCAGACCGTGGCGGCCGATCCACTTTCTGGAAAGTTTTCATCAAGCCACTGACGAACATAACGTCCATAATGAGGTGGAGCTTCATCATGCTGGAAATAACAGTCCTGATCTTGTACCCTGGGCCAAAAGAAGGTTTGCAGCATATCCAGGTAAATTTCTGCAGTGACAGATCCCTCAAAGAAAAAGGGTCCAATTATCCCTCATGGAGATTTGGTTGCCCAAACTGTCACTCCAGGTAAATTTACCTCCTTCTCAACTGTCACTCTTGGGTTTATTCGCAGCCCAGTAGACACAATTGTGTCTGCTAATTGTGCCATTAAGCTTAAAACATGCCTCATCTGACCACCAGATGTTGTCTCGCATTGTGTCCTCTTCGTGAAGTTTAGCTAAGAACTCTTCACAAAATTGAAGACGGCGGTCATCATCTCCATCATGAAGGGCATGCAGTGAACGTGAATGTAAGGTTTCCATTTTTTCTGGTGAAGGATATGGATAACACTTGATTGGCTCACTTCCAACTCTGCAGATAAACGGCGAGTTGTTTTTTGCGGTCTTTGTTCCAGTCTTCTGATGGCTTCTTCAGCCTCAGCTACATTCGTTGCCGTTTTCAGACGACCGACTACTTTGCAGTGGCTACCGACCCTGTTGCTTCAAATTTCTCGACAATCAATCGTATGTTTCTTCCCTGAGGTGGGTTAATCGAATTCCTGTGCCAAACGGCGTGCCGCCATCGTTGGTTGTTCGTTACATTTGTAGTAATGTTTCACGGCCGCAATGTGTTGATTCATTGAAAGGTAATTCATGGTTCAATTTGGTGCAAATTCAGCAATTTTCAAACTCGCAGCAATAACCTGCAAAACAAAATCAAAAATAAATAAATTACGAAAATTAATAATCTGCAAGACAATTATTAACAACATGACTTCCCAGAAAGAATCTGACAGCCGAAAAAACAGAAATCGGGCGCTACTTTGACTCACCCTGTATACATATATATCATATATATATATATATATACATATATTGTATATATATGTATATACAGTCAAAGCTCGTTACTATGCACCCGTCGGGACGAGCAAAGTGGCATAGTAGCGAGAGTGGCATAGTAACGAGATTTTGTAAAAACGGCCTTATTTTCTCAAGTTACCCATCTGTAGTTAATCTTAAGACAAATTTATTCCAGCAAGTAAAAGGCACGACTGTTGTATAAGCTAAGCGAAGGAGAACATACACACACTAACAGAGTTCACAACTAACATATGGCATGGCGAGAAATTCACGACACAAGCTCTCAAGAATCGTCGGCTGGCGCATCTTCTTTCGGCGGATCTCGTGCATCTCGTTGTCTAGCCGATCGCACGCTTGCATCACACCGGGCTTCCCGCTTCTCTGCTGCATGAACTTCGGACGGTGCTACAAGCGCGCTGGGCTTCCTCGAACGGAACGATTTCCTCCTCGACAGTTACCTCGTCATCTTCGCTTTCCACCGCTCCTCACTGCACAGAATCTCCTCCGCAATCTCCTCCAGCGTGAAATACCGCCAGTCGCGAGGCGCTCGTCGCGCTTCGAGAAAGTCAGACAGCTCGATCTCCTCGTTCTCGTGCATCTTTTCCTCGGCAGGCCGAGCTTCCAGATGTCGGGCAGCTCCGCATCCTGTGGCTCAGTTGGGATCTCCTCTTCGATGAACTTGGCCTTCGCGAAACAGTTCCTGATCGTCGACTTGCCGACCTGCTCCCAAGCACGCCGGGCGACGTGTAGAGCGTCGAGCAACGTGAACTTGAACTCCTTTCCCTCGTCTATGCCTCAAGCCGGCGGCATAGCAGGAGCTTCTTGTAGTGGCGCTTGAGGTTCTCTTGATTCCCTGATCCATTGGTTGCGAATTGGCTGTCGTTTGGGTGGGAAGAAGACCAGTTGGATGTTGTTCAGCTCGAGCTCGGAGGGTGGCCAGAGAAGTTATCGAGACAGACCAGCACTCTGCGTCCCTGCTGCCGAGTCGTCCGTCCACGCACGCAACATCTCCTCGAAAAGCTCCGCCGTCATCCACGCCTTCGAGTTCGCTTGTACTTGACTGGGATTCTTTTGTCTTGAAGGCACGGGGTTTCTTGGAATTGCCAATCACCAGAAGAGGGAACTTCTCGCTGCCGCTCATGTTGCCCCAACCAGAAGAGTGATCCTTTGCTTGCTTTCTTTCCTCCAGTACACCGCTCTCCCTGAAAGCCATGGTCTTGTTCGGAAGCAGCTGCCAGAAGAGTCCAGTCTCGTCCAGGTTGAAGACGTCGTCTGCGGAGAACTGCCGAGTAAGGGCCGGAGAACCTGTTGTTGCCACTCAAGAAGGGATTGCGAATCCACCGCTCCACTTCGCCCTGCACTGTCTTGAACGTGATGCGTGGCGCTTCTTGAAATTGCCCAACCAACCGTCGCTCGCCATGAAGTCTGGGATGTGCATCAGCTCGGCCAGTTTCATCGCCTTCTCCTTGATCAGATCGTGCTGACAGGCACATTCTGTCCTCTGATTGCTTCAGCCACATGAGCACTCCCTCATCAAGCTTCGGGTCGTGACCTGCGTCAACTTCATGCGCTTCGATGGAAATCCAGCTTTGATTGCAGCCTCGATTGCATCCTTCTTGCTGAGAATGCCTTCACGGTGGTTCTCTTAACTTCGACGCCCCATTTCTTGCTAATCTCCCTGGCCACTTGGACTGATTCGGCTCCTTCTTCGCGGCATCGATGATCTCTTCTTCTCCTTCAGCGTAAAGTCGGTTCGCTGTCGTTTCTGAGCTGACATTATGGGCTGATTTGAAAAAAAATGATGTCACTGTTGTACGTGTGCCTGCGTGTCTTGTGTGTGCTCGCGCTTTTTTGTGTCTCGTTGTGCGTGTTGTGATTGGCTGTTGTGGCTGGCATCGGGGAGAAGAATCGGTGTTTTGACACAGTCTGACTATGCGCGTACGTATTGATTTATGTTGTGCGCAGCTGGACTGTAGTTCGTCGCTTCGCCTTTGGACGTGAGTGTGATAATCGAGCACTGCGCAATACAGACTTTTTCACGACTCGTGCCTTTTAAAGTCACACAGTAGTGGCATGGTAGCGAGAGTAGGGGGTGGCATAGTAATTTATTTTGTATTGAATTTTGTCGGACCGAGAAAAGTGGTATAATAGCGAGAGTGGCATAGAAGCGAGGTGGCATAGTAACGAGCTTTGACTGTATATGTATATATGTATATTTATGTATATATATATAATATATATATGAAAACATATATATATATACATATATATATACATATATGTATAATATGTATATATATGTATATATATGTATTATGTATATATATATGTATGTATATATATATATATATGTATATATGTATATTATTATGGATATATATGTATATATATGTATATATGTATATATATTATGTATATATAACCTATTGTCACTAAAGGAGAGGAGGGGAAGAGAGAGGGAGTAGAGAGATGGGGGGAGGGTAGAATGAGGAGGGAGGGAGAGGCAAGGGGGGAGAGATAGGGAGGGGTAGTGAGGAGGGAAGGGAAGGAACAGGGGGGAGAGACAGAGAGATGGGAGGGGAGATGAGTAAGGGAGGGAGTGAGAGAGGAGGGAGAGAAAGGGGGAGAGAGAGAGAGAGGAGAAGAGAGACGAGGAGCTTGGAACGAGGAGAGAGAGAGGAAGGGGTAGAGTGATGCCTCACCACATGTCACTTATACACTGCAAGAGGAGAGGGTGGGAGGAAGAGAAAGAGAGAGAGAGAGAGAGAAAAGGCTTTGGTAGGAGAGTGCTGCACTTTATGAGTGGGATGGAGCGAGGAAAGGGCAGAAGAGAGAGAGAGAGAGAGAGAGAGAGAGAGAGAGAGAGGGGGGGGTAACATATACCCCAAGTTCCATCGTGGTAACATATACATACACATATTACACACACGTGAGCAAATGTACACATGCATAAAGTACATAAAAATGACAAACACAAAGATTAACCTTTGAAAAAGCAGAGTTCTTTGAAAGAGGAATTCCATTGGGAAATTCAAAAATCGGAAATTCGATTCAAAAATATATCAACCCACAGAGAACACAAAATGTCAGTCTATGCTTTTCACAGCTCAAACCAACCTGGCGGAACTCTGAACACGAGGTCGATGGACGATTTTTTCTTCACCCCTGTCTGTCGGCCTGCCTGTGTATCTGTGTGCAGGATATCTCAAAAAGCTGTGGAAGGATTCGAACAAACTAGGTGGGCAGGTTGGGTGTGCAACAAGGAAGAATTGATTCGACTTTGGTGAAGATCAAAATCCGGATCTGAAATTTTTGTAAGTGATTCTTCACTATTGAGAGATAGGGTAAAACGATATGTAGCACAATATCTCAAAAAGTTGTGGATAGATATGGACGATAATTATTGGTGGACAGGTTGGGTGTGTTGCACAAATTGTTTCGATTTTGGTGAATATCCGAATCCGGATCTCGACACGAAAATTATTTAATTTGTAAAGTCATTCTTCACCATTGAGAGATAGGGCCAAAAATTATATATAGCATGATATTTCAAAAATGTATAGGGCCCGATATGTTCTCGTGGA
>CM068954.1:58816882-58833240 GCA_035128595.1 Eptatretus atami
CGTGGTGGAGGTATGCGCTCTACCGAGTGCCCTTCTAGTTTTCAATGTATCTATGTTGAAGTGACCCGTGGATAATGAAAGCAGATCGCACAAAAATGTGAAACAAAGTGATGTCGTCTAAAAATAATATTGCACAACATTGTCAGCAGACGAGGCACTGCCCAAGGCACCGCACGGCACCGTAGGGCTCAACACAGGTGGGTGGGGCCTGAACTGTACATCAATCGATGTGTTCAGATTGAGAGTACAAGTTTTGGAGAGATGGGAGGGGAGATTGAGTAAGGGGAGGGAGTAGAGAGGAGGAGGGAGAAGAAAGGGGGAGAGAGAGAGAGAGGAGAAGAGAGACGAGGAGCTTGGAACGAGGAGAGAGAGAGGAAGGGGGTAGAGTGATGCCTCACCACATGTCACTTATACACTGCAAGAGGAGAGGGGTGGGAGGAAGAGAAAGAGAGAGAGAGAGAGAGAAAAGGCTTTGGTAGGAGAGTGCTGCACTTTATGATGGGATGGAGCGAGGAAGGGACAGAGAGAGAGAGAGAGAAGAGAGAGAGAGAGAGAGAGAGAGAGAGAGAGAGAGGGGGGGTAACATATACCCCAAGTTCCATCGTGGTAACATATACATACACATATTACACACGTGAGCAAATGTACACATGCATAAAGTACATAAAAATGACAACACAAAGATTAACCTTTGAAAAAGCAGAGTTCTTTGAAAGAGGAATCCATTGGAAATTCAAAAATCGGAAATTCGATTCAAAAATATATCAACCCACAGAGAACACAAAATGTCAGTCTATGCTTTTCACAGCTCAAACCAACCTGGCGGAACTCTGAACACGAGGTCGATGGACGATTTTTTCTTCACCCTGTCTGTCGGCCTGCCTGTGTATCTGTGTGCAGGATATCTCAAAAAGCTGTGGAAGGATTCGAACAAACTAGGTGGGCAGGTTGGGTGTGCAACAAGGAAGAATTGATTCGACTTTGGTGAAGATCAAAATCCGGATCTGAAATTTTTGTAAGTGATTCTTCACTATTGAGAGATAGGGTAAAACGATATGTAGCACAATATCTCAAAAAGTTGTGGATAGATATGGACGATAATTATTGGTGGACAGGTTGGGTGTGTTGCACAAATTGTTTCGATTTTGGTGAATATCCGAATCCGGATCTCGACACGAAAATTATTTAATTTGTAAAGTCATTCTTCACCATTGAGAGATAGGGCCAAAAATTATATATAGCATGATATTTCAAAAATGTATAGGCCCGATATGTTCTCGTGGATCAGGCATTACGTGGTGGAGGTATG
Organism: Eptatretus atami; assembly: GCA_035128595.1. Classification (NCBI taxonomy): domain Eukaryota; kingdom Metazoa; phylum Chordata; class Myxini; order Myxiniformes; family Myxinidae; genus Eptatretus; species Eptatretus atami. The sequence continues at coordinate 58,818,192 of CM068954.1, forward strand.
CGCTCTACGAGTGCCCTTCTAGTTTTCAATGTATCTATGTTGAAGTGACCCGTGGATAATGAAAGCAGATCGCACAAAAAGTGAAACAAAGTGATGTCGTCTAAAAATAATATTGCACAACATTGTCAGCAGACGAGGCACTGCCCAAGGCACCGCACGGCACCGTAGGGCTCAACACAGGTGGGTGGGGCCTGAACTGTACATCATCGATGTGTTCAGATTGAGAGTACATGGTTTTTTTCCATGCATTGCCATGGCTTTGAAACGAACAACCAAGCAGCTTGCAGAGCGCTCACCTAGTGGCTTAAGCATTCCAGCAAACACCCAATGAAACAGTTCATAAGGAACGACTGGCTTGGCATGTAATTAGCGAACGCTTATAACACACCATTCAGAAACGCCCGGAATGTCAAACAATGGCCAGATTGGACAAATTCATGCTTTTTTTTTTTTAGCAGTCAGATCTGCTGCTAAGGTTAATTCTGAAGTTAAATTTTTATTTTTTTTTTTTGGCACAGGTTAAGAGATTCCAGAGCTTCTTGCATGTGCGGAACATTTTGAGCATTTTATTGTGAAGAAACTGTCGCAGCCTGTTCCAAGTCAAGGCATTGTTGAGCAGGCCAAAAAAAATGGCGAACTAAAACTCCAGCAAGGGAGAGGAGGCTGACCAAGAATAAACCTTGACAAAGGATATAATTAAATAAGGCTGTTAATTATCTTCATAAGGGGTGTTTAAATTAACCCAAACACCCGATTTTCATTCTTGCACTTCCTTGGAGTTTTCGTATTTTCCGTGCAAAGTTTCAGGCTGCTAGGTTTTATGGTTTTGGAGTTATGGAGGAGAACACTGACTGACACACACACACACACACACACACACACACACACACACACCCACACCACTCACCGACATTTATTATTATAGATTCTCTTTCACCAATTATACAAACACTTTTATATTAATAAATGTAAAACTTGGCATTTCTGGCCGCTTTGTGAGTACATCTTGGCATCTATATAATTTAATGGTTATACTAGTGGGCAACTTAGCTAAATATAGCATAACAATTGTGCATTTTGTGGGGCAACTTAGCTAAATATAGCATAACAATTGTGCATTTTGTGAGGAAAGCACCAAATTTGGCACACTAGTAGCCTAACATATTATGAACAGATTTGGATATTGCGCCATCTCAAATTTTTGATGTCAGTGGAAAATGGCTGCCACAGCCATCAGCGGCTGAATTTGAGATGGCCCAATATCCAAATATGTTCATAATATGATCGGCTACTAAGTGGTGGGCCAAATTTGGTGCTTTCCTCACAAAATGCACAATTGTTATGCTAAGTTGCCCCACTATACTTTTCCTTGTGGAAATTTAATTGAAACAACAATGCTCCTTGTGATCTCAGGAGAATATGTTACTTAATGACTTGCTTTTTAAATCCTTGTTATAGATCTACCAGTTGTTTTCCTTAAATCCTGTTGGATTTAAAATTAAATCAGCAAATAAAAACCACGAGAGACAGCATGCCGACATTTCCATTTGAAAACGAGCAAGCTGAAAACGTTTCATCGAGTTCTTTCCAATAACATATCTTGAGCTTACAACAGCGCGTGGGTAGTGGGAAGTTGTGGAATCCTAGGCCTACTAGATATGAGGGTCTCATTACCCCCCAAGCCTGTTCCAGCAACACTGTCCTGGATACTGAAAATGGCTTCCTGAAAAGCCGACAGGTAAAGAGGAGGGAGGTCCATAGGGAGAGGAAGAGAGAGGCAAAGAAAGTGCTCACAGAATGGAATTTGTTCAGCTCACAGGCGAACAAGAGTGTGCAAACACTGGAAATTGAAAATCACACCCTGCAGTCCTGACTTTCTTTATATATGAATGTTCGGTTACAGCGTCATTGACCATTGCTGAATATTATGATGATGACATCCCATACACAAATATCACTAAAAAAAAATTACTCTATATTACAAAGGAAAACTAGAACGGCACTCGGGAGAGAGCATACCTCCGCCAGGCTGATTAGTTTATGTTTTGTATCCCACTGATAGGCCGGATCTGAATCCGGACCTGAACCCAAGTGTAATCGGCTTGTTATTGTCACCTACCCAACTCATCCACCTTGTTTTGTCATAATGCGTCCACAGCTTTTGTAAATACCCTGCTATATATTGTTATCGGCCCTATCTCTAAATGGTGAAGAATCACTTGAAAAATTTAAAAATAATTCTCACATGCAGAACTGGATCTTCACCAAGGTCGAAAAAATTTGTGTTTGTCACACACCCAAACTGCCCACCAAGTTTCGTCCGAATCCTTCCATAACTTTTTCATATCCGACTCACAGACAGACGCATACAAACAAACAGGAATGAAAACATAACCTCTGTCCACCGAGGTAACAATGGTGGCAAGTCTACATTGTTTCTCCATAATGCCCTTCCTGTTTCGCTTTTGCTGGTTCAGATAAGCAGAGGCACAACATAATTTATCTTCAGACATAATTTTAGATAATAATCTCTATCTCATCAGACCTTCGAAAAAAAATCACTCGTTTTCACTATTCACCTTCAATCATTTCCCATTTTGATAGAACTTCACAATGAAACTTACATTTCAGGATAAAAAGCTCATCTTCATCGGTACAATATAAACAAAGGCAGGATATAGCAAAGAGCTAGTGACAACAACAGGTCTCTCGAGGCAATGGAACATTGTGTGCAAAACGTGGAGTTTAGTCAAGCCTTCAGTGGCGGAGGAAAGAAATATCCTGCGATATATCATTTTTGGACCTATCTCTCAATGGTGAAGAATCACTTTGAAAATTTCATAAATCTTGGATCCGGAACTACATCTTCAGCAAAATCTAATCAGTTCATCCTTGTCGCACAACCAAGCTGTCCACCATGTTTCATCCGAATCCGTCCACAACTTTTTGTGATATTGTGCTGTATATTATTTTTGGCCCGATCTCTCAATGGTGAAGAACCTCTTAAAAACTATTCTAGTATCCGAATCCGGATCCAGATCTTCTCCAAAATCTAATGAATTCGTCCTTCTCACACACCCAACATATCCAACAAATTTCATCCAAATCTGTCTATGACGTTTTGAGATATCCTGCTCACAGACAGACAGACAGACAGACAGGGGTGAGAACGTCCGTCCACTTCAGTGGCGGAGGAAAGAATTCAACAAGTGATGCAACATGTTCTTCATAAAGTTGCCCATAATATGCAAGTTAATTGAAGGAAACATCTTGCCACAGATATGAACATATAATCTTAAAATATATGCACCCATTTGAAAAAAATTATAAAGCAGGTGTTTGCCATCTTGGCGGTTTATTTTGTTCAAATGAGTCCATGTTCTAACAATTCCCTTCCAGTGCAGACATATTGATATACATAGAGAATCCATAGCAAAGTGATCAGATCAGAGTTTGTGGATGTATGGATGTAGGAAAGTGATCAGATCAGAGTTTGTGGATGTATGGACAAAGGAAAGTGATCAGATCAGAGTTTGTGGATATATGGACGTAGGAAAGTGATCAGATCAGAGTTTGTGGATGTATGGATGTAGGAAAGTGATCAGATCAGAGTTTGTGGATGTATGGACAAGGAAAGTGATCAGATCAGAGTTTGTGGATGTATGGACGTAGGAAAGTGATCAGATCAGAGTTTGTGGATGTATGGACGTAGGAAAGTGATCAGATCAGAGTTTGTGATGTATGGACGTAGGAAAGTGATCAGATCAGAGTTGTGGATGTATGGATGTAGGAAAGTGATCAGATCAGAGTTTTGTGGATGTATGGACGTAGGAAAGTGGATCAGATTCAGAGTTTGTGGATGTATGGACGTAGGAAAAGCGATCAGATCAGAGTTTGTGGATGTATGGACGTAGGAAAGTGATCAGATCAGAGTTTGTGGATGTATGGACAAAGGAAAGTGATCAGATGTCGCTTGTCTGAGCAGCTATTTGGTAAATTTCGAGGGATGCTTTGTGTTATTCTTTAGCAGATTTTATTTCTCTCCTCTTTAGCTGAAACTTTAGGTAAAATCAATTCCTCATCTCCTCAAATGGATACTTATCTGTTGCCAAGAACTAGATCTTATGGTCATCACGATATTATTCAATTTGAAATACATCTTCCGTGAAGTCCACACATGGGAACACCTTGATAGAAAGTGTTCACATTCAATCAAGGAACACGTTGAACACCTTGATGTAACAAAAACACACATGGGAATGGCTTGATCGGCAAGTGATTCCACATCCATGTCCCAGTGATGTGGTGTAGGAGTCAATGTGGTGTCATGCTGACAAGTGAAACAGCCAGGCTCTAAGCAACCATTAATCATGTCATAAATGGTTGGAATCAGAGGTGGCAGATCACATAGAAAATCATTGAGAGTGGGCCAGGATTGGAAGGGTTGCAAGACGGACCAACAGGGGAGAAAAGGAAAGAGAGAGATAGTGAAGGTGGGTGTGCACCCATGCTCAGTACATGGTGCTTGGCAGAGATAATTGCTTGTATAAGCGTAAAACAACCTGGGGGTGTAGATACCGAAGCTGCTCGTCCGAAGGACCTAAGGATAGTAGGAGATTTCAGCAAAGATGTTCTACAACAATTTTTGAAAACATCCCCTTCTTTTATCTTCTTCACAGATGCAAAACTATTGGAAGTGTATCAAATCGTCTCCCAATAAAGGCTATATTTTGGAGAAACAGCTTCAACTGTTGGGAAAAAATAACATGTACACACACACACACACACACACACACACACCTGTCTGAGTTTCTTCATTCATCTTCACTTCTGCCATATTGCTCACAAAGCATCTTAATGACACATATAGTGGATTGTGCTGAAGGTGATAAAACACGATTGTAAAATATATTGTGGAGAACAAGAACTTCGTTCTGGTTTGTTTATCTTCAAGTCGCATTATGTATTCCTCTTCCCTTCTTGTTGTTTCATTTGCAGCCAGTGGCTGCTGGTTGCATCATTTCCGAAGCACAGCTGTGCTGCTCATGCAATGCCCCTGTTACCAGTAAGCTTGCACTCATTTTTCCAACCTTGGAAGGATGGCAGGCTGAGTCAACCCGACCTCGTGTTACTTCAACGGAACAACAGGGGCTCAAACTCAAGACCCTTAGAGCTCAAGCCAGCCACCTTAATCATAACGCCAACACCAGGCTTTCCTCTCCCTTTAGGAAATCTCTTTGAATTCCATGAAATTTCGATGTACTATGAAAAAAAAATTCCAATTCATTCCACCGTAAACAGATCCAAACTACACCTCAATTTAAAGGAGGTTAACATTTAATTATATAATCACACTAAAGGGCTAAGCAAAGAAAGGTCTCTACTTTTAACCGAGCTATTCAAAGAAATTTAGCCCAGCTGGAAGTAATGCAGCGCCACACCTCATTTACCTAACAAATGACATCAGTGCATATCCTCATTTGCAGCTCGTGTTCTCCCCCTTCCCCCCCCCCCCCCCCCCCTCTTCCCTCTCCTCTCTCAACCCAACTCATGGGACATGTTCTGTTTTCTTAAAATTTACATTCTGGTTTGTTCAATTGAATAATAACGGTTTTGCTTATTGTTGTACAGGTGTGGAAATCTCGCAATGACCGCGTCTCTTTGTCTCTCTGACTGCATGTTCTTGGCTGTCTTTGTCTTTGTCTTTGTCGTTTAGCCCAGCTCATCCTCTGCCATTGAGAGAGTCTCCTGGAGTGGCAGGTGGTGGTTTCAGCTCCGTCATGTTGTCAAGCAAGTCTAAGTTGAATTGATTTATTGCCTCTTTCTCAGGCTTGTTGACATGGTACACTGAATAAAATTATGGAGTAGGTCTTTTGATCTCGCTTCGAAAGGGTTTGGAAAAGGTTCGTTCAATGAGGCTTTCTGCATCCTGCCACAAAATGCTAATCGTACAGAGAGCTGTGGACTCAATAAACCTCCAGAGGAGAAACATGGAAACTAGCTGCACGAGCTCAGAGTAAGGGACCTGCACTCGATGATACAACGAATGAAGACCATATGCACTGTAATGAACTCTGAGGACCTCAGAATAAATGTGGCTTTGCAGAAAACACTGGGGCGTCAACCAGTTTAGAGACTAGTTTGGATATGTGGTCCACCGAAAAATAGCTTGTGGCAAAATGTGAGGCCGAGGAGCTCCAGGGCCGGACTGGACTTCTTCTATCGGTTGGCCATCGAAGTAAACTGTGGGGATTCAAAATCATCCTTGTGGAGGGACAGGATGAGAGAGAGCATGGGTTTTTCCTGCATTGAAAGACGTGATCCAGGAAGCTGTCAAATAACTTGTTATTTTTTGAGACCCACAGAGATGGCACAACAGCACTTGTTCCTCTCAGAAGTGTGATGGCCTGGAGTCTCAGTAAAATAGTGCAGAGGCATTTCCAGGGAAGCGGAGAGGTCCTTTTTGTGGACTAATAATATAATCAGTTCCAAAAAGCTGCCGACTGGAACACCAACCTCAAAAGGGAGATCATGAGTCATAATTACATCAAGAGCAGCCCATTGGTTTCATGCTCAGAGAAAAGCTGATAACCATTCTGACCACCTGAAGTCCTGAATATCATTAGCAGACAACTTGGAAAGTAAGGCTGCATTCCAAAAAAGTATTGAAAGCTTGAAAAATCTTCATAAATATGCCTTTGTTTACAGCTGAATGGAGTACTGCTCTCCCTTATAGACTGGCACCCCAGCATCATAAGTAAATGATAAGGGTGAGATCCAGATCCTCGTTTGGAGGCGGTGTTGGTTTATTTATGCACATTATGTCAGGGTCATGTCACATTCGGGGTTAGATCTGCACTTTGTGTTTAATTTATCCTTCCTGGCTGAAACCACCTCCTAACTGGTGATGAGCAGGGCAGAGACAACGCATTGATGTGGCAGACGATGCTTGTTGCTCACAGGTTGTGCAGCATTTGCTGTTTGGGACTCGACCTGTGCCTTGCTACCTCATCAAGTTAGGGGGTTCGATTTGAATTCAACCAACTTAGGATGGTCATAAATAAACGACTTTGAAGTATGCCGTCCTCACAAGCCCATAATAATGGCCAAATCTGGATCGGTGACTCTCCATCCATTCATTTATTTATTGTGACCATCATTCTCAGTCTTTGAAGACCTGAACACCACAGAAGCCACCCTTGTTTATTGGTTCACTTTTGTGCATGGCATCAGCATCATTCATGTCGCATTCAGGGTCTGATTAAACAAAGAGTGCACGTGACCCTGAATGCAACATGACACACACAAACACATACATTGATTTTTTTTTACATATATATATATATATATGTATATATATATATATATATAATATATATATATATATATATAATATATATATCGCGTCAGTTATTTAACTTTGTAAATGCCTTTAATTATAATTGTTCGTACAAAAAGAAAAATTGTATTCTGGAGAAATGGCAATGCTTGGATGGGACTTGAAGCCAGATACAGTACAATGCTTTAATCTAATAGTACTCTGCCTCCTCAAGTCCTTGTCCTGCATGTCATTTATGTTCAAGTTCCACCGTGAGACTAAGCACAACAATTGAATAAATCTATAATAATAATAAATGTGTGTTGTGTGTGTGTGTGTGTGTGTGTGTGTGTGTGTCCTCCATCATTCCAAAACCATAAAACCTAGCAGCCCCAAACATTGCATGCATACTAAGGGAACTCCAAGGAAGTGCATGAATGAAAATTGCATTGTTGGGTTAATTAAAACACCCCTTTTGAAGATAATTAACGGCATTATTTAATTATATCCTTCATCAGGCGCATCCTTGGTCCGCCACTGCGTCAGCCCTCTGTCAGCTTGCTGGGGTCTTAATTCGCCATTTTGTTTGGCCTGCTCAACAATGCCTTGACTTGGAGCAGGCCGCAATGGTTTCTTATAGATAAAACGCTCATGAATTATTTTCACTTTCCTCATTTACATCAACGAATGCCTGATCATCATACATACGAATCTCTGGATACATCGCAATGCTTATAAACGCCCGGAGATGCCAATGTTTGTGGCTCTATTGCATTTCCACATGGGATAACCTCTGGAATCTCTTAATGTGAGCCAAATTTCGAAATTTAAATGGCAGAATTGACCTCAGCAACAGTTACGACTGCTAAAAAAAAAAAGTGTTCATTGTCCAATTCGGACATTGTTTGACACTCCAGGTGTCTTCGGGTGGTGTTCAATAATGACCGATCGGTGATCACTAATCGCTTGCCAAGCCAGCTGTTCCTTATCAGTCATTTCGGTGGAGTGCTTGCTCGAGTGCTTAAGCCACTTGACGAGCGCTGTACAAGCTACTTCATCATCCTCATTGCTATTGATCTTTGTTGGGCCGTTGGCCCCATGACGACTATTTTCATAGATGGATTTCATAACGTATATTTATACAGGATTGCTTCAAGTGCAAACAAAACTTAATTGAGACAACTTCGTATCGAAAAAGCGAACACTCTGTGGCACGTGACAGCATTACCAGACTTGCAAAGACATTTCTTCTATTAAAAGCAGCACCATCTCAGGTCGCCAATATAGAATGGGTGTAGCCTCGGAAATGAAATAAAAATCATCGATTGAGTCATCATCCTCAGGTTTTAGTTTTGGTTTTTCATTTTGTTGAAAGGTTCTGCAGAGAGATGTTCATTTGCAATGTTTGTTGCAAGCCATGACGATACACGGCAAAAGTACCCGCACTGTCCCTCTGCACTGTCACTCTGCTAAATGCAATCAAAAATATATCAATCGACGTATGGTGGGTGTCATGCGGTGCCAATTCTGCCATTCCTTATCAACCGATGTTTGTAAGCTATGGCGAGACAGTAGTGGCCGTGTAGATTACTTTTTCTCAATGTTACTGTCGTTTCTGAAAATAAAATTACAAATTGACATTCAAGACAATGTTAGATAATAATGTGCATATATGTATGTGTGTTCAGTACATATATAAACATAGACAATGAAACAGTACATGTATAAACGTGTGTTCCATTGTCTTAGTTAAATCTGACAAATGTTAAAAATGTAACCTTCACCTCGGAGCGGTCATGATGAGCCCCGCTTGGAGACACACCCCCGATGGACTACCTTAGAGGTTATTAGGGGAGAGTTGTTTTCAAAACCCAAGCTCATTGCAGATACTGCAGGGAATGTAATGCAAGACGAAGGAACAGCAGGTGGGAACTCATCATTCATTCATCATTCATTCCTTACACCTCGTGTTCACTCTGTGAGATTGGAATATCGTGTGTTCATGAACAACTGTGGAACTTACTGTGAATCCACTTTCCATCCATCCTTTCCTCAATCCATCCCTTTCCTCAATCCATCCCTTCCCTCCATCCATTCTTCCCTCCATCCATCCATCCCTTCACCCAAACTCTTTCTTTGTCCTCGCTCCCCCACCCCTCAATTCCTCCTCTCTCTCCTCCCTCCCTCACCCATATTCAAATTTTCATGAGGTGATAAACAATGGGTACTTGTGATAAGTTCCCACAGGTGGTTGTTTGTGGTTTGGATGTGGCTATGTTATGCTGTGGTGTTTGTGTTATGTTTTGAGCCCGGAGTGATGGAAAATGTGTGGATTTGGCAGATGGTCACTTTTTTGGCTGTCGGGGCTGCTGCTGGGCTCGATTATACAGTTTGAATTTTGGGATTTAGCTTGGGTTGAGAGATTCTGGGGCTTATCGCATTTTAGTTGTAAAACGTGTGCTGAAATTAAATAAAGGCACCAACAATGGTGTCTCCGGGTGTTTATATGCATTGCTGCTAGGGTGCGATGAGCCCCCTCCCTCCTCTCTCCCTCTACCTTCCCCTCCTCTCTCCCCCTTCCCTCCTCTCTCTCCCTTCCCTCCTCTCACCCCCTTCCCTTTCTTCTCCCCTTTCCCCCTTCCCTCTCTACCCTCCCACCTCTCTCTCCCCTCTCTCTCCCCCTTCCCTCCTCTCTCCTGCCTTCCCTCCTCTCACCCCCTTTCCCTCCTCTCTTCCCCTCCCTCCCCTCTTCCCTCCCTCCCCTCTTCCCCTCCCTCCCCTCTCTCTCCCACCCTCTCCAATCTCCACCCTTCCCTCCTCTCTCTCTGTCCCTCCTCCTTCTCCCCTCCCTCCTCTACCCCTCCCACCTCCTCGCTCCCCTCCCCTCCCACCTCCTCGCTCCCCCTTCCCCTCCCACATCCTCGCTCCTCTCCCGCCCTTCTCTCTCCCTCTTTCTTTCTGCCCCACATCTCTTCGTATTCCATCAGCAAAGCGACAGGTGGTATTGCTGGGAAGTAATAATGGAATCAATACAATACGAGAGCTGTTTGTCTGTTACCATTTTTCTCAGAGATGGCTGAATTGTTGTTATCACACTTTCAGAAGTTCATCAGTGAGTGCCAGGGAGTGTTTTAGTACCAAAAAAAAAAAATTTGAAAAACTTGAAAAAAAGTCGTTGATTAGTTTGTTTTTTAATCGCTCTTTAATGCATAGGCCTTTGTTGTTATGCAAAAGTAATATTAAATTATCCCTGGCCCCATTTATTAGTAAGTGTAGGGAAGCGTTTTTGGCCCCCATGAAAAAAATGACTGGGCAACGCTGCGGGTATCCCTGCAAGTAATTCATAAATAAACTAGAAGGGCACTCAGTAGAGCGTGTACCTCCAGCACATAATGCCTGATCCACGAGAACATATCAGGTCCATTACATTTTTGAGATCTCATGCTATTTTTGAGAGATATCGTTTTTGGCCCGATCTCTCAATGGTGAAGAATCAGTTTAAAAATTAAATAAATCTCGTATCCAGATCCGGCTCCAGATCTTCACTAAAATCGAACCAATTCGTCGTGGTCACACCCCGAACATGTCCACAAAATTTCATCCGGATCCGTCTAAACTTTTTGAGATATCCTGTACACAGACAGACGAACAGAGAGAGAGAGAGAGAGAGAGAGAGGGTTGAAAACACAACCTCCTTCACCTTCGATGGTGGAGGTAAAAAAAACATTTTTTCATGTCATAAATAAAGAAAGAGATGAATGAAAATTACTTCCAGGCAAACTTTTTTTTTCCTGAAGTTTTTCACGAAAGCAAGCGAAAAGTTTTACATTAAATCCCGCAGGGATACATCCGGTACCTCGAGCAATAAGTAGAATTATCATACTTTGAATACATTTGGGTGAAAAAGCTCTCGGTTTTGTATTTTTATAAAGTGTAATTCATAACATCACTGATGTACGTTTTAGATCAACAAGGAACCACAAGTATGGTAATTGATTATCACCCTTCATTAATTACATTTATGTATTTCCCAAGTAAAACACTTCCAAGAATATTACGTATTTACACCGATTTCAAGTGACACATTTTTCATGTCACTCTAATTAGCGAATGAGCATTCCGCTGCACAAGCTCAAAGGCAAATGTATTACATTACATACAGTCCCACCCACAAACTCTTTGTTCGAGCGACTACAATATATCTTTAAATATGTTTTATCATCCATCACAAAGGAACGCTTCTTGCTGCGATACATGACATGAACCAATGTTATTCATCCTCCTCCAGTCCGGATGGATATGAAAGCAGCATGGCCAAACACAGTCACTCAGCTATCAATCAAAATATTGTTGCGAATCCCGAGGGACAGACACAGCATAAGAACTCCTTGTGTTTTATCATGTCTATGTACACAAGACCTGACCCAAGGAATACAATGACGTTGGGCCAAAGTCAGCACCACCACTGACTCGACATCACTCTGTACATTGGCCCAAAATTGGACATTGTCCCAATGCTTTGACTCTATATGGCTGATGTTCGACCGACATTGCACCAACGTCCACAATCCTCTCCCAATTGGTTCAAACTTTGCAAACGTTGGGCCATCGTCGAGTGTGCAACGAGCTAGCAAAGCATTCAAGTTTCCATATGATGACTATCCTGCCAACAAATTTGGTCGAGGGAATAGATATTACAAAGTAGTCATTTTGGAAAATAAGGTTTATGTTGTGCAATGAATAAAAATGAAAAATACAATGTATGTCAATGACGCAGTCTGGGAGGTTGGAGATGGTTAGAGCATCCGCTCCGAATCTGAGAGCTCGGCGTTTCGAACCCCAGCCGAGTGATGCCAAAGTCTTTAACAATGGTACGTGCTGCTTCCTTGCTTGTCACTCAGCATTTAATATGAAAGAGCACCCAAAACAACCATATGTTGGCAAGTATATCACAGGCTTCAATGAGCCAAACTGCCCACTCCTGAGATTAATTGCTTGCCATGCAGCATACAGTATATCTAATAATACTAGACGACCCGTGAACCCGTTGGTTTCCCGTTGTGACAGCAGTTGATGAAAAAAATCATTTTAAGAAAAAAAGATAGCTCCAGTGAACTATACCGCTGAGGTTGTTTGCATTGATCAAATAATCCCGAAGAGTACTTCACTGAATCAGGAATTGATTTTTTAAATAATTTTTTCGTTGCCGGATTTGAACGAAACTTGATACTGCACACCGCAGGAGAATTGCGAGTAAGGTGACCCTAAAATTTTGCGCTATCATGTACCGTTTTGGCTGTATTTGGGAACATATTGTTGTGGGCCGGGGGTCGGTGGTGAGAACGACCTAGGTGGGGAAAGCTACGTCATCTCCCACCAAACTCCCCGGAATTGTAGGCCGTCGCTCAGATAACTCCGCGAGCGCGGCGGGTCGATTAACCGACCGTGGTTGTCAATATCTCAACCACATAGCATAGTGTCTATTTGTCTATAACCAATTTACCTAATTAAGTACGCGATTTCGACTACCGGGAAACCACGCCTCGGCACATCTTGCTTGAACCGGGTCACTCTACCGACTGCGGTAGAGTTCCAACTAAAGACTGCCAACTCCGGTTCAGGTGCAGCCGAGCAGAAACTGCCAAAGCCGTGCCGGCGGAATGAACGGATTATCGGGGATAAAACCCCGCCTAAACTGAGATCCAAACCATGCTGGACCAATTCAAGAAAGGACGGAAACGGACTGGGAACTTTTCTAACAAGTTTTATTTACAATAAATGAAGACACAAAGCAAGACTTAACGCGAATATGCGAGAAGTATTTACAATGATCCAAAACACTCATTCAGTTCTACTTAAAGACGGGCCCACATGCAGACACACACACACACACACAACACACACACACACAATGAAAAGAAAACCCAGAGTCTTTATTGGACCCTCGCAGCCTGGAGAGAAACAAGCTGGGGGTTAGAGTTCGGTAGGTACCTGACCGTCGGAGGGAAAGGAGTACTCTGCAATGCGGCACCTGCCAAAGGGGACTCGTGTGGGACTCGTGGCTCGTGGTGGAGCTCGCGTGGCGAATAGTCGGGGTCAAAACCAGCCAGAACTCCTCGTAACAGCCACCGTGAACAACTGGTTCCTCAGCCACCATTAACAAACTGGTTCTTCAGCCACCGTTAACAAAACTGGCCCCTCGCAACCGCTGCTCATAACCACTCCTCGTAACCACACAAGAACTCTCGTCCACAGAACTCCACCTTTCACTACTCCACACAGCCTCGCACCTCTCTTCTTCCCTCAGACGCGCCCCACTCTTAAATACCACGAGAGGAAAAAATAATTCCTTCGTACGGGGCGGAGCTCCGTGAAGCATGCGCCAGTGTCCGCCTTGATTGGACAGGGTTCCACGGCATGCCTTTCCGGGCGGGCCTTGGCCCTGCCGGGAAACCCCAGCCAGTCTTCCACGCATATTCATACTTGACGAGGAACAGTATCAATGTTGCACAGGCCGTCGTGCAAGAGTTACAACGTTTGTGAAGGAACGTTGGTGGAAGCGGCAAGGAACGGCTGCAAGACCCTGCCTTGGCAAGTCAGAGTGCTTGTCAACAGCGTGTGGGTAGTGGATGATCATGGGGAATGGAATGGTTGTTGGTTGTTCGTTGGAGGGTTCGTTGGATGTAAAGATTTAATAACCTAACTGAAAAGAAATCGCAACGCACGCCTTTGATTCTCCCACTAGACAAAAGGAAAGGGATCTGACTACACACATACTTAACGACATAACTGACTTTTGGGACATCTGTATGTTGAATGCAAATGGTTTCCAGATCCGTAACAATATATATATATATATATATATACACAAGATGAGAGTTTTAGTAATATATAGATAGATAAAGAACAAAGTTTGTTTGTAGGTTTGTTACTTGCGAAAATCGAAGATTTTTCTAGTATATTGGTTGGGCACATTCGTTATTCTGTCTTTGTTTGTTTGTATGTTTATCGCCTACAGGTCACAATTTTAAACTGATCTTCACGAAGCTTCACATTATGGTAAAGTTCGTCATAAGCAAGAAGCCTAATGGTTTTGAGGTCAAAAGGTCAACATACACCAAAAGTCAACAACTTAGACAAATTTCGAAAATCCTCCATTTTCATCTGATTGATTAGAAATTTGAAGAGGATTTGCATATCAGGTCAATTAATTCAACCACCAATTATTTTTAAGGTCACAATTGTTTTATGGATTTTGCAAATATCGTGCTCTGCACAACATCTTCTTCTTGTTTGTTTGGCTGTTTGTCTGTCAATCGCCTACAGGTCACAATTTTGAACCGATCTTCACCACATGGTAGAGTTTGTCATAAGTAAGCCACCTATTATTTTTGAGGTCAAAAGGTCAAAATAGGCCAAAGATCAACAACTTTGTCGAATTTCTAAAATCATCAATTTTCATCCGAATGACTTGAAATTTGAAGAAGATTTGCACATCAGGTCACCGAATTCAACCACCAATTATTTTATGGTCACATGTGTTTTTGGGATTTCACAAGTGTCCTGCGCTGCACGACATCTTTCGTGTTTGTTTGTTCATTTATGCATTTGGACCCTGCAGGAACCAGTTCAACCAGCATGGCCTCCTCTTTCATCCAGAGGAAGGTCGAGGGCTATGTTTGGATAAAAAAACGATTGAAAAATTAAAAAAAAAAATTAATGTCAGATAAT
>CM068954.1:58848262-58860306 GCA_035128595.1 Eptatretus atami
GAGGATTTATATTTCAGGTCACTGAATTCAACCAACCAATTATTTTTGAGGTCGACATCGACCAAAAGAACAACATCGGTCGAAATTCTAAAATTGTTAATTTTCATTTGATTCACTTGGAGTTTGAAGAGGAGTTGCATATTTGGTCATTTAATTCAACCTCCAATTATTTTTGAGGTCAAATTTGTTTTCTGGATTTTGCAAGTATCGTGCTCTGAACGACAACTTCTTCTTGTTTGTTTGTTTGTTTGTGAACAAAATAGCTCAAAAAGTTGTCGACGGATTTTGACGAAATTTTGTGGGTGGTTTTTGGTTTCCATTTCCACAACCTGTGAAAACAAGCACTTTCATGACGCATTGGAAACTCCCAGCAAATGAAGCTCGCAGTCTAGGGTCTATCACTTTGCCATCCGGCACAGGTCGTGTCTCTGTTTCTACCAACTCCTTTCGTTTGCACTCCCTGCTCTTTCTGGGCCTCAATCGACCATCTCAATATATCCCCAATCAAAACATGATCTTTTCTACCCCATAAACTTATTTCACCAACCCTTCCCCAAACTTCCGTTTTACCTTCTTGAGAGCTTGCTCCATTCTCCCTGCAAATTCCCCTACCACTCATCTTACGTCATCCTTGTTTGTCCGTCTCTGTCTATTTTGTCCTCTGCCCTGCTATTGGCGTTTCCCCCATCCATTCTGCTGTTCTCTTTGTTCTGTTGCACTGTTTCTCTTAGTTCTAGCTCTTCCATGAGCCTTGATCTTATATACAAAAAAGAATAATAAAGCACATATCATGAGACTTGGCTGACTTGCCCATAGCACCCTTGCTGCATGTAGTTGTTTGAAAGCAGGTGAATCTATTTATATTACACCTTGGAATCATGATATGGAATGAGTCTGCTTGATTGTCCATACAAGTTGAAAGCAAAACTTCTTAAGATTTTGTGATGAGCAAGCACATGGAAAAGCTTCTTGTGTCACAAATATGAGCAGATGCTATAAAGACAATGTTCCCGTACTGCTGCATGAAAAAATACCTGACAAATTAATGCAAACTCCCAGTTTCTTCTCCTTCGTGGTGAGGGATGGAAAAAGTTCCATTGACGTATTACAGTACGACTGCATTGGTGTCCACTGTCTCAATAAGTCACAAATGAAAGCTAACTAAGCACCAATGATATTTTGAATAGAAATGACTAAAACAAACAAACAAATAAACTGAAGGCACTCGGTAGGGATAACCTCACCTACGCAATCCTTCACAAAAGACAATTGGGCCCAATACTATTTTGTAAATACAATGCAAATAAATTACTATACATTTTGGCCCTATAAGTACTAGACGCCATAGCAAACAATTGTTTGCAATATTGCATAAAGCACCAAAATTGGTACATATGTTGACTAAGTGTATTTCTGAACAATTCTAGAATGGAGCACCCGGAGATTGGTGCCTTGTCAGCCAAGTGATTTTGATGCAATTTGAACAGATTGATCTGAAATATTCAGACTATACGGGGCTGCTGGATATATATTCCTCATGGTGAAGATCACTTAAAATAAAAATTCTCGTATCCAAATCGAATTCGGATCTTCACCAAATCCAATCAATTCGTCTTGTCAACACACTCACAATCTGTCCACCAACTTTCTACCGATCCGTGCACACTTTTGAGATATCGTGCTATAGATATAAGCATTTGAGATATAAAAATAAAAAAACAAATCAGAATGAATGAAGTTTCAATAAAATGGCATTACCAGATAGGCATACGGACTCCACACACCCTCACACTCCTCCTCCTCTCACCCTCATCCTCGCCATCACGCCACACCTCACCCTTCAACCAAGCCCCTCATTCATGTTTCACTCCTTGTGCCAGAGGATAGAGCAGAAGCACAACCAGCTCGAAATGGAAGCCATCAATGTTATGCCAATGTATTCTCGAAGCTGCACATGACCGAACAGCAACAATTTCAGTTGAAATAACTAATCTGCATGTTACAAAACTGTCACATACTAACAGCCATAAGATCCATCTCTGCAGCAGCAAACAGTTTTGGCACCCATCATTTTGTAGTGCAAACCTTGGATCTCTGATGCAACTTAAAGTCATCTGAATTTTTTGGAATGAAGTGTATCGGAGAGATTTAAAACTATCCTTTCGCCGCATCATCGAATCGAGGAGGAAGTGCATGAGGTCTGGCTTTGATTTACTGCAAATGAAAACAATGCAAGTGCCCAAGGCTGACAAGCATCCGGCAAATGGTCGGTTACTTTTTTAAAAGTTCGAGGAAATAACTCGCACTTTATCCTCTCGAGGCCAATATAATGGATCCTCTTGCTTCAATACAGGACTGTAGGTATACACGTCTGTTGTAGACTGGCCACGGTTCGTGGAAAGACTTGCCCACGACCCCCACAAGGAGTGGAGTATGGTGGTCGCAAAGAAGAAGTTACACGTTTGCATTGTGCCATCTTTCATTGATTTTCGTTTATTTATTTATTTTCTATACATGAGGAGGCTCAGGTGGAGCGAGTTACAATGGCTTGGTCCTGAGTCACATTGGAACGATGAGCAAAGCATTGATGAGAAAAATCAGAGAGAGAGGAGAACGGTAACCTGCAATAAGAGGCTTTGTTATGTTCGTTAGTAGGTTAATTGAGGTAGAAGAGATACAGATACGGATGACATAGATGACTGGACGAATGCCCAACTTGAAGCCATGAAGGGAACTAGTGGGATAGAACTGCTTACTACGCTGAAATGTTTCCAAAATGGGGGGAATATAGTGGCCAACTAGCATAACATTGTGCATTTTTGAGGAAAGCACTCAAATTGGGGCACACTAGTAGCCTAAACATATTAACAGATTTGGATATGGCCATATCAAATTCAGCCGCTGATGGCTGTTGGCAGCCATTTTCCACTGCCATCAAAAATTTTGAGATGGCCAATATCCAAATCTGTCATAATATGATAGGCTACATAGTGTCCAAATTTGGTGCTTTCCTCACAAAATGCACAATTGTTATGCTATATTTAGCTAAGTTGCCCCACTAATAGAGGAACAAAGAGTTGAAGTGTGCAGTAAACCTGGATTTTTGGAAGTTTAAAAAAAAACAAAAAAGGTTGACTGCAAGAATGTGTGCATTCTCGAGTTGCTAAAGACCGAGGGTTGAAGGCTGAAAGAGGAGGAAGCTAGTCAGAGGGGAAGTGGTTGAAGCCATAATCAGCACGTGATGTGATGTGAGACAAACGGCCTTGTCCCTCAGCCTCACTGTGGGAGATACCATCGATAAGGTTATTCAAACTAATGAGGATATAACTCATGCGCTTGAATTTAGGTCTCAGTTGCTCTTGTAGACAAAATTTCACCATTCAGCTGCTGCAAGATTCTCATCAATTGATTTCTTCACAAGTTTGCAAACATTTTGTCAAATTATTTTCATTTGACTTTAGTATCTTAAAAAAACTGAAATTTATGAGCACACAAGTTGCCACATATTGCCCAAACTTGTTTTTACCGTTTTAATTCGACTGGATGAATAACAACATCCATCCATCCATCCATCGGTACCATACCCTGTGCAGAGCGTTGTGTGCCTAAACAGTCTCTTGTCTATTGGAGACAATGCTGAACGGGTCACCACTCCGATACAGGATACCAGCAAGCCGGCACTAATTTTGCCAACCGCAGAAGGAGGACAGGTAGAGTCAACCACCTGGTATTAATTAATTCAACAGCTCAGGGGTATATGAAACTCAGGATCCTCAGATCAAGACCACACCGCGAACCATTAAGCCGATACCAGGCATAATAATAACAACTGCATCAATTTGCTCTTATATTGATTATAAAACGAGCATTTAAATCACAAGCTGGTAAAACACTTGGAATGTGTCCTCAATGCTGACAAACTCTCACACTCTCACGATCTCTTTCCCAAAGGACAATCTGCGAATCCTCCAATCTACTTTCTCTCACGGTTCTCTTGAGGAAGTTCAGTCATTCAACCCCCGGTCTCACTATCAACCATGATCTTTCTTGGCAAACCACATTTCAAATCTGGACCCAAACCAGATGTGATCGGGCAATCCTCCATCATACAAGTCCTTCTTTGCATACTTAAACTCCTACACACCTACAAGGCCTTCTTCCACAGCTTGACGGAGGACTGCTCTCCCCTTTGGGCTGCTCTTGTGACTCACATCTTACTCAGCTTGATGCTAGGAAACAAGGCCCTCAAGATGATTGGAATCTCCTGCGCTGAGTTGAGTCTGTGGGTCTATGCTGTTCACCATCGCAGGACAGGTCGGTGTCTCTCTGTCTCTACCACCTCGTTTCTGGTCTTACACCTCTGCTTATTGTGGTGTTGCACCCTCTGTACAACCATTATTGTCAGGTCAAGCCAGAGACTTTGTCAGGTCGGGCAGATTAAGATCGTGACTTGCTACAGTTAACATGTAAACCTGTATTACATCTTTCGTGGTCAGGTTGTCGATGACTAAACGTCTCCCATACCAGGTTTCCTGGTGAGGAGGGCGTATGGATATGGACACCCAGCAGGATTAAAAACAAAACCTGCCAAAGGGTGGAGAGCTCCTTGTGAGCCAATGGCCATCCATTTCTAGTATCCAACCTGTCTCGACGTCCTCCTGCAGTTGGGCTACTTTATTGAGGAGTTGGTGGCAATATTTACCCTCTGGCCACCGTAAAACACTTCATTCTCAAAACCCACAAATGCAAAGAAAACTGAAAACCCATCCATGGGAGTACTCTGTGCTGCTGCCCATCGCAGGGCAGCTCACCGGATGATGGATTGGGCAAAGCCTTTGGGACCCCATTCCTTGATGATAGGAAGGAAAAGCACGGGGTAAACCTCCTGGGTCAGATTGCGGTGGAGTGTACGGAGTAGTGCTGGGGTGTTGTCCACCAGACGGCAATCTCCTTAGTTACACTGAGGCGTCCTTTGGGGTGGGTCGTCTGGAATGTCCTATCCTAAGAGAGGATGTCACCTGTCTCTATTATCTGAGGCTCAAGCGTTTGAACATCGGTATTGCAGCACTCTCTGAGGTTCAGAGACGCGGATATTGGCGAGATCATGGCGGGTGATTACACCTACTATTGGTCTGGTCACTCTGATGGTTACCATGCCCAAGGAGTTGCTGTAGCTGTGTCCAATAAGCTGACTCCAATGATATTGAGGTAACACAATCAACAAGTGCATAGTGAGACTAAGGATTCGTCACTCCTTGGATGTCGTTTCCTGGTCTCTGTATCTGCTCGAATGAGGCGAGTGATCTCACCGTGAAGGACGCATTCTATGCCACGCTCGAGTCTCTGGTTGATCAGTGCCCAGGTGAGATACTCCTCTAGTCTGGGGGATTTCAATGCATTGACTGGAACCTTTCACCTTTCAATGCATCGACCTGTGGTCAAGTGATTCTCTTCCTGCTTACAGGGAATTTGTGGCATTGCGTTCCTCAAGCCCATCCTCGGTGTACTGCAGTAAGAGCAAAGGGTGATGGGCTCTTGACAGAGATGTCCGAAGTGAAGACCCGCTGGCCGGTACTTTGAGCGGTTGTACCAGGCTGATCCACCAGCTGAGTTGGATGTCAGGGGGTTACTATCCTATTGCTGACCCTCCAATCAACTGTGATCAAGTTCGTTTTGTGGAAACACAGGCTGCGGTGAACCGGTTGAAAATGGGGTAAAGCTCCTGGGTCTGTGGCATCCATCATTAACTTCTCAAGGCTGATGGAAATGGTGTATTCATGTCATTGCATGCAGTTCTGGAGTTCTGTGCTCTGCCTGGAACACAGGCATCATCCCCATTTGACTGGAGAGGGGCCTTGTTGTCCCTCTCTGGAAAGGGAGGGGTGTCGCCAGGACTGCAACAGCTGCGAGGGGTGATGCTGCTCCAGTGCTGGGCAAAGTATTTGCTCGGTAATTTTTGATAGGGTTCACCACCATCTACTTGAGCAGCAGCAACCCAGAAGCAGTCAGGCTTCACACCAAAGAGGTCAACGATTGACTATATCCTTGCTCTTCGGATCCTCACTGAATGCAGCAGGCTGCTTGCAGCCTATGTAGATCTCTGCAAAGTGTTTGATATAGTGATCGGGATGCCCTCTGGGGGTTATTGGTCTTCGTGGGATGCCACCAAAACTGATCAATCTGATGTCTGAATATACTCTGGTACTGATAGTGTTGTGAGATGTGGTGATACCATCTCCGACTTGTTTCCAGTTGTTACTGGAGTTTGAGGGGGTGCATACTGGCCTCCATACTTTTCAGCGCTTGTATGGACTGGATTTTGGGAGGATGTCAGAGAGATCAAGCTGCGGTGCATTGTTTGGGAATGTCAAAATCTCTGATGTTGATTTTCACAGATGATGCAGTCATCCTTGTGGAAACACTGGTATACCTTTTGGGAGCCCTCAGTTGCTGAATGAGGAGTCGGAGCCGCTAGGATTATAGGTTTCCTGGGTGAAAACTAAGATCCAGGCTTCAAGGACATTTTGGATGCTGCCGTTGTGTCTGTACCTGTTCATGGTGAGGATGTTGAGGTCGCGGAGAAATTCACTTTCCGTGGCAGTGATATTCATGTCTCTGCTGGCTGTGAGCCAGAGATCAATACACATCTGAGTTGGGCCTGGGAGTCGTGGATTCACTGGATCATAGGGTGTGGCGCTGCCGGTACCTGTGCAGGAGGATTAAAGTCGGAGTCTTCAGGTCCTTGTTGCTTCCAGTCTTGCTCTACGGATGTGAGACTTGGACTCTGACCAGGGATCTGAGTAGAGAGACTTAATTCCTTTCCACCAGGTCTCTTCGGAGAATCCTTGGCTATCGTGGTCAGACTTTGTGTCCAACGAGCGGTTGCTGAGAGAGACTCAAATGAGATTTGTTACCTGCATAGTTCTGAGATATGCGTGGCTGTATGGACGTGTGGCTCGTTTCCTGACGCTGATCCAGCTCATCAGATTCTCTCAGTGAGGGAGCCTCGTGAGGGAGGAGGCCAATGGGCTGAACTCGTGCCTTGTGATTCAGCAGGTTGATCGGCATCTCAAGGAGATGGATATGGGCCAGGCATCTGCCCGGGGATGGCCAGATGGAGGCCCCTGGAGTACTGGCGGAAAATGGACACAGTGATGCGCTGCTCAGTGCATGCTCCCATACCTGACTGACCTGACCCTGCTCTTTCCATGCTTTATCTCCCCACCCCCTAGTTTTTGCAGGGCTCACATGGTCCACCATCATCCCTCTTCTGGTGAAACTACCTAAATCCAGGATCACTGCTCACCTCCACTCATTTGTTCCTCTTTTCTTCCCGCTTTGTGGAATCAATTCCACATCCTCTTCAATCTCATTCCTCCCTCCACATCTTCAACACACACCATCCAAACGATGACTTTTCTCTTCTCTATTAACCCCTCCTCCAAAACCCTCCTTGCTTCCAATTTTCTTCCTTGGGTTTCCTTCTGCATCCATCTTGTCCACTCCATGCATGCATGTTTTGCGTCCTGTTTTGCTGTTACGTCTCCTATCTTTTCAATATACTAGCTCTTCCACGACCTCCGACTATGTAATATAAAGAATTTTTTTTAACCTAGTTGCTCTCTGAATCCCTTCTACAATGACTGAATGTTCTTGTGATCTTCTTAAGACCTCCGTCTTACATACAACATGAATCCCTACTTCCAAGAGGAAAGCTCCTGCAGACTTCTTTACTCCAAATATTATCCTGAGCTCTCATCAACAAACTCCACGAACTCCTTTCCCCCATTTAGAAAACAATCTTCCTGAAGTAGTTCTATCCCACTCTGGTGGTAGGAGCACATTCAGCCAGAGACCTCCAAACGTTTTCAGCCTTGCTCGCCAACACTACCATTATCCTGCTCCTGCCACTTGAGAGTTGTCAGTCATCAATGCACCAATCTTGGACAGAGCCTTTCACCTTTTGGTGCAGCTAATAAGAATGAGTGATGTGCTTCTTTGGGGGTGGGGCACAATGCATCTGCAAGCATTTTGCAATCATGATGGCACTTATCTATTGCCATTCAATCATCCTGGCTATTACCCATTATAAGTTAGGACATCTCCTTTTTTAAATCCCAACACCAGTTTATTTTGAACATTGAAAACCATTGTAACCAGTGACCTGTAATATCATCAAGAGTCCCTCAGGAATTCCTCATACATGTTTTGGCCGGCTCTCAATGTTGAAGAATTGTTGAGTAAATCTGAAAGGGTAGAGAAGACTATTGCAAATTGTTTGTTGTCTACAAGTGCAAGATAAAATGTTATTGAAAAAAAAAAAAGAGATATAAGATGACTGGTTCTTGTTATGAAGACAATGCAGACTGACCAGTTTTCACCTTCAATGTGGACCTTCATTTCAAGCATATCAGTTATATACTCATTAAGGTTGAACAAGTAAAAAAGACATAAAATGTCATAGCCCCCGTTGTTTTAGTAATTTTGCTGTATGGAGTTCAAGGGTGAGCCCATAATTATCCACAACTAAAATGGCCACCAGTCTAGCAGTCAGCCATCTTTGATCAGATTGCAAAACAAAGTGAGGGGCACGTGTATGCCACGTTCTGTGCTTGTGCCGTGTTTGAACGAAATGGGTCATGCATGTCGAGAAATGGTTGGGGACACATTTTAGTAATAAAATGGCCACCAGTCGGCCATGTTGGATTGATATCGAAACAAAAATGATGTGCATATGTAAGCAATCATTCTTTATCTGTGTGCCAAGTTTGAAGAACATCGTAAATGCTCGTCTGAGAAATGGTTGAGGACGTGTTCGACACTGGGTTTATTTTTAAACCAAAATGGCTACCAGTCGGCCATCTTGGATCTGATGTCGAAGCAAAATGACGTGCTTATGTACACCGTGATGTGTTGTCTTTGTGCCAAGTAGGAATAAAATCGGTCCATTCATTTCTGGGATATGGTTGCGGACGTATGCACGCACACACGCAAGGACACGAAAATCGAGACCAAATCCATGTCCCCATTTCGGACTAAGTCCAACGGGGACTAATAACCTTATTATAGTATGTGGTGTTGTGCATAAGATGGACGCTAGAGGTGCGATGAAGAAGAAGGAGTTCAGGTGGGAGGTCAGGAGGTGTGCAGTGCAAAGGTTGTTATGTTCCGATGTTCGGTTGAACAAAACCGTTGGAGAATATTAGATTCCTCATTCTTGGAGTATTTACGACAACATAGTATTGGAACAAAGAAAGAAGACCTTTTGGAGATTCAGCAGAACTCCATAGACAAAGAAGCAGAAGAGATTGTGTGGAAGAAGACATCTACCTCTTGGGTTGAGAACATGACACCACCTCCACAGCAATTGAAGTAGATGTTTGAAGACGAGAATATCACACATTATATCGCTGCTACAAACATCCTTTCCTGGAAAGAACAAAGTTGAATCTGTCCAGCTAAATGATGTCGACATTACATCTACTTTAAGGTCACCAGTTTATCTGTGAAGCTTGACGTTCCAACTAAGTCAACTTTTGGACACATTAAGTGTGTCCAAGTTGTTTATTGGATGACTTTGTAGTGATGTTATGGTTGTGGTCAGATCCCTGGAGTTAGTAATCTTTATGGTCAATGGAGCACCCTGTTTACCAGTGAACAGTATGTTTATCAGTGGAAGATCATGTTGATTGCTGTGCCATGCCGGAAGGATGCCACTGAAGGTGGATGGAGGTTGTGTTTTACCCTTGTCGATCTGTTTGTTGGTCCTTGACAAAATCGAAGATTTTTCAAGTAGATTGGTCAGTCGACTTTGTTATTCTGTTTGTTGGGTCACCGAAATAGGTGACCTTATTGCAGTAATTCTGTCTGTTTGTTTGTTGGATGTTTGTTCGTTTGTCATCAGCATAATTGGTAGTAAACGTGGGCGATTTTGACCAAACTCGGTGGTAGGTACAATCTTATGCTGTGCTTTGGAAAATTGTGATGGTTGCTAGGGCGCTTTGGTTCCTAGCAACAACCGAAAAACCTTCAAAATCGTACCGTTCACGCGAAATCAATTCCGAAAGCCATTATCCCACGTAGGGTTATGAAATTTGGCACGAATGATCTACAGGTGTGCTCTATCAATATATTCCGTTTTTTGTGATATATGGAATACTTTACCCGCAGCGCCCCTACAATTAGGTATGCGCGAAAATTGAAGGCCCCTAGCGACCTGGTGAGTGCATCGATACGAATGAAACTTTGCAGGTTCATGTACTCATGAGTACTACAACTTTGCCTCAGGACATATTGACCGATTTCGCTTAGGTCAGGGGTCAAGGTCAATTAGTGCAAAAATAGATAATATGGAGAGCTGGAGGTGCCTTCACGCAAATGCTACTCCTCCTAGGGTTATGGTCGGATGGTCATGAAATTACACTAATCGTCTGGAATACATTGTGCACAAACAATCGAGCCGGATTTCGATTTAGAATCTTTGTTCACCCACAGCACCCCTCGAACTTTGGGATTTCCGATTTCAAACCGCATTTTCGGTACTTTTCATCAAGTGGATACCGAGTAGTTATCAGTAGATGGAACTGGATGAGATTGGATATGCATAATCTTAAGGTGATTCCTATCCGCTATATGACATCCATTTTACTCTATATCTTATAGTTTCCATGTTCGGCGACCCATCGCCCCTACCGGCTTGTCTGTTTGTTTGTCTGTCTGTCTATCAGCTACAGGTCAAATTCTAAACTGATCATCATGAAACTTTACCAAGTTGTAGAGGTAGTCTCAACTGAGAAGCCTATTTATTTTGAGGACAAAGGCCAAAGGTCATCTTGAGGTCAAATGCCTAAAATCATTTTTCATCCGATTGACTTGTAATCTGAACAAGACTTTGCTTATTGCATCACTGGATTGGGAAACCAACTTTTTGAGGTCAAAAGTTCAAAGGTCAACTCAAGGTCAAACTTCTAAAATCATCAATTTCATTTGAAATCATCAATTTTCATCCAATTAACCTGAACATTAAGCAGCAATTGCATAGTGCATCACTGAATTTGGAAACCAACAATTTTTGAGTCAAAATGTCAAAGGTCAACTCAAGGTCAAGCTTCGAAATCATCAATTTCAATCTGAAGAATAATCAATTTTCATCCGATTGACCTGAGCTTTGATTAAGATTGTCAATTTTAATCTTAATGAAATGGACAATTTGATGTATCCATGGCAACCTTTGGAGAGGGGTGGATTTTGCAAGTACGTGACCTGCACGCGTCTTTTTCTTGTTACTTGCAAATTCGAATTTTTCAAGTTATTGGTCAGTCGATTTGTTTATTCTGTCTGTTTTATCCGTACAAGTCACAATTTTAAAATGATCTTCACACTTCACCACATGGTAGAGTTTGTCATAAGGAAGAAGCCTGTTGTTTTTGAGGTCAAAAGGTCAACAACTTAGGTGAGGTTTTAAAAATCCCCAATTTTCATCCGATTGACTTGAAATTTGAAGAGGATATATATTTCAGGTCACTGAATTCAACTAGCCAATTATATTTGAGGTCAACATCGACCAAAAGGTAAACATAGGCCAAAGGTCAACAACTTCGGTGAGATTTCTAAAATCCTCAATTTTCATTCGATTGACTTGAAATTTGAAGAGGATTTATATTTCAGGTCACTGAATTCAACCAACAATTATTTTTGAGGTCGACATCGACCAAAAGAACAACATCGGTCGAAATTCTAAAATTGTTAATTTTCATTTGATTCACTTGGAGTTTGAAGAGGAGTTGCATATTTGGTCATTTAATTCAACCTCCAATTATTTTTAGGTCAAATTTGTTTTCTGGATTTTGCAAGTATCGTGCTCTGAACGACAATTTCTTCTTGTTTGTTTGTTTGTTTGTGAACAAAATAGCTCAAAAAGTTGTCGACGGATTTTGACGAAATTTTGTGGGAGCTTGACGAGGACGAAATTGTTAGATTTTGGTGAAGATCCGAATCTGGATTGGATCTGAGAATTTTAAAGTGATTCTTCACCATTGGAAGAT
>CM068954.1:58904717-58929609 GCA_035128595.1 Eptatretus atami
TGCCTACTTAAAAGACCAAAGAATGGCAGGACAGAATGGGATCAAGCGACTTCCTAGCCAAATCAGTCTCCTGACATGAATCCATTGAACACCTCTGGGCCATATGATCGAGCTGTGCAGGAAAAATTCCAGGAAACCAACATCATGGACAGAATTGCTAACCCGTTTGCATGAAGCCTGGGCAGAAATCCCATGAGAGAAAATTTCGGAACTCGTTAGTTCTATGCCTGAACGAGTAAAAGCGTTGAAATCTGCAAATGGCAAGTCTACCAATACTAGTGTACGTATTAAATGGATCAAATATACTTCAAATGTTAATCAATAAATTCTTTAAATCATGTTGTCTATTTATTCTGTCATGTCTCTGTATAGCATGATATTTCAAAAATGTATTGGGCCAGATATGTTCTCATGGATCAGGCATTGCGTGGTGGAGGTATGCGCTCTACCAAGTGCCCTTCTAGTTAATGTAGTTTCACTTATTTTTCTTTGCAGACATCTTCACTGTTTGTTACCCTCACCGAGAGGGTATTGCATTTGGATCCGTTTGTTTGTCTGTCTGTCTGTTTGTCTGCACAGAACTTTAGTGTTTTACTCCGCAACTGTCGTCAGATTGAGAAAAAATTTTCATCATTGGAACGGCTACTCATGTAGAATGTTTTAATCATAATTATGACATCACAGGTCATGTTGTTGGCAGCCATATTGGAAAAACGGAAAAAACTTTGGACCTCTATCTCTGAAACCGCACCAAGGAAAAAAATTGAAACTTGGCACATGACAAGTACTCCTCATGGGGAATAAGTGTGATTTTTTTACGATGTCATAGGGCCTTCATTATGATGTCAGAATTGCACATGTAGATGCTACATCTGATCAGTATGAAAGTTTTTGAGGGTCATCTCGAGATAAAAACGGTGCACAGAAAAAAATTGAGACGTCATCGGTCGCGTGATTCGGTAGCCATATTGTTTAAAAAAATATTTTCAAAATCCTCCTCTGAAGGGCTCAACAGATCGAGGCAAAACTTTACACGCCTGACGGCCTATCCGAGGAGCAAAAGGTTCACACATATGACATCATAGATCACATGGTTTGGCAGCCATATTGGATTTACCCAAAAACCCTAAAAAAATAGTCTCCAGAATGGCTGGACAGATCGAGGAAACTTCACACAAATGCTCCCCAGCCTTGGGGCCATCAGGGTATTACGAATAATTGATGTCACGTGATCTGGCAGCCATTGGATCGAGCAAAAAACTTTTTAAATTTTTTTATTTTGACCGCTTAATCAATCGATGTGAAACTTCGCAATTGTGATCTTGTAGTGACAGAAATATCTATCTATCTATACATTACTGAAACTCTCATCTGTGTATGTATGTATGTTCCCGAAATACAGCCAAACAGTACATGACAGCACAATAATTTTAGGGCACCTTACTCACCATTCATATGCGGTGTGCAGTATCAAGTTTCGTTCAAATCGGGCAACAAAAAAAATTATTAAAAATCAATTCCTGATTCAGTCAAGTACTCTTCGGGAATATTTGATCAATGCAAACAACCTCAGCGGTATAGTTCGCTGGAGCATCTTTATTTTTTTCTTGAAATGATTTTCTCAACTGCTGTCGCATTGAGTTCACGGGTCATGTAGTATATTACTAAAACTGTCATCTTGGATATGAGGCGCTGCGAGGAGGAGTGATGTAAGGGACACATCGGCCATTTTGGAGTTAATGCCATGTAGCACTATTTTAACCCTTACCCTATCATCCGAGCCTATCATTATCATATCATTAAAAAATGTCACTTACATCACTCCTCCTCGCGGGGCCTCAATATATGTATGTATGTATGTATGTTCCTGAAAAACAACCAAAACAGTACACAATAGCACAACATTTTTAGGCCACCTTACTCACCATTCACTGCGGTGGCAGTATCAAGTTTCGTTCAAATCGGGCAACGAAAAAATTATTAAAAAATCAATTCCCGATTCAGTCAAGTTTTGGAATGACGATCCATAAAGCGCAAGGACAAACCATGGAGAATGTGTTGATATACCTCGAGAACCGGTTGGCCGAACGATGATCCAGAGGTAAATGCTCAAATTTTTTTCAAGTTAAAGTTTGACCACTAAATAATATTAAAATTGTTCTTTTTTTTCTTTTTTTTTCATCAACGCGTGTCACAACGGGAACCCAACGGGTTCACGGGTTGTCTAGTATATTTTAAAATTCAACCTGATAGGCTGCATGGTCTGGCAGTCAGAATAATTTTTTTTTTTGTTTTTTTCAATAGGCTCACTTGGCTTGCCTGGATGGGTTTGAGGGTAGACGATTATCAGCTGAAATGTGAATCCCATCCAGGTTCTTCTGATGACGTCATCTTTGCTTTTTGCTTGTTTGGGTTCCTTTTGACGACTCCAAAATGCGACTGTAACCTATTTGGTTCCATTTGATTTGAATTTAACTTATTTTAATCTCATTCTAAATTCAATTGAATAATGATAAATGTCATTGGTCAGGGTCAGTATCCGATCAAAGCGGTGTTGCATCAAAGCGTGACGTCTTCGTACCCCATCATCACTGCCAGCAGTTATAAAGTGGCAGTATAGTATTCTGTCTCTCATTAATTACATAACATATCAGTACACAAACGCCACACAAAATACACCACAAAAAGCACATAAACATCATACAAAACACATTCTGGCGAGGGTCTGCAATCTCCAATTGCTCTTTTTCTTGTTTTTATCTGTATATTTTTGTGCAACTTGTTAATATCCACTCCCTCTAGCAGCGTTAGTGGTTAACCACTAACACTATTCCACGTGTAGAGGCGAAAATAGCGTTGCCTTCACACCCTCATGGGAAGGGCAGCAGGGTATCATTGTGTGCCATGATCTGGCCCTGGGTACCCTCAGCATATATTCAAAAATTGGTGGCAATAAGCCAAGCCATTTCCAATTTCTAAGGTCCAGACATACATACCACAGATAATGTCTGAATTTTAATGCAACGATTCCTCTCTCTGGACCTGTGTTTTGCAAATCTCAAAATTTGTTTTAATTTCTTTTGTTCCTCAATATGATTGCAAGTTTGAGTTGAGATTCAATTTTTTTATTCTTACATGCTTTGTTTCCAAGAACTTTTCTCGCAATTTCAGCATTACATTTAAAATATAATCATTCCTTTCATGCCATAAAGGCACATCAGGCTGCTAAGGCAGTTTCATTGACAGTTACAGTCCTGGATGGGTCGCCACTCTGACGCAGGTTACCCCGAATGGTTATGACCCACTGCACTTGGTACTCATTTCACCGACGTCCAAGGATGACAGGGGAGTCAACTCCACCTGATGTTAATTCAACAGTCAACATGCTCAAAAGCAGCACCTAAGGTTCAACCCAGCCATTTTAACCACAGCTAACACCAGGCTAGCAGTTTCAGCATATACTTAATTTATTATCCTACAAGCTTCACAATTACTTCAAAGTCAATCCCATTGCCTCTTCATCAGAGTGGGCCATAAAAAGGTAATAAAACAATAAACATCGTAACTCAACATTCGGGACAGGTACAAAATAAATTTTGAATGTGAAATAGTTGTACAATCCTGAAGTTTCAATACTCAAACCAACTGCTCAATATGACCTTCTCTATGTTCTACACACCATCTTATTTGCAACCAAACGGATACGATCACTCTGAAGGGTGTCTTGCTTTATTAGCGAGACAGTCTGAATAACTGCATCCTCCAAATCAGCAATTGTGGTTGATTTCAACGATCCGTATCTTTCAACTTTCGCACTCATGCCCTTATTGTTTTTACAGCAGGTACATGAGATCCTGGCAATCTTCTCCAAATTGTTCTCTGCACTCTCTGCGGTGACGTTGTTTCAATGTATGCATTGTATTTACCTCCGCCACGAGGTGGATGGAGGTTAGGTATGTTTACACCCGTCTGTCCATCCGGTTGTTTGTTTGTCTGTGAACAGGATATCTCAAAAGGTTATGAACGCATTCAGATGAAACTTGGTGGAGAGGTTGGTGTTGTCACAAGGACGAATTGATTAGCTTTTGGTGAAGATCTGGATCCAGTTACAGAATTTAAAAAGTAATTCTTCATCATTGAGAGATAGGGCAAAAAAACGTATGTAGAATGACATCTCAAAATGTTGTTGAATGGTTATGACAAAACTTGGTGGATGAGTTGGGTAGGTGGCAAGAACAAGCCGATTCGATTTTGTTTCAAGTCCAGATGCAGATCCGACCTATCAGTGGGATACAAAATGTAAACTGTTCAGCCTGGTAGGGTATGAGTTCTACCGAGTGCGGTTCTAGTTAAATTGCTGTTATATTTATTACCTGTAAAAATTAAAACATCATGTCATGGGCAATCTAAGAAAAATTAAACTTATTTACAACCATCTTACTAAAAAAAATCCAGCATAACTAAACAGGTCCACCTTGTACAAGTGCAAATCTGTTCTACATTTCCACATTGTCGTGTCCATATTATTTGTCCTTGAATTTATCAATATCAAATCCCTTTCTCATTTGTGGCAGGTGTTCCTTCCTTCTCTCATTTGAGTTTGAGATGTGAAACTAGCAAATGGTGGTCGCTAAATATGTCAGCATCCGCCTTGACCCTCACGCCAGTCAGAGACCTTCTCCACATCCCTCTTATAATTAAATGATCTCTCTGGTTCATAATTCTTCATCCGGTGATGTCCAGTTCTGTGAAAGTTCTTGTGTGGAAAACAGCATCCCTCCAATACAAACACCAATCGTTTTTAAGAATTCCACTAATTTTCTTCCATTACCATTTTATAAACGAATTCCATGTTTTCCTATGGTGAACGTTCATACTCGGTCCTCTCCCACTTTTGCATTTAAATCTTCCATTACACAGAGTACATCATGCATGGTGTTCTCTCTCGCTTTGTCTAGTCTCTGGTAGAAAGGGTCTTTGTTTTCTTCACCGGCATCATTCGTTGGCACGTAACATTGGATGATTGTCAGTTTGGAGTGTTTTGGAGGTTGGATTCATTCCCCTCATTGCTCACACTCCTCAATGACTTCTCCACTCCTTCACTCCTTTCTTCAGCAACAATCAGACTCCTTTGTGCAACCATCTTCTCTGATGAATATAAATTGTCTCCCCATCTCCAATCTTCATCTGTCCAGCTGGTTTTCAAGTCGATCCCATTGCTTTCTTCTGGAACACACTACACACACTCAGTCCAAGTATATCCAAATTCCAGTTTCTCTTCTCCTTGATAGCCTGCACAAATCATCCCACCTCTTTAAAGTCAGATCCAATTCTCCATAAACTTCTCTGCCTAAAGTTTGAACCAGGTGGAAGGGGTGGACAAATTATGCACTATTTGTGGCCTGGAAGTACAATTCTAGGGTCGGTGTGCATGGCTGTACAGAATTACTTTGTCGACATGTGTCTCCATGACCATAGGCAGGGAAAAAGCCTTTTTTTTAACCACAAAAGCATGAGGATGGTGTGTTTGAAGGAGATCTGGAGCATGATATTTGACTTGGTTGGTTAGATTCTCAAATGAGGAGAGTTCAAACTTTACTGCACGACTCGGACAGGAAGCAGTTTATTCATCATCACGCTGGAGAATTCCACCCTAACTACATGAGGGGGGTTGGGTCATGTCACCTTCTTCTGCACTGGGAAAGGTTCAGGACAAAAAGGGGTTGAAAAAGTTCTCGTGAAATTCCATATGGCAATTATAATTACCGGACACAAATATTTGGGCTGTGGAATAAAAGATGTTACAGATAGATATACAAGTGCTTTTCAAAGCCTTTATTTCATTGCCAACACCTTTCAATTGCATTTACTTATGCATGCAATTAATATATGGCCGTTTGCTCAACGGCCGGCAGGATAGCTTAGAGGTACGCACACTCATCTTTGAGCTGTCTAGCCTGGGTTTGAATCTCGCCCAGCTGTAAGCTGTCATCCTGGTGTTTTACATGCAATGTGATAAATCAATGTGTGTGTGTGCTGTCCCTTGGATGGACATTAAACTGGTGACCAGTATTGGAGCACTGGTTGGTAGTGGATGTTAACATCCTTTCTTTCGCATAGAGTAGGCGATTTAGTGGCAGCACCCTGAAAATTTACAAATTGCTGCCATAAATCAACAGCAACCACCAATTATAACTTTTGCCAGAGACACCACGGCATGCTCTGTAAAGTTTATGGTACATTGATGACGACGACGACAATGATCTGTGTAACACCCACAAGCTTTCTCACTGTGTTTAATGCATTTACTTCTTGCAGCATCCTACAATGTTGATGTAGCTTACCCTCTGGATCATCAGAAAAACCCAACAATCCATAGAATAAGGCATCAAACCAACCTATCAAAGGATTAACTAAAAACCTCTGTTAGCATTCTGACAAAGTGAGATGTGAGTGAAGGAAGATCACCAAAGCAAGGGGATAGTTGATAGAAGTTTCACTACAGCAGGTTGTGGAGTGATGGATTCTAACCAGTGTCATTGTGAAGTGGCAGCAACCTACCAAAAGTAAGTTGAGGGTGGAAAACAGTATACGGAATTAAAATGGATGTTAAGTGTGATAGCGGCTCAGTGTAAGTGGGCTTAATTGGCTAACTGACGCAAGGCAGTGGAAGATACCATGACTTACCAAAGCAATGTGGGGGAGGGAAAAAAGGGGGACAAGGTGATGGTGAATAACCAGGGTGAATTCAGATTGTGTGGGGTGAGTCGGTAGCAAAATCCAGAATGCAAAAATTATCAGGTGGAGGAAACAAGCAGGTTGATAAGAGAGCAACAAGAAAGACGATCATCTTTCAATCTCTACATATTTGCATTGCATTTATTCCAGATTTATTTGAAGCGAAGGTATTGGAAATATGCAGGAACCTACAATGCACAGAAAGAAAATATAACGGGATAGTCTCCTTATAGAAAGATATTTTACCAAGAATATATATGTCAATAAGGAATTCTTAACAATGGCAGGATGGTACGATTGCACAAAGTAACTGTGTTGCCTAAAAAAGAAATTAGATACCAATCACTTGAAAGGAAATCCTCATCCACACAGATCAACCAAAGTACAAAGTTAGATATTTTTGGGCAAAAACAAACACTACAAACCTTACAACAGTGAAAATTGCACAGTATTACTCCAATCACCACATCAAAACAACAACCAACCTCTTGAAAGCATAAGCAATCAGGAATAATGAAGCAATAAACAACTCTTTACAGCAGTTGTATTAAAGTCTGATGGTTCAACAATGTTAGGAACATAATAAAGTACAAACAACAACATCAAGCCTGGTAAACAAATGGAATAGACATGGGTTGCTTTGACTACATTGGCAAAGCAAACGGAGGCATAGAACAAACAGGAGCTCATGGAGTACAGTATTCCTTACGTGATCATTTTCACCTTGGATTAATGGCAAACGCTTAATGTATTGGCAATTTCCCCATTCGACTCGAATGGTTGTTGAGGATATTTGCTTTGGCGACTAAACAAGACTCACAGTAGGCTCAAGAGGATTATTTTGTTGTTCTTAGCCTCTTAGCCACAAAGAAGCGCACGCAATGATTGATTAATTCTCCACTAAGAAGGAAGATATACATTATTAATTATATAATATATATATGATCATATATATATATATTATATATTATATTTGAACAGGCTCAAGGCCTGGTGTAAAAAAAAAGACTGAAAAGAACACTAATGGCGTTCAATATGAGTTTGGGTGAGCGCAGCGAAGCACCAACCACTTACCAATTAAAATCAACCTCAAAATGGAAAATTAAAAAAATGGCAACATACAAAAAGAAAAACATGTTTGGCAGAATCAGTCTCACATTGTCCCTCACCAAGGATATCAAAAACAGAGATTTAAATCTCTCCACCACCAATTTCCCACAACATTCCTCCTGCATCTTATCGCATTTTAATTTCAAGTTCCAATTGCTACTCACAGGCAATGAAAAAACAAAAAATAAAGCGGGCGAGCAGGGAGACAATTAAGTTAGTTTCTAGGCGACAATGGCCTTGCAAGATGACGCTTGTAGTTCCCCATTAGTGTCACTTCAAATCATCTTGTGCAGAGTCTTTCTGTACTTGTCTAAAGAAGGCCTTCTTAACTGGCTCAAGTCAATCTGTGAAGCACAATGGGGAATGGGAAGAGCACAAGATACATGACCAATATATATATGATATCATATACATTATTACATATATATATATATATATTATATATATATATATAAATACATGAATGATAAATTATATATATATACATACATACATACATATACAGTATATACATTATACAATATTATATATATATATATTATATATATATAAAATAATCATAACATATACATATACGATTATCATATATATATATATAAATACCATCATATATATACATATACATTAATATATTATAAAATACATACAATATATATACATTACATTATACATATAATATATAAAAATACATAATATATAAATACATATATATATATAAAATATATAGATATATATATATATATATATATATATAATTACTATATATATACTATATATACTATATATAATACATACATATTATACATTACATATATAAATACATACATGATATATACATTACCTACACATAACATACATACATATACTACATATATCTTTATACATAATAAATATATATATATCTCTTCTTATTTCGGCTGCTTCCGTGTAGGGGTTCGCACAGCAGGATCATCGGCTCCTTTCGCTCTATCCTTCCACACTTCCAATTGACACTCCAACCCCACCCGCATGTCCGCCCTCACCGCATCCTGACCTCTTCTTTGGCTTCCTCTTCCTCCTCCTACCTGGCGGCTCCATCCTCAGCATCCTTCTCCGTATACTCCGCTTCCCTTCCTGATGCACATGTCCCAAACCATCTCATTCTCTGCCTCTCTCACTTTGTCTCCAAACCGTCCTACCTGCGCTGTCCCTCCAATATACTGCATTCCTAATCCTGTCATCCTCGGTCACTCCAACGAGAATCGCAGCATCTTACTCTGCCACCTCCAGCTTCCGCTCCTGTCTTGTTTGTCAGCGCCCACCGCCTTCCAACCATTATAACATAGTGGTCTCATACCGTCTAGTATACTTTCCCCTTCCTCTTGCAGCTACCCTTCTGTCCACAAATCACTCGTTGCAACTCTTCTCCACCCCTTCCATCCTGCCTGCACTCTCTTTTTTTCACTTCTCGAGCACACTTCTCCGTTACTTTGGACAGTTGATCCGCACAGTATTTAAACCCAGTTCCACCTTCCCCCCTCAACTCCTTGACAACCGCACCATACCACCACCTCCCTCTCATTTTACGCACATTGACTCCGTTCTTACTCCTACTGACTATCATTCCCCTTTCTCCAGTGTTTACCCCACCTCTCGGAGGCTCGCTTAGCCTGCTCCCTACTCTCCCTACAGATCATTGATTCATACCGCACATCATAGTCATGGAGACTCCAGTCTGATCTCGTCAGTCAACCTGTCCAATCACCATTGCAAAACAGCAAAGGCTCAGAGTCGATCCTTGGTTGCAATCCCACTTTTACCTTAACCGGTCCGTCATTGCCTACGACCACCTCACCGCTGTCACACTGTCCTCATACATATCCTGCACCATCCTCACATACTTCTCTACCACTCCGCTTCTCAACAATCCATATATATACTGTTTACGGTTGTGGAAATTCGCATTACACCCATAAGGGTGCCGCAGTTGAGATATTCCATAGGTACATGTTTAGTTAGCCGCAAACCCGTTGTATAGAGGAATTTATGTGATTCATCCGGGCTGCGACGCTTTTGATAGCCCATTGTTTTCGTTTCTCATTCATTATTGTCGACCATTACGCCGCCAAAACGCACAGCCACTACCCTTACCTTATCACAACTCCATCCCGCAAACAATCGCTTCGCGCCATTCCCAAAGACACCCATAACCAGACAAACCACCACCGAAAAACCCTCCACCACCTTCGCCTTTCTGCCTATACAACCAACAACCGCCACACTGTGAACATGACTTCGGGCTGTCTTAGGGCCCGTCGGCGATTGTGCCAAACGCCACCGAGACCGCGAGCGTGAATGGCGGCCCTTCGAGGGGAAAATTCGATCCAAAACGCGTCACGCCCACTCCCCCTCGACCAATGGCGAACGCGAGGCGGCTTCGGCCCCGCCTCCACGCGCGTGTCTGTGAAGTCCGTTTATGCAGATATGCGGCATCAAAGGAGAGGTTCCAGCCCCTTTTTGCCCGACCAATATGGCTGAACAGAGGGTCTGGCGTGGCCCCGCCTCCAATTCGCGTTTTGATCCGCATCTTTGCATTACTTTTTGTTCTCCCGAGGCTATTAAAAAGACGAGCTAAGGCGACTCGCTGAGCGAGAGTGCTGGAACTGGTGGAGTAAGCGGGAAGTGGGAGAAGACGTGGGCAGAGCTTGAGTGACCTGAGAGAGGGGGAGTCGAACCTGGCAGAGAAGCTGCGGAGAGTTGGCAGGGAAGCGCGACCGGCGCGAGGTCGCGGTGTGGGGTCGTCGACTCGCGCGAATCCAGGCCGCCAACCAACCCCTCTCCCTGAAGCATCAACGATTTCCCCCCCCCCCCCATTCGCCGCTGAGATTAGAAAAAAAAAAAACTGCGAAGGGGGCCCCCGTTTTTTTTTCTCCCCCCCCCCCCCACCCTAAAACTGGTGCCAACGGGACCGCTCCGCGGGCGCACCCGGGAGAGACTCGCCGACCACGCCAGGCATGAGTCGGTGCGGCGCAGCTTGCGCGAACATTGCGGGCTTGCCCCCATCGCGTTCCGAGGACGCGGGTAAGACCTCCCCGGTTCTCGGGGACCTGGCCGGATCTTCCGGGATTCACGTACATTTGGTCTACGGGCTTGGCTGGCCTCCTTAGCCTGTGAGGTGAGCTTCTCTTCCTTCTTTTGCTTTTGTGTTTAAATGTGGTTGGGCGCCAGTCTGGTGAAGTAAAATGCTGAAGTGTTGCCTTCGCGATGTGTTGCGCGTTGTAGTCGGTTTTAACCCTTCTTGCTTTCTATATTGCATTTATGATAAATTGTGACTGTAAATACGTGCTTTCCGTGCTTGTCTGCTGTGTGCGTGTGAATAAAATGCTTTCTTGCTTGAACTAGTTCCCGCTCTGCTTCGTCTCCTTCCTTTTAATCTGAGCTCTCCATCCTGCTTCACGTAAGGGTTCGTAGTGGGTTGCAACATCCCGGTTATTAATCGGAACCGTCAGGCCGACGATAACCACCGCCTCGGTTATTCCCGAAGATAGTACGGACGGGCCGCCCAAGCGGCTCGTGTCGGAGTCGACCTGCCGGCGACGGGTACGATCGCCCGTATTAACCATCCGCGTACGTTTACTTAGTAGGTGAGAATTTGGCGAACAAACCCCTATCCTACGCGGGTGGCCGATAATGGCACGATTGTGGTGAGGTCGAAAGACCAACCCGTGACTACGCTCCCGGCGTTGTTCCGGAGGGTCACGATGAAATTATCCGTTCCGGTGGCGACGCGGTCGCCGATTCGAGTACGTGGCCGAATCGCACGCGGGCGGACCAGAATTCCGTTAAACATAATATAAATAATATTACAGTTCATGCCCCGCCTTAACGACGTTCCGGCAACGACGGATCGCATATACGACGGATCTGCCACGTTACTGAAAAAAAAAAAAAAAATGAAAAAAAAATGTAGCTGAAAAATTCCTATCGCACGAGTGATGTAGCCGACATAGCGCTGCCAGTCGTATAAAAAAACAATACAATTAGTCACGCTGTACAGTACATACATAACTTCATAATGATAATAAACGATAGTGTGGCCCTGTTATAATGCGATCGTATCGAGGTCTATAAAATGTCATCGCGAAAAAGCAGGGTCGTGCTAAATCGGGATATCAAGGAAAATCGGCTTTTCAAACTGAACCAATGTTTCCACGTTACCCTAGCAAGTAAATGTACCCTTTAAATTGAAGAACTTCCGCGATATAAATCTTGTTTACAGTCGAAATTATAAACACAATTTCTTATTTGGTGAAGCTTATTCATGGTTGTTAAAACCATCGCCACTTTGAAAATACTATATCACATTGACAGGAAGCTCATTTCTTCATTTATAAATTATTGAACATCGATGCAGGATTACGTATTTATAAAACTCCAAACGCTATTTATTCATCTTTCTATTAATCGATGCGGAAGAGGAGATTGTAAGTGCTCGCGAACAAACCACGATGCGCCGTCAGGAACCGACAAAGGTAAAAAACTAACGTTGTCTTCCGTCTCTATTGGATGTGTGTTACACATTTGCCGACAGTATTCAGTACAGTAACATGACTGTACAGGTTTATCGAGGAGCAATAGGCTTACCATACTGAGCCTAGGTGATGTAGTTTTTGTAAGTACGTATGTTCGAAAACGATGTTCGAAACGAAAACGAAAAAAAAAGATGTTCGCACAACGACGACGTCGCTTAACGACGCCGTTCTCAGAAACGTAACCCGTCGTTTAAGTGGCGCATACATAATATATACTATATATATATATATAAATATATACTATATATAACATATATACATATATTACATTAGCGGTGGTCAAAAAAACAGCAAAAAAAAATAAAAATAAAAAATTCAGATGTTGTCCCAAAGCCTTAAATTATTCCAATATGCAGTCAATATCGCGCAAAAATTTTTTAAAGTTGCCTCGGAGTGTTTAGAGGTTCGCATCATATTTGGACGACTTTTAGTTCATGAGTTGTATTAAATTGGGGGTATGGTCAGGTACGATTACGGGACTTATCTGGATGTCCGAGGTGAAAAGGGAGGTGCATTTTCGAAACTCTACTGGGTCGATTTACTCTCAAAATGACTGCACCGACATTGAATTCACATACCATTTCGAAAATATGACCTAAAACAAGATTTATACATTACTGGAGTTTGAGTAAACTATACCTACTCATTTACGAATATTTTCTAATCTATAATTAAATTTGTTTGTCCGTCTAAACATTTCTAGAGTAATCGACCCCATGAGTTTCGGAAAATGCAGTTCATTTCACCTAGGGAAGTTCAGAAGTGTACGGATTGCGCATCTTAAATACATATATCATATATATATATATACATAATAATGATATTATAATACATATATTATAATTTCAATATATGTATTGTATGTTAGATATTAGATAATCGATTACACATCGGACCAAGTCCCCATTCGTTTTTAGATTTTTTTGTTCTCGATATTTGTGCAAGGAATACTAAATGAAAAATAACAATACTGGAGAATCGAATGTGGAGAAGCATGTTTACCTGATTCAACTCTGGGAGTTACCACATAACTGAGGAATGGAACTGGTTATGCCGCTGATTTACAATGACCCCATGTAGGACAGGGACCTTAGAATGTATATTGGGACTGGGCAATGTGGAATAAATCTAGTTAGACCATCGATTCAAGCAAAATAATATTCACCTGCTGTTTCGGCTGTTACAAAGGGAACTCTGCCTCAGAAGCCATCCCTTTCTGATATATGGCTAAAATCCATCTCTTGCAATTGATGTGGAATCTTCTTTCCAGTCACTCCTCAAACCTGGTTGGGCTCATCCATATTGTGATCCAAATCCCAGCAGAATTAATTTGCCATTCTATTTATCTCCAACTCCTCACAAGCAAATCTGCGACAAAATTATTCCGTAACCTCCCTATCTACGAATGTCACACCCCTTTGTCCTTCATTATGTTGTTGTATTTTATGTGCAGCCTGTGGTTGTTGATTGCCTTATTTTCTGGAAGCCAGTGTGCTGCTGATGCAGTTGCCCCTGATTACAGTAAAGCTTGCTACTCATTTGCCGACCTCAGAAGATGACGGGCTTGAGTCAACCCACTTGGAATTATTTCATTTCCACGAAAAGGGCTTGAACTCAAACCCTCAAGACTTCAAGCCAGCCACCCATTAACGTCAGTGGAACACCAGGCTTTATCCTTCAAAATGAAAATCCTTTAAATTAGAAACAAAATGGAAAATCTATCCTGATCTGTTCAACCCTGACAATATCTGGAATAAGAGTGCCCCTGCCAACGACATCTCTGGCTCATCCACGCAAACATGTCCTACTTTACCGGTTTCTTCCCCTCACTTTGGAAAATGCACAAAAAATTTGTGCCGAAGGACAAGCAATGGAATCCAAAAACCCACCCAAAAAACCTATATCTGAATGCCACAATGTGTTCACACTTTAAATCTTTACCTGCCGCATCTTTCTGCCACATTTCTTCTGGTCTCTGCATCTAACCATCTCTGCTCATCCATGTCTGCCTCCCTGCGTTGCATGCATTTCTCCATCAAATCCATTCCATTTGGCGACCATACTTATACAGTGTTCAGTGCTGCAAAATCCAGTCTTCTGGCGCTATTGGGCACAATCCCTGGATGTTCACCACTCGACACTGATTACGCAAATGGTCCAATCATCCCAGCAAGGCTGGTACTCATTTTGCCAACCTCTGGAAAGAACAGGCTGATCAACACCAATGTTATTAATTCAACGGACAAGCAGGGTTTTGACTCACGACCTTAGGTCCAGCCCCACCCTAACCATTAAGCACACAGGCAATCAAGCGTCTCTGCATCTCTCTGTCCATCAAGCTCTCGTCTTCCCGTCTGTCCATCTATCTATCTCTGCGCTTCCCGGTCCGTCATATATCTATCTCTGTCTTTCCCATCCGTCAACTATCTATCTATCTTTGCTTCTTTCCCGTCCGTCCAATCTATCTATCTATCTAATCTCTGCCTCTTCCCGTCCGTTCATCTATCCACTCTTATCTTGCCTCTTCCCGTCTGCCATCTATTATCTCTGCTTCTTCCCGTCCGTTCCATCTATCTATGTGTCTCTGCCTCTTTCCCGTCCGTTCCTCATCAATCGTCTGTCATCGGCCTCTTTCCGTCCGGTCCATCTATCAATCTGTCTGTCTTGCCTCTTCCCGTCCGTCCATCTTCATCTGTCTGTCTCTGGCCTCTCCCGTCCATCCATCTATCATATCTGTCTGTCCTGCCTCTTCCTGTCCAGTCAATCTATAATCTGCTCTTCCGTCCAGCCATCATCTCTGGCCTTTCCCGGCCAGCCATCTATCTCTGCCTCGCTCCCGTCCAGCCATCTATCTCTGATCTCTCTCTTTTGGGGGTCTATTTACTTCTGTCATGTCTCTGTATAGCATGATATTTCAAAAATGTATTGGGCCAGATATGTTCTCATGGATCAGGCATTGCGTGGTGGAGGTATGCGCTCTACCAAGTGCCCTTCTAGTTAATGTAGTTTCACTTATTTTTCTTTGCAGACATCTTCACTGTTTTGTTACCCTCACCTGAGAGGGTATTGCATTTGGATCCGTTTGTTTGTCTGTCTGTCTGTTTGTCTGCACAGAACTTTAGTGTTTTACTCCGCAACTGCTCGTCAGATTGAGAAAAAATTTTCATCATTGGAACGGCTACTCATGTAGAATGTTTTAATCATAATTATGACATCACAGGTCATGTTGTGTGGCAGCCATATTGGAAAAACGGAAAAACTTTGGACCTCTATCTCTGAAACCGCACCAAGGAAAAAATTGAAACTTGGCACATGACAAGTACTCCTCATGGGGAATAAGTGTGATTTTTTACGATGTCATAGGTGCCTTCATTATGATGTCAGAATTGCACATGTAGAATGCTACATCTGATCAGTATGAAAGTTTTTGAGGGTCATCTCGAGATAAAACGGTGCACAGAAAAAAAATTGAGACGTCATCGGTCGCGTGATTCGGTAGCCATATTGTTTAAAAAAATATTTTCAAAAATCCTCCTCTGAAGTGGCTCAACAGATCGAGGCAAAACTTTACACGCCTGACGGCCTATCCACGAGGAGCAAAAGGTTCACACATATGACATCATAGATCACATGGTTTGGCAGCCATATTGGATTTACCCAAAAACCCCTAAAAAAAATAGTCTCCAGAATGGCTGGACAGATCGAAGGGAAACTTCACACAAATGCTCCCCAAGCCTTGGGGCCATCAGGGTATTAACGAATAATTGATGTCACGTGATCTGGCAGCCATATTGGATCG
This sequence comes from Eptatretus atami, assembly GCA_035128595.1. Classification (NCBI taxonomy): domain Eukaryota; kingdom Metazoa; phylum Chordata; class Myxini; order Myxiniformes; family Myxinidae; genus Eptatretus; species Eptatretus atami. Next base: position 58,920,936 of record CM068954.1, read on the forward strand.
AGCAAAAAACTTTTTAAATTTTTTTATTTTGAACCGCTTAATCAATCGATGTGAAACTTCGCAATTGTGATCTTGTAGTGACAGGAAATATCTATCTATCTATACATTACTGAAACTCTCATCTTGTATGTATGTATGTTCCCGAAATACAGCCAAAACAGTACATGACAGCACAATAATTTTAGGGCCACCTTACTCACCATTCATATGCGGTGTGCAGTATCAAGTTTCGTTCAAATCGGGCAACAAAAAAAATTATTAAAAAATCAATTCCTGATTCAGTCAAGTACTCTTCGGGAATATTTGATCAATGCAAACAACCTCAGCGGTATAGTTCGCTGGAGCTATCTTTATTTTTTTTTCTTGAAATGATTTTTTCATCAACTGCTGTCGCATTGAGTTCACGGGTCATGTAGTATATTACTAAAACTGTCATCTTGGATATGAGGCGCTGCGAGGAGGAGTGATGTAAGGGACACATCGGCCATTTTGGAGTTAATGCCATGTAGCACTATTTTAACCCTTACCCTATCATCCGAGCCTATCATTATCATATCATTAAAAAATGTCACTACATCACTCCTCTCCGGGGCCTCATATATGTATGTAGTATGTATGTATGTATTTCCTGAAAAACAACCAAAACAGTACACAATAGCACAACATTTTTAGGCCACCTTACTCACCATTCACCTGCGGTGTCAGTATCAAGTTTCGTTCAAATCGGGCAACGAAAAAATTATTAAAAAATCAATTCCCGATTCAGTCAAGTTTTGGAATGACGATCCATAAAGCGCAAGGACAAACCATGGAGAATGTGTTGATATACCTCGAGAACCGGTTGGCCGAACGATGACTCCAGAGGTAAATGCTCAAATTTTTTTCAAGTTAAAGTTTGACCACTAAATAATATTAAAATTGTCTTTTTTTTTCTTTTTTCATCAACCGCTGTCACAACGGGAACCCAACGGGTTCACGGGTTGTCTAGTATATTTTAAAATTCAACCTGATAGGCTGCATGGTCTGGCAGTCAGAATTAATTATTTTTTTGTTTTTTCAATAAGGCTCACTTGGCTGTGCCTGGATGGGTTTGAGGGTAGACGATTATCAGCTGAAATGTGAATCCCATCCAGGTTCCTTCTGATGACGTCATCTTTGCTTTTTGCTTGTTTGGGTTCCTTTTGACGACTCCAATGTAGGACTGTACCTATTTGGTCTTCCATTTGATTTGAATTTAACTTATTTTAATCCCATTCTAAATTCAATTGAATAATGATAAATGTCATTGGTCAGGGTCAGGTATCCGATCAAAGCGGTGTTGCATCAAAGCATGACGTCTTCGTACCCCATCATCACTGCCAGCAGTTATAAAGTGGCAGTTATAGTTCTGTCTCTCATTAATTACGTAACGTATCAGTACACAAACGCCACACAAAATACACCACATAAAGCCACATAAACATCATACAAAACACATTCTGGCGAGGGTCTGCAATCTCCAATTGCTCTTTTTCTTGTTTTTATCTGTATACTTTTTGTGCAACTTGTTAATATCCACTCCCTCTAGCAGCGGTTAGTGGTTAAACCACTAACACTATTCCACGTGTAGAGGCGAAAATCACATTGCCTTCACACCCTCATGGAAAGGGGCAGCAGGGTATCATTGTGTGCCCATGATCTGGCCCTGGGTACCCTCAGCATATATGCAAAAATTTGGTGGCAATAAGCCAAGCCATTTCCAATTTTCTAAGGTCCAGACATACATACCCACAGATGATGTCTGAATTTTAATGCAACGATTCCTCTCTCTGGACCTGTGTTTTGCAAATCTCAAAATTTTGTTTTAATTTCTTTTGTTCCTCAATATGATTGCAAGTTTGAGTTGAGATCAATTTTTTTATTCTTACATGCTTTGTTTCCAAGAACTTTTCTCGCAATTTCAGCATAACATTAAAAATATAAAACCATTCCTTTCATGCCATAAAGGCACATCAGGCTGCTAAGGCAGTTTCATTGACAAGTACAGTCCTGGATGGGTCGCCACTCTGACGCAGGTTACCCCGAATGGTTATGACCCCACTGCACTGGTACTCATTTCACCGACGTCAGAAGGATGACAGGCTGAGTCAACTCCACCTGATGTTAATTCAACAGTCAACATGGGCTCAAAAGCAGCACCCTAAGGTCTCAACCCAGCCATTTTAACCACAGCTAACACCAGGCTAGCAGTTTCAGCATATACTTCATTTATTATCCTACAAGCTTCATCAATTACTTCAAAGTCAATCCCATTGCCCTCTTCATCAGAGTGGGCCATAAAAAGGTAAATAAAACAATAAACATCGTAACTCAACATTCGGGACAGGTACAAAATAAATTTTGAATGTGAAATAGTTGTACAATCCTGAAGTTTCAATACTCAAACCAACTGCTCAATATGACCTTCTCTATGTTCTACACACCATCTTATTTGCACCAACAGGATACGGATCACTTTCTGAAGGGTGTCTTGCTTTATTAGCGAGACAGTCTGAATAACTGCATCCTCCAAATCAGCAATTGTGGTTGATTTCAACGATCCCGTATCTTTCAACTTTCGCACTCATGCCCTTATTGTTTTACAAGCAGGTACATGAGATCCTGGCAATCTTCTCCAAAATGTTCTCTGCACTCTCTGCGGTGACGTTGTTTCAATGTATGCATCGTATTTACCTCCGCCACCGAAGGTGGATGGAGGTTAGGTATGTTTACACCCGTCTGTCCATCCGGTTGTTTGTTTGTCTGTGAACAGGATATCTCAAAAGGTTATGAACGCATTCAGATGAAACTTGGTGGAGAGGTTGGGTGTGTCACAAGGACGAATTGATTAGCTTTTGGTGAAGATCTGGATCCAGTTACAAGATTTAAAAAAGTAATTCTTCATCATTGAGAGATAGGGCAAAAAAACGTATGTAGAATGACATCTCAAAATGTTGTGAATGGGTTATGACAAAACTTGGTGGATGAGTTGGGTAGGTGGCAAGAACAAGCCGATTCGATTTTGTTTCAAGTCCAGATGCAGATCCGACCTATCAGTGGGATACAAAATGTAAACTGTTCAGCCTGGTGAGGGTATGAGTTCTACCGAGTGCGGTTCTAGTTAAATTGCTGTTATATTTATTACCTGTAAAAAATTAAAACATCATGTCATGGGCAATCTAAGAAAAATTCAAACTTATTTACAACCATCTTACTAAAAAAAATCTCAGCATAACTAAACAGGTCCACCTTGTACAAGTGCAAATCTGTTCTACATTTCCACATTGTCGTGGTCCCATATTATTTGTCCTTGAATTTATCAATATCAAATCCCTTTCCTCATTTGTGCAGGTGTTCCTTCCTTCTCTCATTTGAGTTTGAGATGTGAAACTAGCAAATGGTGGTCGCTAAATATGTCAGCATCCGCCTTGACCCTCACGCCAGTCAGAGACCTTCTCCACATCCCTCTTATAATTAAATGATCTCTCTGGTTCATAATTCTTCCATCCGGTGATGTCCACGTTCTGTGAAAGTTCTTGTGTGGAAACAGCATCCCTCCAATACAAACACCAATCGTTTTTAAGAATTCCACTAATTTTCTTCCATTACCATTTTATAAACGAATTCCATGTTTTCCTATGGTGAACGTTCATACTCGGTCCTCTCCCACTTTTGCATTTAAATCTTCCATTACACAGAGTACATCATTGCATGGTGTTTCCTCTCTCGCTTTGTCTAGTCTCTGGTAGAAAGGGTCTTTGTTTTCTTCACCGGCATCATTCGTTGGCACGTAACATTGGATGATTGTCAGTTTGGAGTGTTTTGGAGGTTGGATTCATTCCCCTCATTGCTCACCACTCCCTCAATGACTTCTCCACTCCTTCACTCCTTTCTTCAGCAACAATCAGACTCCTTTGTGCAAACCATCTTCTCTGAATGAATATAAATTGTCTCCCCATCTCCAATCTTCATCTGTCCAGCTGGTTTCAAAGTCGATCCCATTGCTTTCTTCTGGAACACACTACACACACTCAGTCCAAGTATATCCAAATCCCAGTTTCTCTTCTCCTTGATAGCCTGCACAATTCATCCCACCTCTTTAAAGTCAGATCCAATTCTCCATAAACTTCTCTGCCTAAAGTTTGAACCAGGTGGAAGGGGTGGACAAAATTATGCACTATTTGTGGCCTGGAAGTACAATTCTAGGGTCGGTGTGCATGGCTGTACAGAATTACTTTGTCGACATGTGTCTCCATGACCATAGGCAGGGAAAAAGCCTTTTTTTTAACCACAAAAGCATGAGGATGGTGTGTTTGAAAGGAGATCTGGAGCATGCATATTTGACTTGGTTGGTTAGATTCTCAAATGAGGAGAGTTCAAACTTTACTGCACGACTCGGACAGGAAGCAGTTTATTCATCATCACGCTGGAGAATTCCACCCTAACTACATGAGGGTGGAGTTGGGTCATGTCACCTTCTTCTGCCACTGGGAAAGTTCAGGACAAAAAGGGGGTTGAAAAAGTTCTCGTGAAATTCCATATGGCAATTATAATTACCGGACACAAATATTTGGGCTGTGGAATAAAAGATGTTACAGATAGATATACAAGTGCTTTTCAAAGCCTTTATTTTCATTGCCAACACCATTTTCAATTGCATTTACTTATGCATGCAATTAATATATGGCCCGTTTGCTCAACGGCCGGCAGGATAGCTTAGAGGTACGCACACTCATCTTTGAGCTGTCTAGCCTGGGTTTGAATCTCGGCCCAGCTGTAAGCTGTCATCCTGGTGTTTTACATGCAATGTGATAAATCAATGTGTGTGTGTGCTGTCCCTTGGATGGACATTAAACTGGGGTGACCAGTATTGGAGCACTGGTTGTTAGTGGATGTTAAACATCCCTTTCTTTCGCATAGAGTAGGCGATTTAGTGGCAGCACCCTGAAAAAATTACAAATTGCTGCCATAAATCAACAGCAAACCACCAATTATAACTTTTGCCAGAGACACCACGGCATGCTCTGTAAAGTTTATGGTACATTGATGACGACGACGACAATGATCTGTGTAACACCCACAAGCTTTCTCACTGTGTTAATGCATTTACTTCTTGCAGCATCCTACAATGTTAGATTGTAGCTTACCCTCTGGATCATCAGAAAAACCCAACAATCCATAGAAATAGGCATCAAACCAACCTATCAAAGGATTAACTAAAAACCTCTGTTAGCATTCTGACAAAGTGAGATGGTGAGTGAAGGAAGATCACCAAAGCAAGGTGGATAGTTGATAGAAGTTCACTACAGCGAGGTTGTGGAGTGATGGATTCTAACCAGTGTCATTGTGAAGTGGCAGCAACCTACCAAAGTAAGTTGAGGGTGAAAACAGTATACGGAATTAAAAATGGATGTTAAGTGTGATAGCGGCTCAGTGTAAGTGGGCTTAAATGTGGCTAACTGACGCAAGGCAGTGGAGATACCATGAACTTACCAAAGCAATGTGGGGGAGGGAAAAAAAGGGGGACAAGGTGATGGTGAATAACCAGGGTGAATTCAGATTGTGTGGGGTGAGTCGGTAGCAAAATCCAGAAGTCAAAAATTATCAGGTGGAGGGAAACAAGCAGGTTGATAAGAGAGCAACAAGAAAGACGATCATCTTTCAATCTCTACATATTTGCATTGCATTATTCCAGATTTATTTGAAGCGAAGGTATTGGAAATATGCAGGCAACCTACAATGCACAGAAAGAAAATATAACGGGATAGTCTCTTTAATAGAAAGATATTTTACCAAGAATATATATGTCAATAATGAATTCTTAACAATGGCAGGATGGTACGATTGCACAAAAGTAACTGTGTTGCCCAAAAACAGAAATTAGAATACCAATCACTTGAAAGTGAAATCCTCATCCACACAGATCAACCAAAGTACAAAGTTAGATATTTTTGGGCAAAAAACAAACAAACTACAAACCATACAACAGTGAAAATTGCACAGTATTACTCCAATCACCACATCAAAACAACAACCAACCTCTTGAAAGCATAAGCAATCAGGAATAATGAGCAATAAACAAACTTTTACAGCAGTTGTATTAAAGTCTGATGGTTCAACAATGTTAAGGACATAATAAAGTACAAACAACAACATCAAAGCCTGGTAAACAATGGAATAGACATGGTTGCTTTGACTACATGGCAAAGGCAAACGGAGGCATGAAACAACAGGAGGCTCATGGAAGTACAGTATCCTTCGTGATCAGTTCACCTGGATTAATGGCAAACGCTTAATGTATGGCAATTTCCCCATCGGACTCGAATGGTTTTTGAGGATATTTGCTTTTGGCCGACGTAACAAGACTCACAGTAGGCTCAGAGATTATTTTGTTGTTTCTTAGCCTCTTAGCCACAAAGGAAGCAGCACAGCAATGATTGATAATTCTCCACTAAGGAAGGAAGATATACATATATATATATATATATATATATATATATATATATATATATATATATATATATATATATATGTTGAACAGGCTCAAGGCACCTGGTGTAAAAAAAAAGCTGAAAAAACACTAATGGCGTTCAATATGAGTTTGGGTTGAGCGCAAGCGAAGCACCAACCACTTACAATTAAAATCACCTCAAATGGAAAATTAAAAAAATGGCAAACATACAAAAGAAAAACATTTTGGCAGAATCAGATCATCACATTGTCCCTCACCAAGGATATCAAAACAGAGATTGTAAATCTCTCCACCACCAATTTCCCACAACATTCCTCCTGCATCTTATCGCATTTTAATTTCAAGTTCCAATGCTACTCACAGGCAATGAAAAAAACAAAAAATAAAGCGGGAGCAGGGGAGACAATTAAGTCTAGTTTAGGCCGACAATGGCCTGCAAGATGCGCTTGTAGTCCCCACTAGTGTCACCTTCAATCATCTTGTGCAGAGTCTTCTGATACTTGTCTAAGAAGGCCTTCTTAATCTGGATCAAGTCAATCTGTGAAGCACAATGGGGAATGGGAAGAGCACAAGATACCATGACAATATATATATATATACATATACATTATACATATATATATATATATATATATATATATATATATAAAAATACATGAATATAATATATATATATATACATACATACATACATATACAGTATATACATATACATTATACAATATATATATATATTATATATATATAAATACATACATATATACATATACATATATATATATATATATATATAATACATACATATATATACATATACATTATGCATATATTAAAATACATACAATATATACATATACATTATACATATATATATATATAAAAATACATAATATATAAATACATATATATATATAAAATAATATTATTATATAATATTATATATATATATATATATATATATATACATATATATATATATAAATACATAATATATACATACATATATAAATACATACATAATATATACATACCTACACATACATACATACATATAATACATATATCCATATACATATATATATATATATATCTTCTTCTTATTTCGGCTGCTCCCGTTAGGGGTCGCCACAGCGGATCATCGGTCTCCATTTCGCTCTATCCTCCACATCTTCCATTGACACTCCAACCACCCGCATGTCCGCCCTCACCGCATCCATGAACCTCTTCTTTGCCTTCCTCTTCTCCTCCTACCTGGCGGCTCCATCCTCAGCATCCTTCTCCCGATATACTCCGCTTCCCTCCTGTGCACATGTCCAAACCATCTCAATCTCGCCTCTCTCACTTTGTCTCCAAACCGTCCTACCTGCGCTGTCCCTCCAATATACTCATTCCTTATCCTGTCCATCCTCGTCACTCCCAACGAGAATCGCAGCATCTTTAACTCTGCCACCTCCAGCTCCGCTTCCTGTCTTTTTGTCAGCGCACCGCCTCCAAACCATATAACATAGCTGGTCTCACTACCGTCTTATATACTTTCCCCTTCACTCTTGCAGCTACCCTTCTGTCACAAATCACTCCTGCAACTCTTCTCCACCCACTCCATCCTGCCTGCACTCTCTTTTTCACTTCTCGAGCACACTCTCCGTTACTTTGGACAGTTGATCCCAAGTATTTAAACCCATCCACCTTCCCCACCTCAACTCTTGCAACCGCACCATACCACCACCCTCCCTCTCATTTACGCACATGTACTCCGTCTACTCCTACTGACTATCATTCCCCTTCTCTCCAGTGTGTACCTCCACCTCTCGAGGCTCGCTTCAGCCTGCTCCCTACTCTCCTACAGATCATGATGTCATCCGCGAACATCATAGTCCATGGAGACTCCAGTCTGATCTCGTCAGTCAACCTGTCCATCACCATTGCAAACAGGAAAGGCTCAGAGTCGATCCTTGGTGCAATCCCACTTTTACCTTAAACCGTCCGTCATTCCTACCGCACACCTCACCGCTGTCACACTGTCCTCATACATATCCTGCACCATCCTCACATACTTCTCTACCACTCCCGGCTTCCTCATACAATCCATATATATACTGTTACGGTTGTGGAAATTCGCATTACACCATAAGGGGCCCGCAGGTGAGATATCTCCATAGGTACATGTGTAGTTAGCCCAAACCC
>CM068954.1:58931093-58962135 GCA_035128595.1 Eptatretus atami
ATAGTATGGGCGCACACTTAAAACGAACGGGGTTTACGTTCTGAGAAACGCGGTCGTTAGCGACGTCGTCGTTGTGCGAACCATCTTTTTTTTTCGTTTTCGTTTCGAACAATCGTTTTCGAACATCGTACTTACAACAAAACTAAACACACCTAGGCTATATGGTATAGCCTATTGCTCCTCGGGATACAAACCATGTACAGCATGTTACTGTACTGAAATACTGTGTCGGCAAATGTAACACTCATCCAAAAATAGAGACGGAAAACACGTTAGTTTTACCTTTGTGTGTGTTATGACGGCATCGGTGTTTTGCGCCAGCAGCTTAACAATCTCCTCTCGGCATCGACTTATAGAAAGATGAATAAATAGCGTTTGATTTTATAAATACTTATCATTGCATCGATTTATAATTTATCAATGAAGAAATGAGCTCCTGTCAATGGTGATATATATTTTCGAACAGTGCGACTTGTTTTAACACATGAAAAGCTTCAACCAAAAGAAATTTGTGTTTTAATTCGACTGTACAACCGATTTATTCGCGGAATTCTTCAATTTAAAGGTAAATTTACTTGCGCTAGAAGGTAAACGTGGAAACATTGGTTCAGTTGAAAGCCGATTTCCTTGATCCCGATTTAGCAACGACCCTGCTTTTTTCGCGATGGAATGACATTTTATAAGACTCAAAACGATCGCAATTCATAAAGGGCACACTGTCGTTTATTATCATTATGAAGTATTATGTACTGTACAGCGTACATAATTGTATGTGTTATTTTTATACGACTGGAGCGCTATGTCGGCTACATCACTCGGCGATAGGAATTTTTTCAAGCTACAATTTTTTTTCATTTTTTTTTTTTTTTAGAACTGGCAGATCGTCGTATATGCGATCCGTCGTTGCCCCGGACCGTCGTTAAAGCGGGCGCATGACTGTATAATATATATTTATATATATTGTTACGAATTCTGGTCCGCCCGGGCCGGTGCGATCGGCCACGTACTCGAATCGCGACCCGCGTCGCCCACCGAAACGGATAATTCAGTCGTGACCTCCCGGAACAACGCCGGGAGCTAGTCACGGGTGGGTCTTTTCGACCTCAACCACAGATCGTGCATTCGGCACCCCGCGTAGGATAGGGTGTTGTTTCGGCCAAATTCCACCTACCTAAGTACCGTACGTCGATGGTTAATCGGGCGATCGTACTCGCCGCAGGTCGATCCGGACACGAGCCGCTTGGGCGGCCCGTTCCGTATATCGGATAACCGCGAGCGGGTGTTATCGTCGGCCTTGACGTTTCGATTATTAACCGGGATGTTGCACCCACTACGACCGCCTTACGTGAGCAGGATGGAGAGTCAATTAAAAGGAAGGAGAACGAAGCAGAGCGGGAAACAGTTCAACAAGAAGCATTTTATTCACACGCACCACACAGACAAGCACGGAAAGCACGTATTTACAGTCACAATAATCAAAATGCATATAGAAGCAAAGGAAGGGATAAACCGCTAACACGCGCACACAACGGCAACACTTACACAGTTTTTACTTCACAGACGCGCCAACACACATTTTACACAAAAGCAAAAGAAGGAGAAAGCTCACCCTCACAGGCAGGAGGCAGACAGGCCCGCTAGACCAAATGTACGTGAATCCCGGAGAGATCGGCCAGGTCCCGAGACCGGGGAGGTCTTACCCGCGTCCTCGTGACGGCGATGGCGGGCAAGCCGCAATGTTCGCGCAGCTGCGCCCGGCGCTCCATGCCTGGCGTGGTCGGCGAGTCCTCTCGCGGCGTGCTTCCGGCGCGAGCGTCCGTTGGCACCGACGTTTTAGGGTGGGGGGGGGGGGGAAAAAATAGGGGGCCCCCCTCCGGCACTATCTCAGCGCGAATGGGGGGGGGGGGGGGATCGTTGATGCTCAGGGAGAGGGGTATGCTGGTCGGCCTGGATCTCGCGACGAAGTCGAGCGCACCCCACACCTGCGACCTCGTCGCCGTCCGCCGTCTTCCTCTGCAACTCCTCCGCAGTTCTTCTCTCCAGGTTTGACTCCCCTCTCTCAGGTCCACTAGCTCTGCCCGCTCTTCTCGCCAACTCCACGCTTAGCTCGCCCAGTTCCACACTCTCCTCTGCGAGTCGCCTACGCTCGTCTTTTTACTAGGCCTCGGGAGGAGGCGATATGCAACTATGCCGGATCAAAACGCGATTGAGAGCGGGGCCACGCCACCCTCTGTTCAGCGCATTGGTCGGGCAAAAGGGGGCGTGAACCTCCTTGATCCGCATATCTGCATAAACGGACTTCACAGACACGCGCTTGAGGCGGGGCCAAGCGCCTCGCGTTCGCCCATTGGGTCCGGAAGGGGGAAGTGGGCGTGAAGCGTTTTGGATCCGAATTTTTCCCCTCGGAAAGGCCACGCCATTCACGCTCAGCGCTCGGTGCGTTTTGGCAGCACAATCGCCGACGGGCCCTAAGACAGCCCGACATTCAGTGTTCATCAAGGTGGTGCGGTTGTTGTTGTGAAGGAGAAGGGAGTGTGGTGGAGGGTTTTCGGTGGTGGTTTGCTGTTATGGTGTCGTTTGGGAATGGCGGCGAAGCGATGTTTGCGGGATGAGTTTGTGAAGGTAAAGGGTAGTGCTGTTTGCGTTGTTGGGCGGCTTAATGGTCGACAATAATGATAGAGAAAGAAAAAATGGTCTAACTCAAAGCGTCGCAGCCCGGATGAATCACATAAGATTCCCTCTATACAACGGGTTTTGGGGCTAACTACACAATGTACGCTATGGAGATATCTCACCTGCGGGCGCCTTATGGTGTATGCGAATTTCCACAACCGAACAGTATATATATGGATTTGTATGAGGAAGCCGGGAGTGGTAGAGAAGTTGTGAGGATGGTGCAGGATAATGTATGAGGACATGTGTGACAGCGGTGAGGTGTGCGGTAGGAATGGAGGACCGGTTTAGAGTAAAAGTGGGATTGCACCAAGGATCGACTCTGAGCCCTTTCCTGTTTGCAATGGTTGAGGAACAGGTTGACTGACGAGATCAGACTGGAGGTCTCATGGACTATGATGTTCGCATGGATGACATCAATGATCTGTAGGGAGAGTAGGGAGCAGGTGCTGAAGCGAGCCTCGAGAGGTGGAGGTCCACTGGAGAGAAGGGGAATGATAGTCAAGTAGGAGTAAGACGGAGTACATGTGCGTAAATGAGAGGGAGGTGGTGTTATGGTGGCGGTTGCAAGGATTGAGGTGGGGAAGGTGGATGGGTTTTAAATACTTGGATCAACTGTCCAAAGTAACGGAGAGTGTGCTCGAGTAAGTGAAAAAGAGAGTGCAGGCAGGATGGGAGTGGGTTGGAAGAGTTGCAGGAGTGATTTGTGACAGAAGGGTAGCTGAAGAGTGAAGGGGAAAGTATATAGACGGTAGTGAGACCAGCTATGGTTTATGGGTTTGGAGGGGTGGGCGCTGAAAAAGACAGGAAGCCGGAGACTGAGGTGGCAAGAGTTAAAGAGATGCTGGCGATTCTCGTGGGAGTGACGAGGATGGACAGGATAAGAATGAGTATATTGGGTAGGGACAGCGGCAGGTAGGACGGTTTGGAGACAAAGTGAGAGAGGCCGAGATTGAGATGTTTGGACATGTGCATCAGAGGGAACGGAGTATATCGGGAGAAGGATGCTGAGGATGGAGCGCCAGGTAGAGGAGAAGAGGAAGGCCAAAGAAGACAGGTTCATGGATGCGGTGAGGGCGGACATGCGGGTGGTTGAGTGTCAATGGAAGATGTTGGAGGATAGAGCGAAAATGGAGACCGATGATCCGGCTGTGGCGACCCCCTAACGGGAGCAGCCGAAATAAGAAGAAGATATATATATATCTATATATGTATATGGATATATGTTATATATATGTATGTATGTATGTGTAAGGTTATGGTATTATTATATATGTTGTATTTATATAGTATGTATATATGTATGTATTATATATATATATATATGTATATATATATATATATATATATAGTATATATATAATATAATATCTATATATTTATATAATATATATGTATTTATCTATTCATGTATTTTTATATATATTTATATGTATAATGTATATTGTATATATATGTATGTATTTACTATATATGCATAATGTATATGTATATATATGTATATATATATATATATATATATATATATATATATATACATATATACATATATACATTAGGGTGGTCCAAAAACAGCAAAAAAAATAAAAATAAAAAATTCAGATGTTGTCTCCACAAGCCTTAAATTATTCCAATATGATTCAATAACGCGCATAAAATTTTTTAAGTTGATCGGAGGTGATTTAGAGGTCGCTCCATATGACGACTTTTAGTTTAATGGAGTTGGTTAAATTAGGGTATGGTCAGGTACGATTACGGGTACTTCTGGATGTCCGAGGTGAAAAATGGATGCATTTTCGAAATCTATGGGGTCGATTTACTCTCAGAAATGACTGCACCGACATTGAATTCACTACCATTTCGAAAATATGACCTAAAACAAGATTTATCATACTGGAGTTGAGTAACTAATCGCTACTCATTTCGATATTTTCTAATCTATAATTAATTTGTTGTCCGTCTAAACATTTCTTAGAGTAAATCGACCCACTGAGTTCGAAAATGCAGTCCATTTTCACCTAGGAAGTTCAGAAGTGTACGGATTCGCATCTATAATACATATATATATATATATATATATACATATATATATATATAAATACATATATATATTTCAATATATGTATGTATGTAGATATAGATATCGATATACACAATCGGACCAAGTCCCCATTGTTTTTAGATTTTTTTTCTCGATATTTGTGCAAGAATAACTAAAGTGAAAAAATAACAATATGGAGAATCGATGTGGAGAATGCATGTTTGACCTGAATTCAACTCTGGGGTTACCACATAACTGAGGAATGGAATGGTTATGCCGCTGATACAATGCCCCATAGTAGGACAGGGACTTAGAATGTATTTAGGGGACTGGGCAATGTGGAATAAATTAGTTAGGACATCGATCAAGCAAAATAATTATTCACCTGCTGTTTGGCTGTTACAAAGGGAACTCCTGCCCCTCAGGAAGCCATCCTTTCTGATATATGGCTAAATCCATCTCTTGCAATTGATGTGAATCTTCTTTCCAGTCACTCCTCAAACCTGTTGGCTCTCCATATTGTGATCCAAAATCCCAGGCAAATTTATTTGCCATTCTTTTAATCTCCAACTCCTCACAACAAATCTGGACAAAATTATTCCGTAACCTCCCTATCTACGAATGTCACACCCCTTTGTCCTTCATTATGTTGTTGTTATTTTATGTGCAGCCTGTGGTTGTTGATTGCATTATTTTCTGGAAGCACAGATGTGCTGCTGATGCAGTGCCCCTGTTACCAGTAAGCTGCTACTCATTTTGCCGACCTCAGAAGGATGACGGGCTGAGTCAACCCACTTGGAATTATTTCATTTCCACGAAAAGGGCTTGAACTCAAGACCCTAAGATCTTCAGCCAGCCACCTTAACCGTCAAGTGAACACCAGGCTTTATCCTTCAAAATGAAAATCCTTAAATTAGAACCAAAATGGGAAATTATCCTGATGTCAACCCTGACAATATCTTGAATAAGAGTGCACCTGCAACAGACATCTCTGGCTCATCCACGCAAAATGTCCTACTTTTCCGGTTTCTTCCCCTCACTTTGGAAACATGCACAAAAATTTGTGCCGAAGAAAGGCAATGGATCCAAACCCACCCAAAAAACCTATAATCTGATTGCCCACAATGTGTTCACACTTTTAATCTTTCCTGCCGATCTTTGCACATTTCTCTGTCTCTGCATCTAACCATCTCTGTCCATCCATGTCTGCCTCCCTGCGTGCATGCATTTCTCCATCAAATCCATTCCATTGGGACCATACTCTATACAGTGTCAGTGCTGCCAAATCAGTCTTCTGGGCTATTGGGCACAATCCTGGATGGGTCACCACTCCGACACATGATACGCAAATGGCTCAATCATCCCAGCAAGCTGGTACTCATTTTGCCAACCTTGGAAGAATGACAGGCTGAATCAACACCACATGGTATTAATTCAACGGACAAGCAGGGTTTGAACTCACGACCTTAGGATCCCAAGCCCACCACCCTAACCATTAAGCGAACACCAGGCATAAGCGTCTCTGCATCTCTCTGTCCATCAAGCTCTGCGTCTTCCCGTCTGTCCATCTATCTATCTCTGCGTCTTCCCGTCCGTCCATATATCTATCTCTGTCTTCCCATCCGTCCAACTATCTATCTATCTTTGCGTCTTCCCGTCCGTCCATCTATCTATCTATCTATCTCTGCCTCTTCCCGTCCGTCCATCTATCCATCTATCTCTGCCTCTTCCCGTCTGTCCATCTATCTATCTCTGCCTCTTCCCGTCCGTCCATCTATCTATGTGTCTCTGCCTCTTCCCGTCCGTCCATCTATCAATCTGTCTGTCTCTGCCTCTTCCCGTCCGTCCATCTAATCGTATTCAATTGTCTGTTCTCTGCCTCTTCCCGTCCGTCCATCTATCAATCTGTCTGTCTCTCCTCTTCCCGTCCATCCATCTATCATCTGTCTGTCTCTGCTCTTCCTGTCCCGTATCTAATATCTGCCTCTTCCCGTCCAGCCATCTATCTCTGCTCTTCCCGTCAGCCATCTACTCTCTGCCTCTTCCCCGTCCAGCCATCTATCTCTGCCTTCTTCCCGTCCAGCCATCTTCTCTGCCTCTTCCGTCCAGCATCTATCCTGCTCTTCCGTCCAGCTCTCTGCTGTTCCGTCCAGCCCATCTATCTCTGCTCTTCCCGTCCAGCCATCTATCTCTGCCTCTTCCGTCCACCATCTATCTCTGCTCTTCCCGTCCAGCCAATCTATCTCTGCCTCTTCCGTCCAGTCCATCTATCTCTGCCTCTTCCCGTCCAGCCATCTATCTCTGCCTCTTCCCGTCAGCCATCTATCTCTGCCTTTCCGTCACCTCTATCTCTGCCTCTTCGCGTCCAGCATCTATCTCTGCCTCTTCCCGTCCAGCCATCTATCTCTCCTTTCCCGTCCAGCATCTATCTCTGCTCTCTCCGTCCAGCCATCTATCTCTGCCTCTTCCCGTCAGCCATCTATCTCTGCCTCTTCCCGTCCAGCCATCTATCTCTGCCTCTTCCCGTCCAGCCATCTATCTCTGCGTCTTCCCGTCCAGCCATCTATCTCTGCCTCTTCCCGTCCAGCCATCTATCTCTGCCTCTTCCCGTCCAGCCATCTATCTCTGCCTCTTCCCATCCAGCCATCTATCTCTGCCTCTTCCCGTCCGTCCCTCTATCCATCTATTCTGCTCTTCCCGTCCGTCCATGTAGCTATCTCTGCCTCTTCCCGTCCGTCCATCTACTATCGATCTCTGCCTCTTCCCGTCCGTCCATCGATCTATCTCTGCTCTTCCCGTCCATCCTGTATCTATCTATCTCTGCCTCTTCCCGTCGTCCATGTTCTATCTATCTTTCTCTGCCTCTTCCCGTCCGTCCATGTATCTATCTATCTATCTCTGCCTCTTCCCGTCCATCCATGTATCTAGCTATCTCTGCCTCTCCCCGTCCGTCCATTATCTATCTCTGCCTCTTCCCGTCGTCACTATCTATCTATCTCTGCCTCTTCCCGTCCGTCCATCTATCTACTATCTATATCTATCTATCCCTGCCTCTTCCCGTCCGTACCTACTATCTATCATTCTGCCTCTCCCGTCCGTCCATCTATCTATCTATCTTGCCTCTTCCCGTCCGTCCATCTATCTATCTATCTCTGCCTCTTCCCGTCCATCCATCTATCTATCTATCTCTGCTCTTCCGTCGTCCGTCATCTATCTATCTATCTATCTCTCTCTGCTCTTCCCGTCCGTCCATCTATCGATCTATCTCTGCCTCTTCGTCCGTCCATCTATCTATATATCTCTGCCTCTTCCCGTCCGTCCATCTATCTATCTCTGCCTCTTCCCATCCGTCCATCTATCTATCTATCTCTGCCTCTTCCCGTCCGTCCATCTATCTATCTATCTCTGCCTCTTCCGTCCGTCCATCTATTACTATCTCTGCCTCTTCCCGTCCGTCCATCTATCTATCTCTGCCTCTCCCGTCCGTCTCTATCTATCTATCTCTGCCTTCCCGTCCATCCATCTATCTATCTATCTCTGCCTCTTCCCGTCCACCATTTATCTATCTATCTCTGCCTCTTCCGTCCGTCCATCTACTATTTATCTCTGCTCTTCCCGTCCGTCCATCTATCTATCTATCTCTGCCTCTTCCCGTCCGTCATCTATCTATCTATTCTGCCTCTTCCCGTCCGTCCATCTATTCTATCTATCTCTGCCTCTTCCCGTCCGTCCATCTATCTATCTATCTCTGCCTCTTCCGTCCGTCATCTATCTATCTATCTCTGCCTCTTCCCGTCCGTCCATCTATCTATCTATCTCTGCCTCTTCCGTCCTTCCATCTATCTATCTATCTCTTCCTCTTCCCGTCCGTCCATCTATATCTGCCTCTTCCCATCCAGCCATCTATCTCTGCCTCCTCCCGTCCAGCCATCTATCTATCTATCTCTTCCTCTTCCCGTCCTCCATCTATATCTGCCTCTTCCCGTCCTTCCATCTATCTATCTATCTCTTCCTCTTCCCGTCCGTCCATCTATATCTGCCTCTTCCCGTCCAGCCATCTATCTCTGCTCCTCCCGTCCAGCCATCTATCTCTCGCCTCTTTCCGTCCAGCCATCTAACTCTGCTCTTCCCGTCCAGCCATCTATCTCTGGGCAATTTTCAAAATAATGAAACCTTTCACTTAATCTTCTTTAAAACAAGAAATAAGAATAGTACATATGTAAATATCATGTTATTACATGTAAACTAACTGGAATAATATTTTCTGAAAAAAAAATAGAACACTGATAGTATAATTATGATTGTAAATATCAAAATTAGTGTCAAAATGTCTGGAGTGTAACGCATTTGAGCGTGACATTCTATAGAAGTTCCTCAAGTTAATCAATGAAAGTACATATATAGACACAGGCCACTCCTGATTTGGATGGTGTTTTTGCATAATGTGGCAAGTGGATGAATAAAAATATGTATGGAAGTGATGGTCATTGTTAGTCATAGCACTGTCGGGTAAGGGAACAATTGTACTCTCAAATAAATTTCACGCAATGTGAAATGGTTTTATTTTGAAAACAGTGCAAATTAAGGGGATATTCATATGTTAATGTTGATTTTGGAGATTTTTTTTTTTTTACTACATTTCTTGTGTCTAATTTCATATAATTTGCTTGGCTGTCATATATTTTCTTGCACACGTGTCCTTTATAAATCCTCACTCAGTGTTTGTCTGGAGTGTAACATAAGTGTCTGGAGTGTAACAAAATTTCAACTTTGCAGGTTGTTTATTATCCGGCACTATACGCAAATGATTGCAATTAAAACTTGAATGCAAGTGAATTCTTTTGTGAACATGCTTGACTATGCTATGTTAGATAACAGAGCTTTTGTACCTAGTTTATTTCATCTAGTGGATTGGAATCATTGGAAAAATTTGAAATCTGCCTAAAAATCACATCAATTATTATTTTTTTGGGGGGGGGGCATGATATCGGTATATGGTTGTATATTTTGTGAGATATATGTCACCTGCTAAAAATACACAGCAGAATGAGGTGTATTAATGTAATTTTACACTCAAAGTGTAATTTTACACTCAAATGTATTGATGTTGATACAAAAAAAATAAAAAATTAAGCAAATCCCTCAAAATGTAAACCAATTTTTTATCTGAAACTATGGGTGTCAGGAACGAAAACTAAAAACATTTAAAGACTAGACTATTGGCTATCACAAAATCACAGTTGCATTTCATGAAAATTGTTTTTCAATTTTTGACCCTTATGTCACACTAAGGCTTCATTATTTTGAAAATTGGCCCTCTGCCTCTTCCTGTCCAGCCATCTATCTCTGCCTCTTCCCGTCCAAGCATCTATCTCTGCTCTTCCTTCAGCCATATCTCTGCCTCTTCCCTGTCCAGCATCTATCTTGCCTCTCCGTCCAGCCATCTATCTCTGCCTCTTCCCATCCAGCATCTATCTCCGCCTCTTCCCGTACAGCCATCTATCTTGCCTCTTCCCGTCCAGCCATCTTTCTCTGCATCTTCCCGTCCATCCATCGCTGCATCCTCTGTGTCTCTCCATCAATCCGTTTTCTGCATCCTTCATTTCTACTCATGTACCTTATCAATAAAAAAGCAAGAAATCAGAAACAAACCTTAAAATCTGTTTCAAGTGAAAACTTAAAAAGAAAATGTGAATGTGTCTGGCTGTGTCACAGAGTGGGAAACACAACAGGCTCACTGCAATTGTGGAGCAGGAAGCTCACTTGGCCCAGCCATACCTAAAATGGTGAAATTTGACCTGGACTCACCCAGTCAGCAATCAATGACAAGCCTGGCTTTGCAAAGCCAGAAAAAGTGATGAGTCCTTGTTTCAACATACCTCACTGCGTGATACACAATTCGGATGAGGGTGGAGTCATTCGTACCAGCTCCCTTCATAGCTTTCCACAATTTTTCAGCAAAGAATGTAGGCCGGCTTCGCACACACTGTACTGCAAGATTCAAACAAAACAAACAAACAAACACATTATCCAAACAATATTCAGCCCTACGCAAGTACAGGCACATGCTTAGATTTCAATTTTGTCTTTGTCTATATTTGCTTGCTCATTCTGTTTTGGATTTTTTAGGTTCATGCTCTATCATGAGCCTTCATTTTTATCAATTAAAAGGTGTTTTATATTTTGGAAAATAAACAAAAGAAATTGCTTGCAGGAGAGATAAGTTCAGCGGTTGGAACCTAAAAAAAAAAAAAGACACATTCACTATCAAGGTTTAAGGACAGCCATTCCAATGAAAACGTTCAACACAAACTGAGAAACAAAGAGTTGAAGACAGAAAGGATGGAGACAGAAAGAGACGGAGAAAGAAAGAGATGGAGACATCATCCATCCCATCTATTGGACATACTCTGGACAGAGCATTGGTGCTGCCTAAGCATCTCCTTGGCTACTGGACACAATCCTAGATGGGTCACCACTCCAACACAGGATACCAGCAAGCTGGCACTCATTTTGTCGACCTCAGAAGGATGACAGGCAGAGTCAACCCCACCTGTATTAATTCAACAGCCGAGGGGATTTGAACTCAGGATCCTCGGATCAAAGCCCACACCTAACATTAAGCCAAAACCAGGCATAGATGGAGACAGAGAGAGAAAAACAGAAAAAGAAAACAGAGAAAGACAGAAAAAAGAAGAGAGAAAGACACAGAGAGAAACAGAAGGAGAAACAGAGGAGAAAGAGAGAGAGACTTCTTTGACCTTTTAATAAACTCCAAGGGCATTCGGTGAAGCACATACCCCACCACATAATGCCTGCTCCATGAGAACATATTGGGCCCCATACATTTTTGAAATATCATGCCAATACAGTACTATATCGTTTTGGTCCTATCTCTCAATGGTGAAGAATCACTTTATTTTTTTTAATTTTTAATATTTTAAACAAGTGAATTTGTTTCCTTACAACGTGCAATAGACATCTTGGAGCAGCATTCTCTGCCACTGAATGACTCAATGGCTCATTATCCGTGTTTTTAATATCCCATAATGTAAACGATACGTATCGATGAAAAATTGTCAGCACAATTACAAAACTACAAGCCGATGCATAATTAACATAATGTAAGAAAAACAAAACAGAAATCAATTAAATAAACATTCGGCTTTAGGAAAGAAAGCACATCTTTTCCGGAGAGTAGGGTGGGAAGAATGGTCTAGACTCAAGAGGTATGCATACACGTCTCAAAGTTGTCTAGACTGGTTGAATCCCGCCCAGCTATAACCATCACCCGGTGTTTTGCAGGCATGATGACGTGCCAATGTATGTGCCATCCCTCGGATGGACGTTAAACTTGGCGTCCCGTCTGCTGGCATTAGTTGTGGCGTAGAGATACAACGATGTCCTTCCGCAAAGAGTAGGCGAGCTATTTCCTGGCACTCTGATCAAATTTCCAAATGCCTGCGAGAAGCTACAGGGGTCACTGCATCAGCAGAACTGCCGTGCCCACCAGCAGTAATGCAACCAGCAGCCATGTGTTGCACACAAAATGAATGAATGGAGGAGAAAAGTACCTTCTGTTTGAAATGAAAAATGTAAATCTTGGCCGGTTTCTGCCTCTCTGTATTCTACACCTATTTTTTCTTGCACCCTCAGACTCTTGGCTCTGTCCCTCCTAGTCTTTGCAGGTCACACACTTCTTCTGTAATCCTCTTTTTTTAAACTATCAGAATCCAAACTTACTGCTTAATTGTTCCCTTTTCTCTTGCCTGTGGAACCAACTCCCCAGTCTGTTCAGTCCATTATTCTCTCCAGGGCTCCAAGACCATTGTTCACCACTACCTCAGGTAATCCCCCATCCATACTCAATGATCTATAACTCAAAACCCATTCCCAAGTACTCCCTTTTTCCAGTTATTTGACCCCCCCCTCTTCTAACCCTCAGCTACTTGTCGGTTGTTGTCTACGTCACCCCTCTTCTACTTCTCTTCTTCTGTGTTATCTGTGCAGCTTGTTCACCCCCATAGTGTCCTTCTCCTCCCCCCAACCCCCTCCACTCCCCTTGATCTATTCTCACTTCACACACTCTGCTTGGTGGTATTTCCCCTTTCCATTTGTCCCTTTACATTCTGCTCCAGTTCAATGAGCTCGATCAGCGTATACAAAAATATTTTGTATTCTAATAATTCATAACTTAATTATTTCGTCACAAGCCCGGTGTATTTCATTGAATACCTAGGGGCCACGGACACTGCCGGAGTAAAATGGCGACTAAAGTCCAACTCATCACCTCATCCCAATTCACCTCCTCCCTCCCAACTGAAAGGTATATTCCCCTCCCCAGTCCAAGCCGTCAACCCCTCCACCCCACCCCCTCCCCAACAATCAACTTTCCCCTCCCTCCAATGTCTCAACGACCTCCAAGCTTTGTCCCACCCTTTGATTTTGGTTCAGGTCGGATCAGAGTACCATACTAGTTGAGTATGATTTCTGGTAAAAGTATAATATCAAAAACCTACTCAGCAGTCCTTCTTGACTTGTAATCAAAGTTTTCTTTGGACGCGTTGTATGACACCGTGCCTCAACGCTTCCCCCCCCCCCCCCAAGCATGATACCAATTTCCATATTCTGTATGGGTTGTAATCAAAAGTACCTTTATTTCATGATAATAAGACGCTTGTTCAGTCTTTACAATCTACACCCACAGGCCTGAAACCTAAGACATGAAGCTGCGTGATCTCATCATAATGTGCGGAGTCAAGTCAGGCTAGTGTCCAAACCAATGGTAGAAGAGAAACAGACTGACAATCGCCGACTGACAATATAGATAACGAGCCATCCAATTTAAGTCAGAATCACAAGACCAACTATTGGATGAAAGCCAAATAACACTAAGCAACTGGACAATTTGTTGATCCAATAGAGAGTAAGACGAAGGACCCCCTTTTAGGGCATAAATTGCCAAAGAAACATGTGATTTTTCAGTCTTTGCTGCCCCCAGGATCTGGGGTAAAGGAACTGGTATGTTGTATAATGAGATTATGGTGCCAACATTCAAGACATGATCACCAGCACTATGTTATTGCATAACTCATTGGCAGGGCTACATCACACCACTGAGTACGTCCTGATGTCAAAAACGTTACATGCCCATTCTTGGTATTACATTATCTGGTGCAAATCAATTGTTTGAAATCGACTCAGCAGTCCAGGAGCCACAGAGCATCACGATGAGAACTAATTCAATGTTACTGCTTACAAAATAATATATTGGAAAAACTCAAGAGCATCTCTTCTGCTTTGAACGTTGCCAGAAAAAGCAAAAGGAAAAAAAAAAATCTTAGGAATACAGAAGGCTGAGCAGTCCTGTGTGACTGATACAATGAGTTTTTTTCCACAGTACCAGGTCAGATTTAAACAGTCTAGACCGCGACTGAATCGTAAATGGCCCCCCCTCCCTTATGACCAAAAAAAATCTGTAATTTCACAATAAAATCCAAAATTTATTGATTGGCCAGATGTGCATAGCCCCTTCCCCAAAGCCACCACCCTTCCCCCCCACCCCTTTACACTCCTCAGAATGTGCCAGGTAGCATTGCACGCTCTGTAGTTCATTGGCGATGTGCAGATGAAATTTTGCATTTGTACTTTTTTAATAATTCCAAAACAATGTGAAAAAAAACCATTCCAGGAAGTATCGGTGGTAAGTCGCTAGTACATTACAGTCCAGCATGCAGTTAGTCTGATAAATGATGATAAAGTAAAGGAAATAAAGGGTAAAGTTGAAAGGCTCCCCAAGATGGAAGACCCCCACCCAGCCTGTGCTCCTCAGGCCACATTGTAATCCGGCCTTACACAGACCTCTTCGTATCTCAAACTATCATCTTGAAAGCTTTGGTTTAAATTTTTTAAATAATTTTAAAATATCCGTTGAAAAATCACAATCCAGAATGTTTGACACATCATAACGGCCTCTCAACATTGTAAATGAGACAAAACCAGAACATATCCTTAGCTTTGCTTTTATGTACCGTATTATGAGCAACAGAAAAGCAAGTTAATTATAATTACTCTGCATTAAAGAACAGCTCAAATGAGCTAAGATCCTCGTCCTCTTAAATGATGACATCATAAAACGAATTTGACTCATGTGAGTATAGGTTTGCGATAACATTATCCTGTGCTAATGCCCGGCTTGATTCCCGGCAAACAAAATTCAAACAGCTTGCCTAGTTTTCGGAGATACATGGTATAAGGCGATTTCCATTTGCGTTATATTATGACTCAACTTTTTTTCAGAAGAATTTCCAAAATCTGGAGATGGTTACTGCCTGCGCGTGGGCTTGTCTGATAAACATGCAAGTTCACGAAGATCCGATGAAAACTTCTGGGTTGTGAAACAAAAAAATAGTCAAAAAATAGGGAATGACGTCATAAAAATTATACATATGACATTCATAGTGATTGTGAGGCGCCGCGAGGAGGAATGGATGTAGTGGACCACGGCCATTTTGGAGATAGCATAGCCAATAGCACTATAATTTAACCCTTACCCATCATCCGAAGCGTATCATCTCATATCATTAAAAAATGTCGCTTAATCACTCCTCCTCGCGCGGGCCTCATGTATCATATGTGCGGTAATTCACTTCTGCTAATGCCCTGTTTCGATCCCGCAGAACAGAATTTTCCAAAAAGCTTGCCTAATATGAATAATCTTTTTAGCAATTTCATTAGCCGGGATTTTTGAACGCTCATAACTTTTTTTTCTAGGAGGAATTTTCAAAATCGGAGATGGTTCCTGTCTGCACAGGGGTATATTTTACATAATATACGCCCCAAGTTTCAGGAAGTCTTCGATGAAAACTGTAGGCCTGTGAACAAAAAAGTCACAAGACAAACAAGGCAAGTAAGACTTAGAGATTCCTTCAAGGAGGATCTAAAATAACACATATTAAAAAAATTTTCAACACAAAAGATTAACAACAATGTCTTTGTTATTTTATTATGATTTCACCTTTGGTGATGGAGACATTATTTCATAGTGAAAGCATGGCAGTTTTTCTGGTGGGAGCTTCATGGAAACTTTTATTTGACTAAACTGTGTATGCAAAAGGGTCACTGCAATCTCACAATGTTCTGATTCAATGTTGTTCACAATTACAGGGCCGCCGTTTTTATAAAGTTCCATTATGGCCACAGTAAATGACTTCAACAACCAAAATAACAACAAAAATTTCCCCTCATTTCTTCTTTGGATACAGCATATGGCTGTGGGCAAATCACGGGCATGGAAGCTGTGCCACTGATGCAGTGCCTCTTGCAGGTTGGAGGCTGGAATTTGGAATTTGGACGAGACCTTGGGTGCCGCAAAGCTCACACAACTCTTTGCGAAGGACATTGTGAGATATTTTAACATCCACCAACTAATGTCGGCAGATAGGCACATAGTTCAATGTTCCTCAGAGGGAGCGGTGCATACATTAAAGTATCACCCTGCCTGTGAAAACACGAGGATGACAGTTTTAATAGCTCGGTCGGGAATCTCAAGACCAAGCTTCGATGTTAAGAGGTGGGTGTGTCATACCTTAGCATCCTGCCAGCCACTTCCTCATCAACTTAACAGCAACATTATTAACAAGCGCAAAATTTTTTCTGCCGGATGTTACACAAATTGAGTGCAAACTTGTTGGCAAAGGTTTAAATTGGCACCGCCGTCCATTTTGCCATCAGAGATCATTGATGTTCATTGCACTTCTACAAAAGAAACCTTGCCCCAGGGGCATTTTCACCAACTTGAGCAAGGAAAGTCTGCATCTATGAACATGTAGCAAGGCCTACCTTTTTAAAAACACATCACAGTCACACAGCCAACTTTCAACAGAAAAACGAACTTGTAACAACACACCCGCTCTCCCTCCATGGCATTTTCTCCAAGTTTCCAGTGTTGCTGACCAGAGACCAAAAATAACTCTTAAGCTTCGCACATCAGGCGCATTACAATAAACGGGTAGCATGACACATTGCCCTTGTGAAGCGCTGAAAAAGGGCACGCAGTTAGATCACGTGGGGAATGCAATTCAATGCCTCTTACATGAAGATATTTCGAGGCGAAAATTGGGGTTTTCACCTTGCTGCGTCGTGGCCAGATTCTAGCACGCCCTGCCCTTAGCTAAGCTAGACTATTCTCCCATCCTCCGCAGATAACCAGTGTAGAGGAGAAACGGATACAAGAATTGGGTGAGAAAATGGGAGCGAGGAGTGGGTGGCTAGGGAGTCTTGTAACCGTGATTTGACACGAGGGATTTTTACATTTCAAGCTTGCAATATCATGGTCGATATTCACCGAGCTATTCCACAAATCTCTCAGATAACAGCATGCCCAGCCTGCTGCCCCATCTGCAGTCACCACTTCAATACACCTGTCCCTTTCATTTCCATTCATAATGTTTCAAATTATGACGCTTTCTCCTCTTTTAATCTTGATAAGCTTCTGCTCGAAAGCTTACTGGAAATGTTCCACTCAGAGATAATTTGACTAGTAAGCTCAAAAAGTTTTCTGTTGCATATCATTTATTACCAAGGCGGCAGATCCAGGCAGTGCTTCCACTGTTTTCCAGAAGATGGTCAATTTTTTTTAACTCAATTTTCCGTCTCTCGGAATTAGTTTTGGCAGCCAGCTTATACATAATAACGGAAGGGCACTGAGAGTCGAGGCATACCTCCGCCACGCAGGCCTGATCCATGAGAAACATATTCTGGCCAAATACATTTTTGAAATATTCATTTATATATCTTTTTGCTCCTATTTCTCAATGGTGAAACAAGCCACTTTAAAAATTCTAGTAGTCGGATCCGGACCCGGATCTTCAACCAAAACTAATCAGTTCCTCCTTGTCACACACCCAACCTGTCCATGAAATTGTCATCCGGTCCGTCCAACTTTTTGAGCTATCCTGCACACAGACAGACAACAAACAGGAAGAAAGGGGTGAAAACAAACTCCTTCACTTTGGTGGCGGAGGTAACAAACTGACGCAGATACATCAACAATGTTTTCATGTGAATGGCCTTACTATTCCAAAGGGAAACTCAACACAACAGTTTGCTCTGTTCAACTATGTTCACACCTCTGATGATTTTTAGCCATGTATGCATGAAAATCACATTGATGAAAAAGATTCTAAAAATGTGAATGTGCACTTGCAAAAGGCATTCTACCTGCTATGGCAGAAATAACGTCATAAACAACCCTCCCCAAAACTAAACAAATGGCGTTATGAAGAGAAAATGGTGAAGGTGGGGAGTTTGAGTCTTCAGAGTGCTGTAAAAGCCCAATCACCAATTACAACACGAGTGAAGCAACAAATGGATAGGTTAAGTAATTGGTTCACTTTGTCCTGTCTATCTATCTGTCTGTCTGTCTGTTCCACAGAGTCAGTCTATGATCAGGGAACACTAATTTTCATTTAATGTTCATTTTGAAACTAGAACATGAAATCGCACATGCACCGGCAGCTGAGCAGTACTTGGCTCTGAAATTGAAATTGTACGGAGTTCATCCTGAGCACCACCCGCAGAGAGGAGTGAGGCAACGTTTGTTGCTGTCTGCTGTTCTGGGCAATCAAACAAATTGAAAATCATTCCAAACAAATGGACACAAACAACATGGGATGAAGAACTAATGTACCTGTTAAATGGTGGTGAAAGACAATGCATAAATGCAGTAACTTCCAAAAAACATTTTTTCTACAACCTTTAAAATCTTTATTTTTTATTCAATTGAACTATATCACTTGAACACTGTAGAACACAAGTCACATTCTTGGCACTTCAAAACTCTTCCATTAGGCAGTACTTGGACAAAAATATTCACACGTTCTCATACCCTGAGTCGCAAGTAACCATAACATTCAGCATTCCATGACAAAATAGGCGGCACCTAGTGACCTGTCACACCAGGCCAGGGGCAGATCCAAGGGGGTGGAGGGCATACACAGCATGCCCCCCCGCCCACAAACCACTTCCCTCCCATCGAAAACGTGGAACTTAGTCCAGAAACGGGGGCTTATGGCTTTGGTCTTGAATTTTTCATGTCCGTGCATACTGTGCGAGTCACACCATAATTGGGACATGTATGACAATTTTATTCATACTTGGCACAAAGCAAAGACAACACATGATGCGTATACAAAAGCACCATCATTTCCCCCCCCCCGCCCGAGATCAGATCAAGATGACCGACTGGCGGCCTTTTATTTTGAAAAAAAAAAAATCCTCAAACCATTTCTCGGACATGCATTTACCGGTTGTTCAAACTTGGCACACAGATAAATGAATGAGGCTTACATAAGCACGTCATTTTCTTTCGAGATCAGTCCAAGAATGGCCCGACTAGTGGCATTTGTTACTTAAATGTACCCCAACATTTCTCGGACATTGCATGTCTAAATTATTGTAAATGTGGCACAAGCCACAGTACATGATGGACACACATGACCCCACTATATTTTTGAAGCGTCTGATCAAAAGAGGCCGACTGGTTAGACTGCGGCCATTTAGCTGGAACATTAAATATGGGGCTTGCCCTTTAACTCTGTCCGAAAATTACTAAAACAACGGGGTTATGATCATTTTATGTCTTTTTACTTGTTTCATATGTATTGAGGTGTATAGAATCGAAGAATGTGGTCTTGCAATGAGCGATCACCCCGATGTTCTCAGATCACAGCGTATTTGAACACAGCGATCAACATGGAACCTGATTTTTATACCATCCTTGCGTTCTCTGGTGGATACTCGATGATTACAAGATTGCGGAATGCATTTGTCATTGGGGATTTTTCTTTTCTCCAACCATTCACGAACCAAGACATGTGAACCGGTATCCCAAATATCACATAATCCAGAGTCCCTATTCATTCTGTTTGAAATTTTGGCACTCAGTTGTTTTTCAAGACTCAAGAACAATGTTTTTGACGTGGGAAGTCCTCCATTGCGATAACATAGGCATTGAATGTGTTGTGAGAAGAAATCTTTGTTATGAGGTGATTCACGTCGTCGAGATGATGAAGGCAATGTTGCAAAGCGGTAATTCTGAAGGTCACTTCCATGTCAAACCTAAATCTCAATACGTCAGAGACCATTGATTTGTTTTGATCTTACATCATTTGTTTCATTATATACAATGTCTGCTTTTCATTAAATTGAATTTAATGATGAGACAAGATTGGAAAAATGTTGTTTTGAGCAAAAAAATAATTTTTCATTTCAGTACCTTTCTTTTCAGTGTATAGAGTATTTTTGTCTTATATTATACTTACATATATGCGAAATGTTTGTTTGTTGACCTTACTCCTCTGAGCTCTAGGTCATTCACACAAAAACTCTTATAGGATCACATTGTATAAACCCCTATTTAGGTGCATTGTTTGTAAAACAGTCATTTTTCTCACAATTCATAAATTATAAACACCCGAGCTATAACACCTTTCTCTACACCTGTCGCATCTCAGCAAGTCGTAGATCTCAAATACAATGCTTCATAAAAAGCCCATTT
This sequence comes from Eptatretus atami, assembly GCA_035128595.1. Classification (NCBI taxonomy): domain Eukaryota; kingdom Metazoa; phylum Chordata; class Myxini; order Myxiniformes; family Myxinidae; genus Eptatretus; species Eptatretus atami. The sequence continues at coordinate 58,951,367 of CM068954.1, forward strand.
CTTTCGGATTCAACCCGATAGCAATATATTTGGTGGTAGTAACTCCGATCGTTAAATATGGGATCAAATGTGAAAAATAACTATCAATTAAGACCTTTCCATGATCAGTCAAAAATCTGCGAAGGAGAAATCACGTGACTCTCAAATGCGCCTAATCATTGAAAAACCCGAAAAGAGTACAGAGTCAACCGACACAGTCGATTTAAAAGACATACTCAAGGGTTAAAAGAAAGTTTTGTAGAAAAAAAAGTTCGCTATTTTAAGCTAATTTCATCCAAATGTACACCTCAAAATATACATACATCGTTATAGCTTAAACGAACAGAGTACAAGAATTGTATTTGATTTTATTCGTAGATGTTTGATTAATTTCATCGTAGATGTCTCACCTCAAATGAGAAATTTTTGTGGAGTGTTTATCAATTCGTATGAAACAAAATTCAGGTGTAAAATTCAGTGAGGAGCTATCGAGTGGGTGCAGCCGCTGTAACCTTGGGCAACCATTAATTTTTGTTGATTTTCAAATGCGCTTCTGCTCACCATCACAGAAATATTCAATACTGGTGAGATGTATTTCAACTTCTTACAATATTATCAATATCTCCGACCCTTAACGATGTCTTATGTCGGGCCGTTCAAAATTACGACCTCTCGTTGTCAGGTTGAGGTTGGAGTTTGGTGCGGGTTGGTGTGTGCTATGGTCCAACGTTGGAGTTTTACACTTGCAGGGGATTAGGGGTGTTTCTAGAGCCGTTATGTAATGACTTTTTCGTACATATTTTCAAAACAAGCTGTAAAAGGACTTTTTGGACGTTCTTGAGTGAGCTTTCCAATAACTTGAATGAGGTTCTGATTGAGAATTTCTATATTAGCCATGGCTTTGCGAAGAGATCTCACTGTAACTTGTCGATGGAAGAAAAAAAGAAAAAAGTGGTGCCACCTCCTGAAGACGAAGAAGAAGAGCTGCAGCAGTAAAAATAGGTTCTTCCATCTCTATTAAAAACCAAAATGTTTTTTGTCTTGTGACACTCACTGCTTTGAGCTCCCAAAGTTAATTTTGCATGATGAAATTTTCTACGATCAGATTTTAAACCACGATGCACCTAAATAGGCGTTTTAAAAGTCATGAGAGGTTCATTTGGCCATTATTTCCGTGTTGCTCTCCAGCGTTTAATTTATTTAGCTAACATGAAGATAATTTCTTTTACTACAGTCTTCACTCCTTTACACCCTGTGTGACCTGTAGACCTCATTAGACCCTTTACAACACTCTTCGACCCTTTATACCCATTGACCTTTTGAGATGTGTCGACCATCTTCAACCCTTTCGACACTTTTCAGAACCTATAGATCTTTTCAGATCCTTTGGACAATTTAGACCGCATTTGGACACTTCAGACTTGCTTTTGCTCCTTTTGCCCTTAGACACGCTGTAGACATTTAGACGCTCTGATTGAAGACCCTAGACCCTTTAAGCACTTTATGACCCCTTTTGACCCTTATGACCCTTAAGCCACTTTATGAAATGAAAGAGATTCCCCCAAAAATAGTTTTGATGACGTTTTTCGTGCACCATCACGTCGCATCACAAGTTGCGAGATGAAATCTAAACTTGATATCCCAAGTGAAACTGATTGTTGAAAGTGAAGTTGAAACTACTGATCTGTGGATCATTGAATGGAAACCAGAAATGAAATGCTGTGAGAAACACTGATGGAAAATTGCAAAGCTAGGGGGAGTATAGAGAGAGGTTGGCAGGTTGGGACTGAAGAAGCGATGTGGAGAAGGACAGGTTCCCTGTTTGGTGGTTGGTTGCATTGAAATAACTTTGGGATCTTCCCATCAGGGCAGGTCGGCACCAAAACGGTTGCCTAGAATTGTTTCCCGCCGAGCTTTCATATATCACCCTTCATCCCAAGCAATACTTCAGAGGTACAACAAGCATGATTGGAATCTCTTCACTGGTGGAATGGAACAAGGTTGCCAAGGTTACCAGCTACCAACCATACTGCGATATCTGCCACTAAATAGCACCACTGACTTCCACGGTTCTACCAATACACCTTCATTTGAGGTGAGACATTGCTCATTCGAGGTGAGATGTTGACGAACCCGTCGGTGCGGAGTACCCTGCTGGTACTGTATAATTAGAAATAGCCTTTTGAATTGCATGAAAAAGAAACTAAAAAAAAAACGGTTCTGCTTGCTCTGCCTGACCAAAATATTATTTTTCAATGCAATGTAAATTATTTGGCATCTCCCCCCCCCCAACCCAACTTAAAATCATGGTCCGCACCTATTGACTGCATGGCAACATTACTCTCCAGGCAGAAGCACTTTCTTTTTTACTCCTGCCAGAGTATATACCTCTGCTTGAAAATAATTATGACTGTGGCTTCCAACTGCCATTAGGCAGTGTTTGAAGGAGCAAGGCATGGTACCAGACTATATGAAATGCTTCAGCATATGTCCATAGCAGTACACCCTGATCTCGCTGAATTGAGGGCTCCCATCCATTGTTGAAGAGCAGAAGCAACATATCCAGGGTAGATGACAGGTCTGAAATCAGAACGACAACGCTGAGACCAGACCTTAAGTAATTCCATTTAAGATGAAATGTAGATCATTATTGTTATCATACAACATTATCATTATCAATATTGTCATTTGTATCATAATGTACCATTATCAATTTTTCATTATCATCATGATGGCATATCATTAAGTGCCATTATGTTTATTTTTTTATTATTTTTCCATTTCATATGCATCATCATCATCCATAACATCCCTTCATTACATCCATCCTTGTTTCACTCATTCCCCTTTTTCATTTTCTTTGAAGACTTTCAGCCTGAAATGCTGGATCCACCCCGTATTAGGAATATCATCTGTAAAGTAATGATCCTGGGCATTTTCACAAGGTGCCTGGCCCGCTTGATTTAATCAAGATTGCTGACAAATAATCCATTCATCCATCCATTGGGACAATACTCTGTTCAGGTGTTGGTGCTGCTAAGCAGTCTCCTTGGGCTATTGGCACAATCCTGGACGGTCGCCACTCCGACACAGATACCAGCAAGCTGGCACTCATTCTTGCCGACCTCGGAAGGATGACAGGCTAAGTCAACCCACCTGGTATTAATTCAACAGCCAAGCAGGATTTGAACTCAGGACCCGAGGATCCCAGCCCACCATTCCCTAGCCATTAAGCTACACCAGGCAGGACAAATACGACAGGCATTTTTTTGTGTGTGTTGTGGAATCATTCTCGAGCAACTTTCTATTCCTTGCTTAATTTTTGCATTGGAATTGTTTACATACGAATTACACATTTCAAAATACAGATGGTTAATCAGACAGTTTCTGGCCGACAATGCATTGTATTTTTGTTGTGTAGTTGTAATAATCGTAATCGTAATCAGTAATAGTAGTACTCGTTGTAATACATAGTCGTATTTGTATAGCGCCTTTTGCCAACAATGCAAGCGCTAAATCAGCAATCAAGAGCAACTCATAATCATAGAAAGACATCATTTTTGGCAATATGAATTAATGAAGTGAGATAAATTCTTAAGCCTTTTCTTGAAATAAGTCAGCCTGTTGGGCATTTTCCCATAGCAATACAAACCTCTGATGCGGATTAGCATGCTCAAAGGCAAAATCCATATCCTGCACATATTTGGCCAAATCTGCTACATGTCTTGTCTTACAGAATTAAGATATTTGCAAAAGGCTCATCCTTGAGCCTCAGATTATCACAAGAGAAATCAATAAAACTGACATCAGCCTGTGGTTTCTGGTGAGGTCATGTAACTAAGTGATATAATCTTTCTATAAACAATCACAAGCTGTTCCATCCTTTTTCCAAGCTTCACCACACAACGAGATCTGCACATAGACTCATGCATGATCTGTGTTTCTGCGTGCTGTTGTTTTTGTTCATTAATTTGAGTACTGAAAGCTGTCCTAAAATTTGTTTCATACAATGACAGATGTCTTAACATGAAGGAAAACTGTGTTGTTTCTCAAGGAGAACACCAATTAGAAGGATGAATGGGGACTTATAGGTAAATCCAGAGGCACAATAACCAAACAGGGCCAGGCATTCACAGTGTCCCTCCTCTCGACTTCACACAAGACACGTTTCCTCCGTATAAGAACAAAGCATTCGGAACTACGTATGTGTGATGGGTGCAAGTACAGTCCAGATGGAGCAATACATCACATATTTACTCTGCCTGTAAGGCATGGCTAACTAAATGATAAATTATGACAACCATCAAAATGCTGTGAGGTTTACAAGGAAACTTCTTGAATTATCAAAATGACAACATTTGCATTTTGCAGCAGCACGCTTACAGCCTGCATCACACATCTTGGTAACGAAATCAACCTCAAATCTCTTCCCAAAAGGTCACTTTGACAGATGCACCACCAGATGAAAGTGTGGCACATGATGCAGTGCGAGTTAGTGACGGACCGTTAGTCCTGCACGTGACGCATACAACACAACTAGCAAATGAATAACGTGTACATCTTCTCCGAAAACAACCTTGGAAAGTGTTTTGTAAGTGATTAAAAGTTCAATTTGAAAATGATAAAAATACCATCAAGATTAGTTTTGTGTCGATAATAACATCTGTTGTGGCAACAATTGTCTAACAAACAATGAGACATTGAACTTTTATGAACATAAAGTTGCAAATTTGTAAGCCAACATGCAAATACAAACATGATCCAAACTTAATGTTTCTCTTTGTTTGGCAGTTGTGCTTCCCAAAACAATTCATTAATCAAATAAATGTTTTTTTTTTTAATTAAAAGAGATATTAACATTATCTCAGATAATCTTTAGAACACAGCTTTGATTGGAGGAAGAGTGAGAAAAAAAATGTTTGCCAACTAATTCAGTCTGTAGATGAACTTGTGAGTGGGTCATTTAAGTTGGGACAATCTTCGTGTCTTGGACGTTTTCATGTCATAAAGTTCAATTTCCTCTATTTATTTATTTTTTGATACATCACGTTTCTTTCTTTTATCATGGAGTTCATTCTATGAAACGTGATAAGCCCCAAAGTGTGGCTCGTCTATACAGCAGCCGTATCCACATGATTCACTGATTTATAATATTAATATATATTATATATATGATAAATATATATATATATATATTATATATATATATATATATATACATATCCTTGTCCCCTGATCTCTTTAGACTTCCATTCAATCCTGTACAACATACATTTTGTTCGTTTTAAATATATACTTGTCTAATCAAAAAATGTACTTCCATCGGTTCTGAATCGATAATGCTTTTCTCACGCATCATCTAGATCTTTTAATTGTCAAGGACGTTGCCGACGTCCATATGTATTACCACAAACAAGAAACTAGTGGTTTTTTTTTTTGTTTTTTTTTTTTGAAGGAGACCAATATTTTAGTTACATGATGCATAGCCATGTCCTATCCATTAAAAGAGAGCAGAAATTATAAAGCTTAACATATGGGTATGAAGGATACAAGCAGTCAGAAAAATAAAGGCAGGAAGATGTTCAAATGAATTACAAATACCAAAGCATCCGTGAAAGCCAGCAGGTCCGACTGTAATTGGAAGCTGCTAGGTCCAAGTGCTTTCCACTTTGTCAAGCCTCATTCTGTTATGACCACACAAGTACTTGATCGTTTGCTTTCCAACCAATATATTACCTTTCTTTCTCCTTCACGACCATGTTCACTATCCTCCTCATTCTTAATTACATGGAACATGCGGCTGTTCCTTCTTTTCTCCGCGGCTTAACGGCAAAACTAATAACATTTCAGGTACTTTCAAGATCTCTGATGCAGTTCGTGTGGCTAGCGCCCCAATTCTGCACACGCGCAGGATATCCAATGCTGTATAGTTTTAAAAATCAATCCCTGTCAACAAAGCTAAGCTCTGAGCAATTGACACGGGATGAACGAAAAGTATTTGGCCAAGGGACCATTACAGACATACTCTCAGCACAAAATATCACATGGGACAAACCCCATCAAACTGTGAAATACAACCATTGTGGCTACAGCAAAATTGCCTTTTCCAGCACATATCCTAGCAAGCATCTTGAAATGCGAGCAAGGCATCTCCAACAAATCGCCTATAATTGGCCTTGGTACCCTAATGGCTTCCACCTCACAAGTTCAGCTCAAAAGTCTGCGCACTTAAGAACTAATTCTAGATGGACAACCTCTGCCTTTCCCCAAATCCATCCCATGGTACCTCAGATAAACCCAGAGCAACGTTCGATTTTTTTTTTCACCTATTTTAATCATTTCTTCTGTAAAAACAAAACTTTAAAAGCCATGTCATGAGCAAACTTTATGATTCTCTCACTAAAGTTTTCATTCTTCATCTCCCCCAGCACAAATCCTTTGTAAGGTTTGTTTTCTTATATGCTGCCCTCAATGAATTTGCAAATTAAAGGATTCAATGTACCAGATAACTTACCAGGGTAATAAGAAAAAATCTAAATTCATGCAGCTATCTATCCGACCATACATTCTATCAAAGTGTTTTTCTTGTTTTGTCAACGTTCCCCTCCGTAAAAACAAACAGTCCTTACTTTGCAAAGACTCAACATCATACTGCTGAATTTTCAATTATCAATCATTTTTTAAATTATCATGTATTTATTCATACAAAATAGAAATTTATTTTAAAAACAAAAAACGTGTAAGTTGCATGCCGCTTCTTCAACATATCAAACTATCTCTAATGTTATAATGTAGCAATTATGCATTCCGAAGGACTTTTCTTGAAGCCAATTTAAAAAATCATGGAATGGACAATGCTGTCGTCCACAAACCTTGATTTCACACATTAGGGTAAAAACTTTAGACATCGGTATAGGAGTTTATAGGAAGGAAATGTTTGGTCGAAAACATCAGATCGTGCGAATGTTAATTACAAGGAAGCAGTGGATTATGCATTCCCTCCAGCCAATATGACATGCATAGTCAAGCTCCATGAGCACAAAAGGCATAATCGCCACATCACTGCCATGCAGGGATCACAGCGCAAATGTGCATCGCACACTACCTCAAAATAGCCATATCTGACAAAATAGCATTTAGAAAACGCACACAGGCGACCTCTCATCACAAGGCAATATCAGGCAAAAAGCACACTCTTACTTTTACCGTATACAGCTTCTTTGATCGTACATTTTGAGGAAAATGTTCTTGGTAATATCTAATTTTGAAGAGCAAGTATATTACAAATAAGGACACAGTTGAAGTCAATTATATCAGATAATGCATTGTTGCAAACACTGGAAAAGGTTATGAGGTAGACACACGCCAATGCAAAGACTATTTAGTCGTCCGAGGAATGTTGCCTTACTTTTGCTGTGTCGTCAAACTCAACCTCGTTAATATTGTGCCCAATCCTCTAAGCTATCTTGAAAGTGCCTAGAAGATAATGATGTCAGAAACAACACTATTGGTCTCAATAGGTTTCTTCTGTGTACTTTTCCTATTCCACCTGTGTGGCTTGTTACAAATTATCACACACATGGCTTTAGACTTTAAGCAAAAATTATCAAAAAGAGGGTGCAATCGTGGCCAAGACCGTTGAGAGCAGTGTTCATGCTACAGATTTGACGCTCAAAAAGGGCTAGTTTCACACGAAACAGCAAATCCCAAACAATTATCGATCATTCAAACCTCTGCGGCATCAGACCACTTGCCAACAAAAACTCCGGGCACATGATTGTGTGTGTGTGGTGGTGTGTGTGTGTGTGTGTGTGTGTGGTGTGTGTGTGTGGGTGTGTGTTGTGTGTGTGTGTGGTGTGTGTGGTGTGTGTGTGTGTGTGTGTGTGTGTGTGTGTGTGTGTGGTGTGTGATGTGTGTGTGTGTGTGTGTCGTGTGCTGTGTGTGTGTGTGTGCTGTGTGTGTGTGGGTAGATAGAGCTGAAGTAAAGAAAAGATATCCACAATATTCCAAACTTTTTCTGTCTATCAAGAAAAAAAGGATACTATCACCACCTTTTTTTGGAATAATAACAATAAGAACGAGACATTCATAGAACACATACAGATGCTCTGTCTCTTGAGAAACAAAGGATATGGGCCAGGTCAACGGAGCGGCAATATTTTAAATTGATCGTGATGATGTAAAATTGCGTAATAATTTTGTCGCAATGTACTGCTAAACACTGAAGGGTTTTTGGAAATTGACCAAGAACGGGATTTTTGTTTCTACACGGTGATCAGCCATATAATTCAATTGAAATAACCTAAAGATTTTAAAGGTTGTAGAAAAACAATGAATTCTCGGACGTTACTGCCCTTTATCCGGTGTCTTTTTACACCACTATTCAATAGTATATTACTTCTCCGTGTGTGGTTGCTTTGTGTTCTTCATGACATCCTTAAAAACAGCACGTTTCCTGTTTGTTATGGCAAGCAAACAAAACTGAATCATTTCCAGACAGAAGGTAAAAAAATAAATAAAATCTCACTCCTCTCTGCATATGTGCGATAGGGACAAATTCGAAGCCCAAAACACTGACTGCTAACTACAGATTTTGTTTCTGATTTCGCTTTGAAAATATAACATTCAAATGAAGTTAAGTTTTTCCTCGATCATAAACTGAAGTTTGTCGACAGAAGGACGACAGAGTAAACCAATTCACATCCCGCTTTCCCTTCACGTGCATGGTAACATAACAAATTACGATCATCCTTCTTTTTTCTTTTTCGCTCTTCGTCTTCCAAATATAGAGTTGCAAGATTTATAGGTTATGAATCCATAATTAATAAAATCCTTTTGTAGTGGTTTGAAATGTTTTACAAGTCAATGTGAACTGCATGCAAGCATTACCACGACGAGGTTGGCTTGCCCTTTGGTGTACTCAATCTGACACACGAGGTATCTACACATGTACCTATGTAGAAGTTTTGCATCTCCCTCCTTCTTGGCTGCATGTTCTCCATATCCCTAATTCACTGCTCCACCTCATTCCATTACACTTCATTTACTCAATTTCATATTCTCCAGCCCTCCCTTACCTGCCTCTCACATGCAAGTAATATGCCGATTGTCCCCTGTCTTCATGATAATGTGATCCAGCCAGGGCTCAAATCCATGTAATTGTGTTGGTTGTTCGAGTTATGAATATTACTTTTTCCTCCGTGGAGGACCACAGAATCACAGAATTTTCCGTCTGTGTAAATCTACAGAATTTTCCTCCGTGGCTTAAGACACAATCTCTCTGCGCGAACGGGGAACAAGTTTTCTGGTCTTCTCAGATGTCCTTGACACCAGGTTACACTGCTTGCTATTTCAGAGTGTGATTTGAGTACGTGCAGCAGCTCACACTAACAATCAATCACATGCCCAAAGTATTCAACAAATATCGTGTGAATCATTATCTGTCCAATAAACACTTCTCAATCATCATTCTATCATCTAGCGAATGCTTACCTTACTGGATTCATTGACATTTGGCTACTGTCTGCATCATTACTGGGCTTGGGTTTGTGCCACTTATGCAGTGCCCTCTGTAGGTTAGGGAAGGAATTATGACTTTGATGAAGGTGCTGGCAATAAAGCCGACACATTTCTCAAGGTAACATTGGATCTTTAAAGACACCAGATAATGGTGTAGATGGGCGAGCCTTTTGCTAATGTTCGTGGAAGGACAACATACTGTTGATGATTCTGCCTGAAAAAAACCCTGGGTGGTGGTTTATAGCTTTGTTGGGAATCAAAACCAGACTATACAGCTCAAAGCAAGTACATGCCTCTATAATTTCTGACATTATGATCACATAGTAAAAATAAATAACAAACAACTTCAATTTTCATTGCCAGACCAAGAAAATATTACTTTTGTTGAGTATTTGCCAGCAAAAAATCCCGTCATGAAAGGAAAGCAGTTGTCCTGTATACATAAATTTGGGTAGCTAAAGATAGCTTTTACTTTTCTTGTAACACCCTTTTTGTTCTGGAAAAGTGCCTGCGGAAGCACAAATGATGTTCGGTTGTACACAAAACAAAACCCCAAATCCCAGGCAGGAGGTGTGAAAAGACACTGACAAAATGGCATTTCCGGCTGCTCTCACAAGGATTTATTTTTACATAAGGCAAAGCGTATAACTGAAAGTGGCAGATGGAAATTAATTTGGGACTCGAAAACAGAACGGTCACTGAGAGATGTACACTTTCGCTGTTTTCCATCAGTAAGTGTTCATACTTCTTTTTACAATGGTAATATGTTGAAAGAGGCGTACAACATCCAAGACAGATGTGACAATGTGCAGCTATGCTTTTCTGTAAAATCACTTAGAGAAAATAATAAAATGGTGGAAAGATTTTCCTCAGCGAAACAAATTTGTGCCAACATATTATTTCAGCATGTGATGCATAATATTCCTCAAATGGTGTGACTAACATAGTTGATGTCAAAGTCACAGAGCTTTTAAACTAAAACAATGTTCAATGATATCTTAAACTTGGGCAAGCAAAGTTCTTCTTGGAAGGCATTTCAATTATGTTAAGCTGGCGTTTGCTTAGTGGTCGGGTGGCTGGCTTGGGATCTAGGTTGGAGTTTGAGCCCTGCTCGGCCTGGGGGAATTAACAACAAGTGGGGGGTTTGACTCAGACCTGGGGTGTCCTTGCTGGATCGGGGAAATGAGTACCAGTGTACTGTTAGTGGGGACAAGCATCAGCATTAGCTTCAGCAATGATGTCAACGTAGATGTCAACAGTGTACAGAAGCA
>CM068954.1:58962160-58986740 GCA_035128595.1 Eptatretus atami
TCTGTCCATCAGCTCTCGTCTGTCCATCTATCTATCTCTGCGTCTCCCGTCCGTCCATATATCTATCTCTGTCTTCCCATCCGTCCAACTATCTATCTATCTTTGCGTCTTCCCGTCCGTCATCTATCTATCTATCTATCTCTGCCTCTTCCGTCCGTCCATCTATCCATCATCTCTGCTCTTCCCGTCTGTCCATCACTATCTCTGCCTCTTCCCGCCTCCATCTATTCATGTGTCTCTGCCTCTTCCCGTCCGTCCATCTATCAATCTGTCGTTCTCTGCCTCTTCCCGTCCGTCCATCTATCAATCTGTCTGTCTCTGCCTCTTCCCGTCCGTCCATCTATCAATCTGTCTGTCTCTGCCTCTTCCCGTCCATCCATCTATCAATCTGTCTGTCTCTGCCTCTTCCTGTCCATCATCTATATCTGCCTCTTCCCGTCCAGCCATCTATCTCTGCCTCTCCCGTCCAGCCATCTATCTCTGCCTCTTCCCGTCCAGCCATCTATCTCTGCCTCTTCCGTCCAGCCATCTACTCTGCCTCTTCCCGTCCAGCCATCTATCTCTGCCTCTTCCCGTCCAGCCATCTATCTCTGCCTCTTCCCGTCCAGCCATCTATCTCTGCCTCTTCCCGTCCAGCCATCTATCTCTGCCTCTTCCGTGCCAGCCATCTATCTCTGCCTCTTCCCGTCCAGCCATCTATCTCTGCCTCTTCCCGTCCAGCCATCTATCTCTGCCTCTTCCCGTCCAGCCATCTATCTCTGCCTCTTCCCGTCAGCCATCTATCTCTGCCTCTTCCGTCCAGCCACTATCTCTGCCTCTTCCCGTCCAGCCATCTATCTCTGCCTCTTCCCGTCCAGCCACTACTCTGCCTCTTCCCGTCCAGCCATCTATCTCTGCCTCTTCCCTCCAGCCATCTATCTCTGCTCTTCCCGGCCAGCCATCTATCTCTGCCTCTTCCCGTCCAGCCATCTATCTCTGCCTCTTCCCGTCCAGCCATCTATCTCTGCCTCTTCCCGTCCAGCCATCTATCTCTGCCTCTTCCCGTCCAGCCATCTATCTCTGCTCTTCCCGTCCGCCTCATCTGCCTCTCCCATCCAGCCATCTATCCTGCCTCTTCCCGCCGTCCCTCTATCCATCTATCTCTGCCTCTCCCGTCCGTCCATGTAGCTATCTCTGCCTCTTCCCGTCCGTCCATCTATCTATCGATCTCTGCCTCTTCCCGTCCGTCCATCGATCTATCTCTGCCTCTTCCCGTCCATCCATGTATCTATCTATCCCTGCCTCTTCCCGTCCGTCCATGTATCTATCTATCTTTCTCTGCCTCTTCCCGTCCGTCCATGTATCTATCTATCTATCTCTGCCTCTTCCCGTCCATCCATGTATCTAGCTATCTCTGCCTCTTCCCGTCCGTCCATCTATCTATCTCTGCCTCTTCCCGTCCGTTCCATCTATCTATCTATCTCTGCCTCTTCCCGTCCGTCCATCTATCTATCTATCTATCTATCTATCTATCTACCTGCCTCTTCCCGTCCGTCCATCTATCTATCTATTCTCGCCTCTTCCCGTCCGTCCATCTATCTATCTATCTCTGCCTCTTCCCGTCCGTCCATCTATCTATCTATCTCTGCCTCTTCCCGTCCATCCATCATTCTATCTATCTCTGCCTCTTCCCGTCCGCCATCTATCTATCTATCTATCTCTCTCTGCCTCTTCCCGTCCGTCCATCTATCGATCTATCTCTGCCTCTTCCCGTCCGTCCATCTATCTATATACTCTCTGCCTCTTCCCGTCCGTCCATCTATCTATCTCTGCCTCTTCCCATCGTCCATCTATCTATCATCTCTGCCTCTTCCCGTCCGTCCATCATCTATCTATCTCTGCCTCTTCCCGTCCGTCCATCTATCTATCTATCTCTGCCTCTTCCCGTCCGTCCATCTATCTATCTCTGCCTCTTCCCGTCGCGTCCATCTATCTATCTATCTCTGCCTCTTCCCGTCCATCCATCTATCTATCTATCTCTGCCTCTTCCCGTCCATCCATCTATCTATCTATCTCTGCCTCTTCCCGTCCGTCCATCTATCTATTATCTCTGCCTCTTCCCGTCCGTCCATCTATCTATCTATCTCTGCCTCTTCCCGTCCGTCCACTATCTATCTACTCTGCCTCTTCCCGTCCGTCCATCTATCTATCTATCTCTGCCTCTTCCCGTCCGTCCATCTATCTATCTATCTCTGCCTCTTCCCGTCCGTCATCTATCTATCTATCTCTGCCTCTTCCCGTCCGTCCATCTATCTATCTATCTCTGCCTCTTCCCGTCCTTCCATCTATCTATCTATCTCTTCCTCTTCCCGTCCGTCCATCTATATCTGCCTCTTCCCATCCAGCCATCTATCTCTGCCTCCTCCCGTCCAGCCATCTATCTATCTATCTCTTCCTCTTCCCGCCCGTCCATCTATATCTGCCTCTTCCCCTTCCCGTCCTTCCATCTATCTATCTATCTCTTCCTCTTCCCGTCCGTCCATCTATATCTGCCTCTTCCCGTCCAGCCATCTATCTCTGCCTCCTCCCGTCCAGCCATCTATCTCTGCCTCTTTCCGTCCAGCCATCTAACTCTGCCTCTTCCCGTCCAGCCATCTATCTCTGGGCAATTTTCAAAATAATGAAACCTTTCACTTAATCTTCTTTAAAACAAGAAATAAGAATAGTACATATGTAAATATCATGTTATTACATGTAAACTAACTGGAATAATATTTTTCTGAAAAAAAATAGCAACCTGATAGTATAATTATGATTGTAAAATATCAAAATTAAGTGTCAAAATGTCTGGACCGGGGTGTAACGCATTTGAGCGTGACATTCTATTAGAAGTTCCTCAGTATAATCAATGAAGCTACATATATAGACACAGGCCACTCCTGATTTGGATGGTGTTTTTTGCATAATGTGGCAAGTGATGAATAAAAATATGTATGGAAGTGATGGTCATTGTTAGTCATAGCACTGTCGGGTAAGGGAACAATTGTACTCTCAAATAAATTTCACGCAATGTGAAATGGTTTTATTTTGAAAACAGTGCAAATTAAGGGGATATTCATATGTTAATGTTGATTTTGGAGATTTTTTTTTTTTACTACATTTCTTTGTGTCTAATTTCATATAATTTGCTTGGCTGTCATATATTTTCCTTGCAGCACAGTGTCCTTTATAAATCCTCACTCATGTGTTGTCTGGAGTGTAACATAAGTGTCTGGAGTGTAACAAAATTTCAACTTTGCAGGTTGTTTATTATCCGGCACTATACGCCAAAATGATTGCAATTAAAACTTGAATGCAGTGAATTCTTTTTGTGAACATGCTTGACTATGCTATGTTAGATAACAGAGCTTTTGTACCTAGTTTATTTCATCTAGTGGATTGGAATCATTGGAAAAATTTTGAAATCTGCCTAAAAATCACATCAATTATTTATTTTTTTGGGGGGGCATGATATCGGTATAGGTTGTATATTTGTGAGATTATATGTCACCTGCTAAAAAACACAGCAGAATGAGGGTGTATTAATGTAATTTTACACTCAAAGTGTAATTTTACACTCAAATGTATTGATGTTGATACAAAAAAATAAAAAATAAGCAAATCCCTCAAATGTAAACCAATTTTTTCTGAAACTATGGGTGTCAGGAACGAAACTAAAAAACATTTAAAGACTAGACATATGGCTATCACAAAATCACAGTTGCATTTCATGAAAATTGTTTTCAATTTTTGACCCTTATGTCACACTAAGGCTTCATTATTTTGAAATGCGCCCTCTGCCTCTTCCTGTCCAGCCATCTATCTCTGCCTCTTCCCGTCAAGCCATCTATCTCTGCCTCTTCCCTCAGCCATCTATCTCTGCCGTCTTCCCCGTCCAGCATCTATCTATGCTCTGCGTCAGCCATTATCTTGCTCTTCCATCCAGCATCTATCTCCGCCTCTTCCCGTACAGCCATCTATCTTTGCCTCTTCCCGTCCAGCCATCTTTCTCTGCATCTTCCCGTCCATCCATCGCTGCCTCTCTGTGTCTCTCCATCAATCCGTTTTCTGCATCCTTATATTCTACTCATGTACTCTTATCAATAAAAAAGCAAGAAATCAGAAACAAAACCTTAAAAATCTGTTTCAAGTGAAAACTTAAAAAGAAAATGTGAATGTGCTGGCTGTGTCACAGAGTGGGAAACACACCAGGCTCACTGCAATTGTGGAGGCAGGAAGCTCACTTGGCCCAGCCATACCTAAAATGGTGAAAATTTGCCTGACTCACCCAGTCAGCAATCAATGACAAGCCTGGCTTTGCAAAGCCAGAAAAAGTGATGAGTCCTTGTTTCAACATACCTCACTGCGTGATACCACAATTCGGATGAGGGTGGAGTCATTCGTACAGCTCCCTTCATAGCTTTCCACAATTTTTCAGCAAAGAATGTAGGCGGCTTCGCACACACGCTGTACTGCAAGATTCAAACAAAACAAACAAACAAACACATTATCCAAACAATATATCAGACCCTAAGCAAGTACAGGCAACATGCTTAGATTCAATTTTGTCTTTGTCTATATTTGCTTGCTCATACTGTTTTGATTTTTTAGGTTCATTGCTCTATCATGAGCCTTCATTTTTATCAATTAAAAGGTGTTTTATATTTTGGAAAATAAACAAAAGAAATTTGCTTGCAGGAGAGATAAGTTCAGCGGTTGGAACCTAAAAAAAAAAAAAGACACATTACTATCAAGGTTTTAAGGACAGCCATTCCAATGAAACGTTCAACACAAACTGAGAAACAAAGAGTTGAAGACAGAAAGAGATGGAGACAGAAAGAGACGGAGAAAGAAAGAGATGGAGACATCATCCATCCCATCTATTGGACATACTCTGGACAGAGCATTGGTGCTGCCTAAGCATCTCCTTGGCTACTGGACACAATCCTAAATGGGTCACCACTCCAACACAGGATACCAGCAAGCTGGCACTCATTTTGTCGACCTCAGAAGGATGACAGGCAGAGTCAACCCCACCTGTAATTAATTCAACAGCGAGGGGATTTGAACTCAGGATCCTTCGGATCAAAGCCCACCACCCTAACCATTAAGCAAAACCAGGCATAGATGGAGACAGAGAGGAAAAACAGAAAAAGAAAACAGAGAAAGACAGAAAAAAGAAAGAGAGAAAGACACAGAGAGAAACAGAAGGAGAAACAGAAGGAGAAAGAGAGAGAGAACTTCTGTTGAACCTTTAATAAACTCCAAGGGCATCGGTAAGCACATACCCCACCCCATAATGCCTGTCTTGAGAACATATTGGGCCCCATACATTTTTGAAATATCATGCAATACAGTACTATATCGTTTTTGGTCCTATCTCTCAATGGTGAAGAATCACTTTATTTTTTTTTAATATTTTAATATTTTAAACAATGGAATTTGTTTCCTTACAACGTGCAATAGACATCTTGGACAGCATTTCTCTGCCACTGAATGACTCAATGGCTCATTATCCGTGTTTTTAATATCCCATAATGTAAACGATACGTTCGATGAAAAATTGTCAGCACAATTGCAAAACTTACAAGCCGATGCATAATTAACATAATGTAAGAAAAACAAAACAGAAATCAATTAAATAAACATCCGGCTTTAGGAAAGAAAGCACTCTTTTCCGGAGAGTAGGGTGGGAAGGAATGGTCTAGACTCAAGAGGTATGCATACACGTCTCAAAGTTGTCAGACTGGTTGAATCCCGCCCCAGCTATAAACCATCACCCGGTGTTTTGCAGGCATGATGACGTGCCAATGTATGTGCCATCCCTCGGATGGACGTTAAACTTGGCGTTCCCGTCTGCTGGCATTAGTTGGTGGGCGTAGAGATACACACGATGTCCTTCGCAAGAGTAGGCGAGCTATTTCCTGGCATCTGATCAAATTTCCAAATGCTGCGAGAAGCTACAGGAGGTCACTGCATCAGCAGAACTGCCGTGCCCACAGCAGTAATGCAACCCAGCAGCCATGTGTTGCACACAAAATTGAATGAATGGAGGAGAAAAGTACCTTCTGTTGAAATGATGAAGAATAAATCGTCCTGTATTCCCTCTGATACTACACATACTTGCACCCTCAGACGCCTCTTGGCTCTGTCCAGGATCTTTGCAGGTCACACACTTGTAATTTAAACATCAGAATCCAAACTTACTGCTTAATTTGTTCCCTTTTCTCTTGCCTGTGGAAACCAACTTCCCCAGTAGTCCATTATTATCCGCATATGTTCAAGGGCACTACCTCAGGTAATCCCCACATATAATGATCTAATTTACCCTCAAAACCACACCAAAGATCCCTTTTTCCAGGTTATATTGACCCCCCCCCTCTTCTCAACCCCTTTCATTTGCTACTTGTCGGTTGTTCCTTTTCAACCCCTCCTTCCTCTTCTTCTTTCGTGTTTTCTCGGTGCAGCTTGTTCACCCCATAGTGTCCTTCTCCTCCCCCCCCCCTCCACTCCCCTTGATCTCATTCTCACTTCCACTCTGGCTGGTGGTATTTCCCCTTTCCATTTGTCTTCATTCTGCTCCAGCTAATGAGCTGATCAGGTATACCAAAAATATTTGTATTCTAATAATTCATAATTAATTATTTCGTCACAAGCCCGGGTATTTCAGAATACCAGTAGGGGCCACGCACACGGAAAAATGCGACTAATCAAGTCCTCACCTCATCCCAATCCAACCTCCTCCCTCCCAACGAAAGGTATATTCCCCTCCCAGTCCAAGCCGTCAAACCCCCTCCACCCCCCCCCCCGCAACTCAAATTCCCAATAGTCTCAACGACCCTCCAAGCTTTGTCCCACCCTTTGATTTTGGTTCAGTCCGGATCTACGAGTACAATCTAGTTGAGTATGATTTTGGTAAAAGTATAATAATCAAAAACCTACTCAGCAGTCCTCTTGTTGTATCAAAGTTTTCTTGGACGGTGTATGTAGACCGCTGCCTCAATCGCTCCCCCCCCCCCCACACCAATTCATACCTCTGTATGGGTTGTAATCAAAATGTACCTTTATTTCATGATATAAGACGCTATGTTCAGCTCTCTAATTACACCAAGGCCTGAAACCTAAGACATGAAGCTGGTGACTCATATATGGAGTCAGAAGCGCTAGCTGTCCAAACCAATGGGTGCGAGAGAGAAACGACTGACAAATCGCCGACTGACATATAGATTAAGAGATCACAATTTAGTCAGAATCAAGATACCATAATGAAATGCAAATAACAACGCAGACAGACTTTTTGTTGATCAAGTAGAGGGTCATAGTAGAAGGACTTTTAGAGGCACAAAATGCCCTAAAACATGTTTTTTTTTCCCCAGGTTTGGGGTAAAGGAACTGGTATGTTGTATAATGAGATTGGTGCAACATAAAGTGACACAAGCACTATCGTTATGCATAACTCATTGCAGGGCTAATCAACCCCACTGAGTACGTCCTGATAATATAACGTTTCACATGCCCATTCTTGGTTATTTACATTACTATGCAAATCAATTGTTGAAAATCATGACTCAGCAGTCCAGGAGCCACAGAGCCATCACGATGAATAATAATTATGCTTACACAAATAATATATTGGAATAACACAATCTGCTGCTTTGGAGTTGCAGAAAAAAGCAAAAGAAAAAAAAAATCTAGGAAACAGAAGGCTGAGCGCAGTCCTGGGTGACTGATACATGGAGTTTTTTTCCCCACAGTACCAGGTCAGATTAAAACAGTCCTAACACGACAGAATCTGTAAATGGCCCCCCCGCCCTCCTCCTGGTATTGACCAGAAAAATCCTAAAATTTATTGATTGGCTAGATGTGCATAGCCCCCTTCCACAGCCACCACCCTTCCCGCCCCTTTACACTCCTTCAGATGTGCCAGGTAGCATTGCAGCTCTGTAGTTATTGGCGATGTGCAGAATGAAATTTTGCATTTGTACTTTTTTATATAATTCCAAAACATGTGGAATTTCCAGGAAGTATCGAACTGCTAGTATTGCAGTCCAGCATGGCAGTTAGCTGATAAATGAATTAAAGTAAAGGAAATAAAGGTAAAGTTGAAGGCTCCCCAAGATGAAGAGCCCCCACCCAGCCTGTGCTCCTCATGGCCACGATTGTTAATCCGGCCTTACACAGCAAACCTCTTCGCTATCTCAAACATCATCTTGAAAGTCTTTGGTTTAACAATTTTTTAAATAAAATTTTAAAATATCGCGTTGAAAATCACAATCCAGAATGTTGCACATCATGAATCGAGCCTCTCACATTGTTAAATGAGAACAAAACCAGAACATATCCTTAGCTTTGCTTTATGTACCGTATTATGAGCAACAAAAGCAAGTTAATTATAATTACTCTGCATTAAGAACAGCTCAAATGAGCTAAGATCCTCGTCCTCTTAAATGATGACATCATAAAAACGAATATGACGTCATTGTGATGTATCAGGTTTGCGATAAATTATCTGTGCTAATGCCCCGGCTTGATTCCCGCAAACAAAATTCAAACAGCTTTGCCTAGTTTCGGAGATAATGGTATAGGCGATTTCCATTTGCGTTGATATTATGACGTCAACTTTTTTTCAGAAGAATTTCCAAAACTCGGAGATGGTTACTGCCTGCGCGTGGGCTTTCTGCATAAACATGGCAAGTTTCACGAAGATCCGATGAAAACTCTGGGTTGTGAAACAAAAAATGTCAAAAAATAGGAATGACGTCATAAAAAATTGATACATATGACATCATAGTGATGTGAGGCGCCGCGAGGAGGAATGATTAAGGGCCATCGGCCATTTTGGAGATATACCCCATTAGCACTATTTAACCCTTACCCTATCATCCGAAGCCTATCATCATCATACATTAAAAAATGTCCGCTTAATCACTCCTCCTCGCGGGGCCTCATGTATCATATGTGCGGTAATTCCTTCTGCTATGCCCTGTTCGATTCCCGCAAAACAGAATCCAAAAAGCTTGCCTAATTATATAGATATTTTTAAGCAATTTCATTAGCGGAGATATTTTTGAACGTCATAACTTTTTTTTCTAGGAGGAATTTTCAAATCGGAGATGGTTCCTGTCTGCACAGGGGTAATTTTACATATATACGCCGCAAGTTTCAGAAGTTTTCGATGAAAACTGTAGCCTGTGAACAAAAAAGTCCACAGAACAAACAAGGCAGTAAGACTTAGAGATTCCTCAGCAGGAGGATCTAAAATACCTATAAAAAAATTTTCAACACAAAAGATTAACAACAGTGTCTTTGTTATGTTTATTATGATTCACCTTTGGTGATGGAGGAATTATTTCATAGTGAAAGCATGGCAGTTTTTCTGGTGGGAGCTTTCATGGAAACTTTTATTGACTAAACTGTGTAGCAAAAGGGTCACTGCAATCTCACAATGTTCTGATTCATGTTGTTCACAATTACAGGGCCGCCGTTTTTATAAAGTTCCATTATGGGCACATAAATGACTTCAACAACCAAAATAACACAAAAATTTCCCCTCATTTCTTCTTTGGATACAGCAATATGGCTGTGGCAAATCACGGGCTATGGAAGCTGTGCCACTGATGCAGTGCCTCTTGCAGGTTGGAGCTGGAATTTGGAATTTGGAGAGACTTGGGGCCGCCAAAGCTCAACAAACTCTTGCGAGGACATTGTGAGATATTTTAACATCCACCAACTAATGTCGGCAGATAGGCACATAGTTCAATGTTCCATCAGAGGGAGCGGTGCATACATTAAAGTATCACCCTGCCTGTGAAAACACGAGGATGACAGTTTTATAGCTCGGTCGGGAATCTCAAACCCAAGCTTCGATAGTTAAGAGGTGGGTGTGCATACCTTAGGCTATCCTGCCAGCCCACTTCCCTCATCAACGTACAGCAACATTATTAACAAGACGCAAAATTTTTCTTGCCGGATGTTTACACAAAATTGAGTGCAAACTTGTGGCAAGGTTAAAATTGGCACCGCCGTCCATTTTGCATCAGAGATCATGATGTTCATTGCATTCTACAAAGAAACCTTGCCCCAGGGGCATTTTCACCAACTTGAGCAAAGGAAAGTCTGCATTCTATGAACATGTAGCAAGGCCTACCTTGTTTAAAAACACATCACAGTCACACAGCCACTTTCAACAGAAAACGAACTTGGTAACAACACACCCGCTCTCCCTCTCATGGCATTTTCTCCAAGTTTCCAGTGTGCTGACCAGAGACCAAAAATAACTCTTAAGCTTCGCACATAGGCGCATTACAATTAAACGCGGTAGCATGACCACTTGCCCTTGTGAAGACGCTGAAAACAGGGCACGCAGTTAGATCACGTGGGGAATGCAATTCAATGCCTCTACATGAAGATATTTCGGGCGAAAATTGGGGTTTTCACCTTGCTGCGATCGTGCCACGAATTCTAGCACGCCCTGCGCTTAGCTAAGCTAGACCTATTCTCCATCTCCGCAGATAACCAGGTCAGAGGAGAACGATACAAGAATTGGGGAGAAAATGGAGCGAGGAGTGGGTGGCTAGCGGGGTCTTGTAACGTGATTTGACACGAGGGATTTTTACATTTCAAGCTTGCAATATCATTGTCGATATCACCGAGCTATTCCACAAATCTCTCAGATAACAGCATTGCCCCAGCCTGCTGCCCCATCTGCAGTCACCCACTTTTCAATACACCTTTCCCTTCATTTCCATTCATAATGTTTCAAATTATGACGCTTCTCCTACTTTTAACTATTGATAAGCTTCTGCTCGAGCTTACTGGAATGTTCCTCAGAGGATAAATTTGATAGTAAGCTCAAAAGTTTCTGTTCATATCATTTATTACCAAGGCGGGCAGATCCAGGCAGTGCTTCCACTGTTTTCCAGAAGATGGTCAATTTTTTTTAACTCAATTTTCCGTCTCTGAATTAGTTTTGCGCCCAGCGTATACATAATAACGAGAAGGGCACTGAGAGTACGAGCGCATACCTCCGCCACGCGAAGGCTGATCCATGAGAACATATCCTGTGCCAAATACATTTTTGAAATATTCATTTATATATCTTTTTGCTCCTATTTCTCAATGGTGAACAAGCACTTTAAAATTCAGTAGTCGGATCCGACCCGGATTCTTCAACCAAAACTAATCAGTTCCTCCTTGTCACACACCCAACCTGTCCATGAAATTGTCATCCGGTCCGTCCAACACTTTTTGAGCTATCCGCACACAGACAGACAAACAAACAGGACAGAAAGGGGTGAAAACAAACTCCTTCACCTTTGGTGGCGGAGGTAACAAACTGACGCAGATACATCAACAATGTTTTCATGTGAATGGCCTCTCTTTCCAAAGGGAAACCAACACAACAGTTTGCTCTGTTAACTATGTTCCAACCTTGATGATTTTTGCCATTATGATGAAAAATCACACTTGATGAAAAAGAATTCTACAAAATGTGAATGTGCACTGCAAAAGGCATTTATACCTGCTATGGGCAGAAAAACGTCATAAACAACCTCCCAAAACTAAACAAATGGCTGTTATGAAGAGAAATGGTGAAGGTGGGGAGTTTGAGTCTTCAGAAGTGCTGTAAAAGCCAATCACCATACACACACGACGTTGAAGCAAAAAAAGTGACTGTTAAGTAATGGTTCACTTTGTCCTGTCTATCTATCTGTCTGTCTGTCTGTCCACAGACGTCAGTCTATGATCAGGGGAACACTAATTTTCATTTAATGTTCAATTTGAAACTAGAACATGAAACGCAAACATGCACCGGCAGCTGAGCAGTACTTTGGCTCTCGAAATTGGAATTGTACCGGAGTTCATCCTGCAGCACCACCCGCAGAGAGGAGTAGGCAACGTTGGTCTGTCTGCCTGTCTGGCGCAATTCAACAAATTGAAAATCATTCCAAACAAATGGACACAAACAACATGGGATGAAGAAACTAATGTTACTGTTAATGGTGGTGGAAAGACAATGCAGTCAATGGCAGTACTTCAAAACATTTTTTCTACAACCTTTAAAATCTTATTTTTTATTTCAATTGAACTATACACTTGAACACGTAGAACACAAGTCACATTCTGGCACTTTCAAAACTTTCCATTAGCAGTACTTGGACAAAATATTCACGACGTTCTCATACCCTGAGTCAATAACCATAACATTCAGCATTCAGACAAAATATGGCGGCACCTAGTGACCTGTCAGCACATGGCCAGGGGGCAGATCCAAGGGGTGGAGGCATACACAGCATGCCCCCCCGCCCACAAACCACTTCCCTCCCATGGAAAAACGATGGACTTAGTCCAGAAACGGGGCTTATGGCTTTGGTCTTGAATTTTTCATGTCCGTGCAACTGTGCGAGTCAACACCATAATTGAGACATGTATGGACGCAATTTTATTCATTACTTGGCAAAGCAAGACAACACATGATGCGTATAGCAAAAGCACCATCATTTCCCCCCCCCCCCCCGAGATCAGATCAAGATGACCGACTGGCGGCCTTTTATTTGAAAAAAAAAAAAATCCCTCAAACCATTTCTCCGGACATGCATTTACCGGTGTTCAAACTTGGCACACAGATAAAGAATGCATGGCTTACATAAGCACGTCATTTTCTTTCGAGATCAGAGTCCAAGATGGCCCGACTAGTGGCATTTGTTACTTAAAATGTGACCCCAACATTTCTCGACCATTGCACTGTCTAAAATATTGTAAATGTGGCACAAGCACAGTACAATGATGGCCACACACATGACCCTCACTATATTTTTGAGCGTTGATCAAAAGATGGCCGACTGGTAGACTGGCGCCATTTAGCTGGAACATTAAATATGGGGCTTGCCCCTTTAACTCGTCCGACAAATTACAAAACAACGGGTTATGATCATTTTATGTCTTTTTTACTTGTTTCATAGTAATTGAGGTGTATAGAATCGAAGAATGTGGTCTTGCATGAAGCGATCCCCCGATGTTCTCGATCACAGCCTGATTTGAACACAGCGATCAACATGGAACCTGATTTTTATACCATTCACTTGCGTTCTTCTGGTGGATCTCGATGATTACAAGATTGCGGAATGCATTTGTCATTGGGGATTTTTTCTTTTCTCCGAACCATTCACGAACCAAGACAGTGAACGGTATCCCAAATATTCACATAATCCAGAGTCCCTATTCATTCTGTTTGAAATTTGGCACTCAGTTGTTTTTCAAGACTCAAGAACAATGATTTTTGACGTGGGAAGTCCCTCCATTGGAAAAATAGGCATTGAATGTGTTGAGAAGAAATCTTTGTTATGAGTGATTCACGTCGTCGAGATGATGAAGGCAATGTTTGCAAAGCGGTAATCTGAAGTCACTTCATGTCAAACCTAATTCAATACGTCAGAGACCATGATTTGTTTTGATCATTACATCTTGTTTCATTATATACAATGTCTGGCTTTTCCTTAAATCGAATTAATGATTGAGCAAGATATGAAAAAATGTTGTTTTTGAGCAAAAAAATTTAATTTTTCATTTCAGTACCTTTTTTTCAGTGTATAGAGTATTTTTGTCTTATATTATATTACATATATGCGAATGTTCTGTTTGTGACACTTACTCCTCTGAAGCTCCTCAGGTCTTCACCACAAAAACTCTTATAGGATCACATTGTAAAACCCCTATTTAGGGCATTGTTGTAAACAGTCATTTTCTCACAATTCATAAATTATAAACACCCGGAGCTATAAACACCTTTCTACGACCTGTCGCCATCTCAGCAAGTCGTAGATTTCCAAATCAATGCTCATAAAAGCCCATTTCTTTCGGATTCAACCCGGATAGCAAATATTTGAGTGAGAGTAACCTCCGATCGTTAACTAGGATCAAATGTGAAAAATAACTATCAATTAAGACCTTTCCATGATCAGTCAAATCTGCGAAGGAGAAATCACGTGACCTCTCAAATGCGCGCTAATCATTGAAAACCCGAAAAGAGTACAAGTACAACCGACACAGTCGATTAAAGACATTAACTCCAAGGGTTAAAAGAAAGTTTGATAGCAAAAAAAGTGCTATTTTAGCTAATTTCACCAAATGTACACCTCAAAATATACATACATCGTTATAGCCTTAAACGAACCGGAGTACAAGATTGTATTTGATTTTTGATTCGTAGATGTTTGATTAATTTCATCGTAGATGTCTCCACCTCAAATGAGGAAATTTTTGTGGAGTTGTTTATCACTTCGTATTGAAACAAAATTCAGGTGTAAAAATTCAGTGAGGAGCTATCGCAGTGGGTGCAGCCGGCTGTAACCTTGGCAACCATTTAATTTTTGTTGATTTCAAATGCTTCTGCTCACCATCACAGAAATATTCAATCACTGGTGAGATGTATTTCAACTTCTTACAATATTATCAATATCTCCGACCTTAACGATGTCTTATGTCGGGCCGTTCAAAATTACGACCTCTCGTGTCAGGTTTGAGGTTTGGAGTTCTGGTGGGTGGTGTGTGTAGGTCCAACGTTGAGTTTTACACTTGCAGGGGATTAGGGGTGTTTCTAGAGCCGTTATGTAATGATTTTTCGTTACATATTTAAAACAAGCTGAAAAGGACTTTTTTGGACGTTCTGAGTGAGCTTTCCCATAACTTGAATGAGGTTCTGATTGAGAGATTTCTATATTAGCCATGCTTTGCGAAGAGATCTCACTGTAACTTGTCGATGGAAGAAAACAAAGAAAAAAGTGGTGCCACCTCCCGTGAAGAGGAAGAAGAATGAGGCTGCAGCAGTAAAATAGGTTTTCCATCTCTATTATAAAACCAAAATGTTTTTTGTTTGTGACTCACTGCTTTGAGCTCCCAAAGTTAATTTGCAATGATGAAACTTTCTACGATCAGATTTTAAACCACGTGCACTAAATTAGGCGTTTAAAGTCATGAGGAGGTCATTTGGCCATTATTTCCGTTGTGCTTCTCCAGCGTTAATTTATTAGCTAACATGAGATAATTTCTTTTACTACAGTCTTCATCCTTTACCCCTGTGTGACTGTAGACCTCATTAGACCACTTTAAACACTTCTTCGACCTTTATACCCATCGACCTTTTGAGATGTGTCGACATCTTCAACCCTTTTCACACTTTTCAGACCTATAGATCTTTTCAGATCCTTTGACATCTTTAGACACGCATTTTGGACACTTCAGACTTGCTTTTGCTCCTTTTGCCTTAGACACCTGTAGACATTTAGACGCCTGATTGAAGACCCTAGACCTTTAAGCACTTTAGACCCCTTTGACCTTATGACCCTTAAGCCACTTTATGAAAATGAAAGAGATTCCCCCAAAAATAGTTTTGATGACGTTTTTCGTGCACCATCACGTCGCATCACAAGTTGGATGATGAAATCAAACTGATATCCCAAAGTGAAACTGATTGTTGAAAAGTGAAGTTGAAACTACTGATTCTGTGATCATTGAATGGAAACCAGAATGAAATGCTGTGAGAAACCACTGATGGAAATTGCAAAGGCTAGGGGGAGTATAGAGAGAGGTGGCAGTTGGGGACTGAAGAAGCGATGTGGAGAAGGACAGGTTCCCTGTTTGGTGCGTGGTTGCATTGAAATAACTTTGGGATCTTCCCATCAGGGCAGGTCGCCAAAACGTTTTGCCTGAATTGTTTCCCGCCGAGCTTTATATATCACCCTCACTCCCAAGCAATACTTCAGAGGTACAACAAGCATGGATTGGAATCTCTTCACTGGTGGGAATGGAACAAGGTTGCCAAGGTTACCAGCTACCACCTACTGCGAATCTGCCACTAAATAGCACCACTGACTTCCCGTTCTACCAATACACACTCATTTGAGGTGAGAACATTGCTCATTCGAGGTGAGATGTTGACGAACCCGTCGGTGCGGAGTACCCGCTGGTACTGTATAATTAGAAATAGCCTTTGAATTGCATGAAAAAGAAACTAAAAAAAAACGGTTCTGCTTGCTCTGCCTTGACCAAAATATATTTTTCAATGCAATGTAAATTATTTGGCATCTCCCCCCCCCAACCCAACTTTAAAATCATGGTCCGCACCTATTGACTGCATGGCAACATTACTCTCCAGGCAGAAGCCACTTTCTTTTTTACTCCTGCCAGAGTATATACCTCTGCTTTGAAAAATAAATTATGACTGTGCTTCCAACTGCCATAGGCAGTGTTTGAAGGAGCAAGGCATGGCTACCAGACTATAATGAAATGCTTCAGCATATGTCCA
Organism: Eptatretus atami; assembly: GCA_035128595.1. Lineage (NCBI taxonomy): Eukaryota > Metazoa > Chordata > Myxini > Myxiniformes > Myxinidae > Eptatretus > Eptatretus atami. Next base: position 58,978,482 of record CM068954.1, read on the forward strand.
TAGAGTACGACCCGATCTCGTCTGAATTGAGGCTCCATCCATTGTTGGAACGAGCAGAAGCATACATATCCAGGGTAGATGACAGGTCTGAAATCAGAACGACAACCTGAGACCGACCTTAGTAATTCCATTTAAGATGAAATGTAGATCATTATTGTTATCATACAACATTATCATTATCAATATTGTCATTTGTATCAATAATGTACATTATTCAATTTTTCATTATCATCTATGATGGCATATCATTAAGTGCCATTAATGTTTATTTTTTTATTTCATTTCCATTTTCAAATATCATCATCATTCCAACATCCCTTCATTATCCATCCTTGTTTCACATCATTCCCCTTTTTCATTTTCTTTGAAGACTTTCGCCTGAAATGCTGGATCCACCCCGTATTGGAATATCATCTGTAAGTAATGATGCCTGGGCATTTCACAAGGCTGCCTGCCCGCTTGATTTAATCAAGATTGCTGACAAATAATCCATCCATCCATCCATTGGGACAATACTCTGTGCAGAGTGTTGGTGCTGCTTAAGCAGTCTCCTTGGCTATTGGGCCAGCAATCCTGGACGGTCGCCACTCCGACACAGATACCAGCAAGCTGGCACTCATTCTTGGCCGACCTCGGAAGGATGACAAGGCTAAGTCAAACCCACCTGGGTATTATCTCAAAACAGCCAAGCAGGATTTGAACTCAGGACCCGGGATCCAAACCCACCATTCCCTAGCCATTTAAGCTACACACCAGGCAGGACAAATACGACAGGCATTTTTTTTGTTGTTTGTGGAAATCATTCTCGACAGCAAACTTCTATTCCTTGTTAATTTTGCATTGGAAATTGTTTACATACGAATTACAACATTTCAAAATACAGATGGTTATCATGACCAGTTTCCTGGCCGACAATGCATTGTATTTTGTTGTGTAGTTGAATAATCGTAATCGTAACAGTAATAGCTAGTACTCGTGTAATATCAGTCGTATTTGTATAGCGCCTTTTGCCACCAATCAAGCGCTAAATCATGCAATAAGAGCAACACTCATAATCATAAAGACATCATTTTTGGCAATATGAATTAATGAAGTGAGCATAAATTCTTAAGCTTTTCTGAAATAATCAGCCTGTTGCGCATTTCCATAGCAAATACAACCCTCTGATGCGGATAGCATGCTCAAAGGGCCAAAATCCATATCCTGCACATATTTGCGCAATCTGCTAATGTCTTTGTCTACAGAATTAAGATATTTGCAAAAGCTCATCCTTGAGCCTCAGATTATCACAAGAAAATCAATAAAACTGACACGCCTGTGGTTCTGGTGTGAGGTCATGTAACTAGTGATATAATCTTTCTATAAACGAATCACAAAGCTGTTTGCCATCCTTTTTCCAAGCCTTCACTAACAACGAGATCTTTGCCATAGACTCATGCATGATCTGTGTTTTCTGCGTGCTGTTGTTTTTGTTCATTTTATTTTGAGTACTGAAGCTGTCCTAAAATTTGTTTCATACAATGACAGATGTCTTAACATGAAGAAAACTGTGTGTTTCTCAAGGAGAACACCAATTAGAAGGATGAAGGGGACTTATAGGTAAATCAGAGCCACAATAACCAAACAGGGCCAGGATTCACATGTCCTCCTCTCGACTTCACACAAGACACGTTTCCTCCCGTATAAGACAAAATTCGGACTACGTATGTCGTGATGGGCAAGTAACAGTCCAGATGGAGCAATTACATCACATATTTACCTCTGCCTGTAAGGCATGGCTACTAAATGATAATATATATGACAACCATCAAAATGCTGTGAGGTTACAAGGAAACTTCTTGGAATTATCAAAATGACACACTTTGCATTTGCAGCAGCACGCTTACAGCCTGCATCAACACATTTGGTAACGAAATCAACCTCAAATCTCTTCCCAAAAGGTCACTTTGACAGATGCACCACCAGATGGAAAGTGTGGCACATGATGCAGTGGAGTTAGTGACGGACCGTTAGTCTGCACGTGAGCATCAACACAACTAGCAAAGAATATACGTGTACATCTTCTCCGAAAACACTTGGAAAGTGTTTTAGTAAGTGATAAAAGTTCAATTTGAAAATTAAAAATACACATCAAGATTAGTTTTTTGTGTCGATAATAACACGTGTTGGGCAACAATTGTCAAAAACAATGAGAAATTGAACTTTTATGAACATAAAGTTGCAAATTTGAACCACATGCAAATACAAACATGATCCAAACTTAATGTTCTCCTTGTTTGGAGTTGTGCCTTCCCAAACAATTCATATAATCAAATAATGTTTTTTTTTTTAATTTAAAAGAGATATTACATTATTCTCAGATAATCTTTAGAACACAGCTTTTGATTGGAGGAAGATGAGAAAAAAAATGTTTGCCAAATAATTCAGTCTGTAATGACTATGTGAGTGGGTCATTTAAGTTGGGAAATCTTCGTGTCTTGGAACGTTCATGTCACATAAAGTTAATTCCTCTATTTATTTATTTTTTGATAATCAGTTTCTTTCTTTTTCATGGAGTTCATTCTATGAAACGTGATAAGCCCCAAAGGTGGCTCGTCTATACAAGAGCCGTATCCACATGATTCGCACTGATTATATATATTAATATATTTATATATATGATAATATATTATATATATATATTATATATATAATATATATATATATAATATCTTGTCCCTGATCTCTCTTAGACTTCATTCAATTCCTGTACAACATACATTTGTTCGTTAAATACTTATACTGTCTAATCACAAAATGTACTTCATCCGGTTCTGAATCGATAATGCTTTCTCTCACGCATCATCTTCGATCTTTTAATGTCAAGACTTGCGACGTCCATAGTGTTATTAACCATTCAACAAGAAACTAGTGTTTTTTTTTTTTGCTTTTTTTTCGTAAGGAGACCAATAATTTTAGTTACAGATGCATAGCCATGTTCCTAATCCATTAAAAGAGAGCAGAAATTAAAAGCTTAACATATGGGTATGAGGATACAGCAGTCAGAAAAATAAGGCAGGAAGATGTTCACAATGATTACCAAATACCAAAGCATCCGTGAACCAGCAGGTCGACTGTAATTGGAAGCTGCTAGGTCCAAGTGCTTTCCACTTGTCAAGCTCATTCTGTTATGACACACAAGATACTTGAATCGTTGCTTTCCAACCAATAATATTACCTTTCTTCTCCTTCACGACCATGTTCACTATCCTCCTATTCTTAAATTACATGGAACATGCGCTGTTCCTTCTTTTCTCCGCGGCTTAACGGCAAAACTAATAACATTTCAGGTATTTCAAGGATCTCTGATGCAGTTCGTGTGGCTAGCGCCCCAATTCTGCACCGGCAGGATAAATCCAATGCTGTAGTTTTTAAAAAATCAATCCCTGTCACAAAGCTAAGCTCTGAGCAATGACACAGGGATGAACGAAAAGTATTGGCCAAGGGACCATTACAGACATACTCTCAGCACAAAACTATCAATGGGAACAAACCCCATCAACTGTGAATACAACCATTGTGGCTACAGACAAATTGCCTTTCCAGCACATATCCTTAGCAAAGCTCTTGAAATGCGGAGCAGGCATTCTCCAACAAATCGCCTTAATAATTTGGCCTTGGTACCCTAATGGCTTCCACCCACAAGTCAGCTCAAAAGTCTGCGCACTTAAGAACTAATTCTAGATGGACAACCATCTGCCTTTCCCCAAATCCATCCTGGTACCTCAGATAAACCAGACAACGTGATTTTTTTTTTACCTATTTTAATCATTCTTCTGTAAAAACAAAACTTTAAAAGCCATGTCATGAGCAATACTTTATGATTCTCTTCAACTAAAGTTTCATTCTTCATCTCCCCCAGCACAAATCCTTTGTAAGGTTTGTTTTCTTATATGCTGCCCATCAATGAATTTGCAATTAAAGGATTCAATGTACCAGAATAACATTACCAAGGGTAATAAGAGAAAAAATCTAAAATTCATGCAGCATCTATTCGACCATATTCTATCAAAGTGTTTTTCTTGTTTTGTCAACCGTTCCCCTCCCGTAAAAACAAACAGTCCTTACTTTTGCAAAGACTCAACATCATACTGCTGAATTTTCAATTATCAATCATTTTTTTAATTCATCATGTATTATTCATACAAAATAGAAATTTATTTTAAAACAAAAAACGTGTATGTTGCATGCCGCTTCTTCAACATATCAAACTATCTCTAATTGTATAATGTAGCATTATGCATTCCGAAGGACACTTTTCTTGAAGCCAATTTAAAAATCATGGAATGGACAATGCTGTCGCCACAAACCTTGATTTCACACATTAGGTAAAAACTTATAGACATCGGTATAGGAGTTTATAAGGAAGGAAATGTTTGGTCGAACTCTAGGAATCGTGCGGAATGTTAATTACAAGGAAGCAGTGGATTATGCATTCCCTCCAGCCATATGACATCATAGTCAAGCTCCATGAGCACAAAAGGCTAATGCGCACATCACCTGGCCATGCAGGATCACAGCGCAAATGTGCAGTCGCACAATACCTCAAAATAGCCATATCTGACAAAATAGCATTTAGAACGCACAAGGCGACCTCTCATCACAGGCACATATTCAGGCAAAAAGCACACTCTTACTTTTACCGTATACAGACTTCTTTGATTCGTACATATTGGAAAATGTTCTTGGTAATATCTAATTTTGAAGAGCAGTATATTACAATAAAGGAACACAGTTGAAGTCAATTATATCAGATAATGCATTGTTGCAACACTGGAAAAGGTTATGAGGTAGACACACGCCATGCAAAGACTTTTAGTCGTCACGAGGAATGTTGCCTTACTTCTTGCTGTTGTCGTCAAACTCAACCTCGTTAATATTGTGCGCCAATCCCTAAGCTATCTTGAAGTGCTAGAAGATAATGATGTCAGAACAACACTATTGGTGCTCAATAGGTTTCTTCTGTGTACTTTTCCTATTCCACCTGTGTGGCTTGTTACAAATTATTCACACACATGGCTTTTAGACTTTAAGGACAAAATTATCAAAAGAGGGTGCAATGTGGCCAAGACGTTGAGAGCAGTGTTCATGCTTACAGATTGACGCTCAAAAGGGCTAGTTTCACACGAAACAGCAAATCCCAAACAATTATCGATCATTCAAAACCTCTGCGGCATAGCCACTTGCCAACAAAACTCCGGGCACAGATTGTGGTGTGTGGTGTGTGTGTGTGTGTGTCGTGTGTGTGTGTGTGTGTGTGTGGGTGTGTGGTGTGTGTGTGTGTGTGTGTGTGTGTTGTGGTGTGTGGTGTGTGTGTGTGTGGTGTGTGTGTGTGTGGGTGTGTGGTGTGTGTGTGTGTGTGTGTGTGCTGTGGTGTGTGTGTGTGTGTGTGTGTGTGTGGTGAGATGAGAGCTGAAGTAAAGAAAAGATATTTCCACAATATTCCAAACTTTATTCTGTCTATCAAGAAAAAAGAATACTATCACCACCTTTTTTTTGGAATAATAACAATAAGAACGAGACATTCATAGAACACATACAGATGCTCTGTCCTTGAGAAACAAAGGATATGGGCAGGGTCAACGGAGCGGCAAATTTAAGATGATTCGGTGATATGTAAATGCCGTAATAATTTTGTCCAAGTACTGCTAACACTGAAGGGTTTGAAAATTGACCAAGAACAGGGATTTTTTTTCTACGGTGATCAAGCCATATAATTCAATTGAAATAACCTAAAGATTTTAAAGGTTGTAGAAAAACAATGAATTCTCGGACGTTACTGCCCTTTATCCGGTGTCTTTTTACACCACTATTCAATAGTATATTACTTCTCCGTGTGTGGTTGCTTTGTGTTCTTCATGACATCCTTAAAAACAGCACGTTTCCTGTTTGTTATGGCAAGCAAACAAAACTGAATCATTTCCAGACAGAAGGTAAAAAAATAAATAAAATCTCACTCCTCTCTGCATATGTGCGATAGGGACAAATTCGAAGCCCAAAACACTGACTGCTAACTACAGATTTTGTTTCTGATTTCGCTTTGAAAATATAACATTCAAATGAAGTTAAGTTTTTCCTCGATCATAAACTGAAGTTTGTCGACAGAAGGACGACAGAGTAAACCAATTCACATCCCGCTTTCCCTTCACGTGCATGGTAACATAACAAATTACGATCATCCTTCTTTTTTCTTTTTCGCTCTTCGTCTTCCAAATATAGAGTTGCAAGATTTATAGGTTATGAATCCATAATTAATAAAATCCTTTTGTAGTGGTTTGAAATGTTTTACAAGTCAATGTGAACTGCATGCAAGCATTACCACGACGAGGTTGGCTTGCCCTTTGGTGTACTCAATCTGACACACGAGGTATCTACACATGTACCTATGTAGAAGTTTTGCATCTCCCTCCTTCTTGGCTGCATGTTCTCCATATCCCTAATTCACTGCTCCACCTCATTCCATTACACTTCATTTACTCAATTTCATATTCTCCAGCCCTCCCTTACCTGCCTCTCACATGCAAGTAATATGCCGATTGTCCCCTGTCTTCATGATAATGTGATCCAGCCAGGGCTCAAATCCATGTAATTGTGTTGGTTGTTCGAGTTATGAATATTACTTTTTCCTCCGTGGAGGACCACAGAATCACAGAATTTTCCGTCTGTGTAAATCTACAGAATTTTCCTCCGTGGCTTAAGACACAATCTCTCTGCGCGAACGGGGAACAAGTTTTCTGGTCTTCTCAGATGTCCTTGACACCAGGTTACACTGCTTGCTATTTCAGAGTGTGATTTGAGTACGTGCAGCAGCTCACACTAACAATCAATCACATGCCCAAAGTATTCAACAAATATCGTGTGAATCATTATCTGTCCAATAAACACTTCTCAATCATCATTCTATCATCTAGCGAATGCTTACCTTACTGGATTCATTGACATTTGGCTACTGTCTGCATCATTACTGGGCTTGGGTTTGTGCCACTTATGCAGTGCCCTCTGTAGGTTAGGGAAGGAATTATGACTTTGATGAAGGTGCTGGCAATAAAGCCGACACATTTCTCAAGGTAACATTGGATCTTTAAAGACACCAGATAATGGTGTAGATGGGCGAGCCTTTTGCTAATGTTCGTGGAAGGACAACATACTGTTGATGATTCTGCCTGAAAAAAACCCTGGGTGGTGGTTTATAGCTTTGTTGGGAATCAAAACCAGACTATACAGCTCAAAGCAAGTACATGCCTCTATAATTTCTGACATTATGATCACATAGTAAAAATAAATAACAAACAACTTCAATTTTCATTGCCAGACCAAGAAAATATTACTTTTGTTGAGTATTTGCCAGCAAAAAATCCCGTCATGAAAGGAAAGCAGTTGTCCTGTATACATAAATTTGGGTAGCTAAAGATAGCTTTTACTTTTCTTGTAACACCCTTTTTGTTCTGGAAAAGTGCCTGCGGAAGCACAAATGATGTTCGGTTGTACACAAAACAAAACCCCAAATCCCAGGCAGGAGGTGTGAAAAGACACTGACAAAATGGCATTTCCGGCTGCTCTCACAAGGATTTATTTTTACATAAGGCAAAGCGTATAACTGAAAGTGGCAGATGGAAATTAATTTGGGACTCGAAAACAGAACGGTCACTGAGAGATGTACACTTTCGCTGTTTTCCATCAGTAAGTGTTCATACTTCTTTTTACAATGGTAATATGTTGAAAGAGGCGTACAACATCCAAGACAGATGTGACAATGTGCAGCTATGCTTTTCTGTAAAATCACTTAGAGAAAATAATAAAATGGTGGAAAGATTTTCCTCAGCGAAACAAATTTGTGCCAACATATTATTTCAGCATGTGATGCATAATATTCCTCAAATGGTGTGACTAACATAGTTGATGTCAAAGTCACAGAGCTTTTAAACTAAAACAATGTTCAATGATATCTTAAACTTGGGCAAGCAAAGTTCTTCTTGGAAGGCATTTCAATTATGTTAAGCTGGCGTTTGCTTAGTGGTCGGGTGGCTGGCTTGGGATCTAGGTTGGAGTTTGAGCCCTGCTCGGCCTGGGGGAATTAACAACAAGTGGGGGGTTTGACTCAGACCTGGGGTGTCCTTGCTGGATCGGGGAAATGAGTACCAGTGTACTGTTAGTGGGGACAAGCATCAGCATTAGCTTCAGCAATGATGTCAACGTAGATGTCAACAGTGTACAGAAGCA
>CM068954.1:58988860-59006089 GCA_035128595.1 Eptatretus atami
CCACCTGGTATTAATTCAACAGCCGAGGGGGATTTGAACTCAGGATCCTCGGATCCAAAGCCCACCACCCTAACCATTAAGCCAAAACCAGGCATAGATGGAGACAGAGAGAGAAAAACAGAAAAAGAGAAACAGAGAAAGACAGAAAAAGAGAAAGAGAGAAAGACACAGAGAGAAACAGAAGGAGAAACAGAAGGAGAAAGAGAGAGAGAGACTTCTGTGAACCTTTAATAAACTCCAAGGGCATTCGGTAGAGCACATACCCCCACCACATAATGCCTGCTCCATGAGAACATATTGGGCCCCATACATTTTTGAAATATCATGCAATACAGTACTATATCGTTTTGGTCCTATCTCTCAATGGTGAAGAATCACTTTATTTTTTTTAATATTTTAATATTTTAAACAAGTGTAATTTGTTTCCTTACAACGTGCAATAGACATCTTGGACAGCATTTCTCTGCACTGAATGACTCAATGGCTCATTATCCGTGTTTTATAATCCCATAATGTAAACGATACGTTCGATGAAAAATTGTCAGCACAATTACAAAACTACAAGCCGATGCATAATTAACATAATGTAAGAAAAACAAAACAGAAATCAATTAAATAAACATTCGGCTTTAGGAAAGAAAGCACATCTTTTCCGGAGAGTAGGGTGGGAAGGAATGGTCTAGACTCAAGAGGTATGCATACACGTCTCAAAGTTGTCTAGACTGGGTTTGAATCCCGACCCAGCTATAAACCATCACCCTGGTGTTTTGCAGGCATGATGACGTGCCAATGTATGTGCCATCCCTCGGATGGACGTTAAACTTGGCGTCCCGTCTGCTGGCATTAGTTGGTGGGCGTTAGAGATACAACGATGTCCTTCGCAAAGAGTAGGCGAGCTATTCCTGGCACTCTGATCAAATTTCCAAATGCCTGCGAGAAGCTACAGGGGTCACTGCATCAGCAGAACTGCCGTGCCCACCAGCAGTAATGCAAACCAGCAGCCATGTGTTGCACACAAAATGAATGAATGGAGGAGGAAAAGTACCTTCTGTTTGAAATGATGAAGAATTAATTGTATCGTTGGCCGGTTTCTGGCCTCTCTGTATTCTACCACCTATTTTTTGGTCTTGCACCCTCAGCCCGCTCTTGGCTCTGTCCCTCCTAGGTCTTTGCAGGTCACACACTTCGTTCTGGTAATCCTCTTCTTGTTAAACTATCAGAATCCAAACTTACTGCTTAATTTGTTCCTCTTTTCTCTTGCCTGTGGAACCAACTTCCCCAGTCTGTTCAGTCCCATTATTCTCTCCAGGGCTCCAAGACCATTGTTCACCACTACCTCAGGTAATCCCCCATCCATACTCATGATCTTTTCTACCCTCAAATGACCCCATTCCCAAGTACTCCCTTTTTCCAGGTTATTATGACCCCCCCCTCTTCCTCAACCCCTTTCATTTGCTACTTGTCGGTTGGTTTGTTCCTTTTCGTTTCATCCCCTCCTTCCTCTTCCTCTTCTTTCTGTGTTTCGTGTGCAGCTTGTTCACCCCCATGTGTCCTTCTCCTCCCCCCCCCCCCTCCACTCCCCTTGATCTCATTCTCACTTCCACTCTGCTTGGTGTATTTCCCCTTTCCATTTTGTTCCCTTCCATTCTGCTCCAGCTCTTCCATGAGCCTCGATCAGGTATACAAAAATATTTGTATTCTAATAATTCATAATTAATTATTCTGTCACAAGCCGGTAGTTTCAGTTATACCAGTAGGGGCCCACGGAACACCTGCGGAATGTAAAATGCGACTTCAAGTCCTCAACTCACCCACCCATCCCAAATTCCATGTCCTCAAACCTCCTCCTCCCAACCTGAAAGGTATATTCCCCTCCCCAGTCCAAGCCGTCAAACCCCTCCACCCCCCCCCCCCCTCAGACCACAACTCAACTTCCCCCCTCCCCTCCCAATGTCTCAACGACCCTCCAAGCTTTGTCCCACCTTTGATTTTGGTTCAGGTCCGGATCTACCGAGTACCATTCTAGTTGAGTATGATTTTGGTAAAAGTAAATAATTATCAAAAACCTACTCAGCAGTCCTCTTGATTGTATCAAAGTTTTCTTTTGGACGGTGTATTGTAGACCGCTGCCTCAATCGCTCCCCCCCCCCCCCCAAAGAAAACATGTACCTAATTTCCTCTGTATGGGTTGTAATCAAAATGTACCTTTATTTCATGATATAAGACGCATTGTTCAGTCTTTAAATGTACACCAGAGGCCTGAAACCTAAGACATGAGCTGGTGATCATCAGGTTATAATTGTGGTGGAGTCAGGAGTCAGGCTAGCTGTCAACACAATGGGTGGAGAGAGAGAAACAGACTGACAAATCCAGGACTGACATATAGATTACAGGTCCCATCCAATTTAGTCAGAATCAAGACCAACTATTTTCTGGATGAAATGCAAATAAACAACGCAAATACTGCAGACTTTTTGTTGATCACAACAATAAGACGAAAGTGATGTTAGGGGTCAAGGGTAACATCCAAAGGAAACATTTGTAGAGATTCAAGTCCTATTTGGCATGACTATGTCAGGTTGGGGTAAAGGAACTGGTATGTTGTATAATGAGATTTGGTGCAACATTTCCAAGTGACAATGATCACCCAAAGCCTACTCGTTATGCATAACTCATTGCAGGGCTACAATCAACCACTGAGTACGTCCTGATTCAAAACGTTTCACATGCCCATTCTTGGTTATTTACATTACTCTGGTGCAAATCAATTGTTTGAAAATCATGACTCAGCAGTCCAGGAGCCACAGAGCCATCACGATGATATAATTAATGTTACCATTAAAAATAATATATTGGATACACAAACATTCACCAGAGCATCTCTTCTGCTTTGGAGTTGCCAGAAAAAGCAAAAGAAAAAAAAAATCTAGGAATACAGAAGGCTGAGGCAGGTCCTGGTGACTGATACATGGAGTTTTTCTTCCCCACAGTACCAGGTCAGATTAAAACAGTCTAGGACCCTGGGCACTGAATCTGTAAATGGCCCCCTCCTCCCTGGTATTGACCAAAAAAAAAAACTTAATTTCAAATAAAATCCAAATTTATTGATTGGCAGATGTGCATGCCCCCTTCCCCAGCCACCACCCTTCCCCCCCCCCCCCTTTACCACTACCTTCAGATGTGCAGGTAGCATTGCAGCTCTGTAGTTATTGGCGGATGTGCAGAATGAAATTTTGCATTTGTACTTTTTTATATAATTCCAAAACAATGTGGACATTTCCAGGAAGTATCGCTGGTTTAGAGTTGCTGTAATGTACGTCCAGCATGGCAGTTAGCTGATAAATGATGAATAAAGTAAAGGAAAATAAAGGTAAAGTTTGAAGGCCTCCCCAAGATGAAGAGCCCCCACCCAGCCTGTGCTCCTCAGGCACCATTGTTAATCCGGGCCTACACAGCACCCTCTTCGGTATCTCAAACTCATCTCTTGAAAGTCCTTTGGTTTAAAATTTTTAAATAAATTTTAAAATATCCGTTGAAAATCACAATCCCAGAATGTTGCAACATCATGAATCGAGCCTCTCAACATTGTTAAATGAGAACAAAACCAGAACATATCCTTAGCTTTGCTTTATGTACCGTATTATGAGCAACAAAAGCAAGTTAATTATAATTACTCTGCATTTAAAGAACAAGCTCAAATGAGCTAAGATCCTCGTCCTCTTAATGATGACATCATAAAAACGAATATGACGTCATTGTGATGTATCAGGTTTGCGATAAATTATCTGTGCTAATGCCCGGCTTGATTCCCGCAAAACAAATTCAAACAGCTTGCCTAGTTTCGGAGATAATGGTATAGGCGATTTCCATTTGCGTTGATATTATGACGTCAACTTTTTTTCTAGGAAGAATTTCCAAAATCGGAGATGGTTACTGCCTGCGCGTGGGCTTTCTGCATAAACATGGCAAGTTTCACGAAGATCCGATGAAAACTCTGGGTTGTGAAACAAAAAATGTCAAAAAATAGGAATGACGTCATAAAAATTGATACATATGACATCATAGTGATGTGAGGCGCCGCGAGGAGGAATGATGTAAGGGACATCGGCCATTTTGGAGATAATGCCATATAGCACTATTTTAACCCTTACCCTATCATCCGAGCCTATCATCTCATATCATTAAAAATGTCGCTTACATCACTCCTCCTCGCGGGCCTCATGTATCATATGTGCGGTAATTCATCTCTGCTAATGCCTGTTCGATTCCCGCAAACAGAATTCAAAAAGCTTGCCTAGTTTCGGAGATAATTTTTTAGGCAATTTCCATTAGCGGAGATATTTTGACGTCATAACTTTTTTTCTAGGAGGAATTTTCAAAATCGGAGATGGTTCCTGTCTGCACAGGGTATTTTTACATATATACGCCAAGTTTCAGGAAGTTTCGATGAAAACTGTAGGCTGTGAAACAAAAAAGTCCACAAGAACAACAAGGTCAGTAAGACTTAGAGATCCTCAGGAGGATCTAAAAATTAACACCATATTAAAAAAAAAAATTTTCAACACAAAAAGATTAAAAGCAAATGTCTTGTTATGTTTTGTATGATTTCACCTTTGGTGATGGAGGTAATTATTTCATAGTGAAAGCATGGCAGTTTTTCTGGTGGAGCTTTCATGGAAACTTTTATGATAACTGTGTAAGCAAAAAGGGTCACTGCCAATCTACAATGTCTGACTTCAATGTTGTTCACAATTACAGGGCCGCCGTTTTTATAAAGTCCATTATGGGCACAGTAAATGACTTCAACAACCAAAATAACAACAAAAATTTCCCCTCATTTCTTCTTTGAATACAGCATATGGCTGTGGGCAGAATCACGGGCATGGAAGCTGTGCCACTGATGCAGTGCCTCTTGCAGGTTGGAGCTGGAATTTGGAATTTGACCATGGTGCCGGCCAAAGCTCAACAACTCTTTGCGAAGGACATTGTGAGATATTTAACATCCACCAACTAATGTCGGCAGATAGGGCACATAGTTCAATGTCCATCAGAGGGACGGTGCATACATTAAAGTATCACCCTGCCTGTGAAACACGAGGATGACAGTTTTATAGCTCGGTCGGGATTCAAACCCAAGCTCGATAGTTAAGAGGTGGGTGTGCATACCTCTAGGCTATCCTGCCAGCCCACTTCCCTCATCAACTACAGCAACATTATTTTAACAAGACGCAAAAGTTTTTCTGCCGGATGTTACAAAAATTGAGTGCAAGACTTGTTGGCAAAGGTTAAATTGGCACCGCGTGCATTTTGCATCAGAGATCATTGATGTTCACTTGCACTTCTACAAACCTTGCCCCATGGGGCATTTTCACCAACTTTGAGCAAAGAAAGTTCTGCATTCTATGAACATGTAGCAAGGCCTACCTTGTAAAAACACATCACAGTCACACAGCCAACTTTCAACAGAAAACTGAACCTTTGTAAAACACACCCGCCTCTCCCCTCATGGCATTTTCTCCAAGTTTCCAGTGTTGCTGACCAGAGACCAAAAATAACTCTTAAGCTTCGCACATGAGGCGCATACAATAAACGGGGTAGCATGACACATTGCCCTTGTGAAGCGCTGAAAAGGGCACGCAGTAGATCACGTGGGGAATGCAATCAATGCCTCTACATGAAGATATTTCGAGGCGAAAATTGGGGTTTTCACCTTGCCTGCGTCCGTGCAGAATTCTAGCACGCCCTGCTTAGCTAAGCTAGACTATTCTCCATCTCCGCACGAAACCAGTGTAGAGGAGAACGGATACAAGATTGGGGTGAGAAAATGGAGGAGGAGTGGGTGGCTAGGAGGTCTTGTAACGTGATTTGACACGAGGATTTTACATTTCAACTTTGCAATATCATTGTCGATATCAACCGAGCTATTCCACAAATCTCTCAGATAACAGCATTGCCCCAGCCTGCTGCCCCATCTGCAGTTCACCCACTTCAATACACCTGTTCCCTTCATTTCCATTCAATAATGTTTCAATTATGACCTTTCTCCTACTTTTAATCTTTGATATAGCTTCTGCTCGAAAGCTTACTGGAATGTTCCATCAGAGATAATTTGACAGTAAGCTCAAAAGTTCTGTTGCAATCATTTATTACCAGGGGCAGATCCAGGCAGTGCTCCACTGTTTTCCAGAAGATGGTCAAATTTTTTTTAACCAATTTTCCGTCTCGAATTAGTTTTGCAGCAGCTTATACATAATAACGAGAAGGGCACTGAGTAGAGCGCATACCTCCGCCACGCAAGGCCTGATCCATGAGAACATATCTGGCCAAATACATTTTTGAAATATCATGTTATATATCATTTTTGGTCCTATTTCTCAATGGTGAACAAGCACTTTAAAAATTCTAGTAGTCGGATCCGGACCCGGATCTTCACCAAAAACTAATCAGTTCCTCCTTGTCACACACCCAACCTGTCCAATGAAATTTCATCCGGATCCGTCCACAACTTTTTGAGCTATCCTGCACACAGACAGACAAACAAACAGGACAGAAAGGGGTGAAAACATAACCTCCTTCACCTTTGGTGGCGGAGGTAACAAACTGACCAGATACATCACAATGTTTCATGTGAATGGCCTCTTCTATTCAAAGGGAAACCAACACAACTAGTTTTGCTCTGTTCAACTATGTTCACACCTGATGATTTTTGCATGTATGATGAAAATCACACTTGATGAAAAAGATTCTAAAAATGTGAATGTGCACTGCAAAAGGCAATTTACCTGGCTATGGCAGAAATAACGTCATAAACAACCCTCCCCAAAACTAAAAATGGCGGTTATGAAGAGAAAATGGTGAAGGTGGGGAGTTTGAGTCTTCAGAAGTGCTGTAAAAGCAATCACCAATTACCACACACGAGTGAAGCAAAAAGTGGAGGTTAAGTAATGGTTCACTTTGTCTGTCTATCTATCTGTCTGTCTGTCTGTCCACAGACGTCAGTCTATGATCAGGGAACAACTTAATTTCAATTTAATGTTCAATTTTGAACACTAGAACATGAAACGAACATGCACCGGCAGCTGAGCAGTACTTTGGCTCTGAAATTGGCAAATTGTACGGAGTCTCATCCTGAGCACGCACCCGCAGAGAGGAGTGAGGCAATCGTTTGTCTGTCTGCCTGTCTGGCAATCAAACAAAATTGAAAATCATTCCAAACAAATGACACAAACAACAGGGATGAAGAACTAATGTTACCTGTTAAATAAGGTGGTGGAAAGACAATGCATCAATGGCAGTAAACTTCCAAAAAACATTTTTTCTACAACCTTTAAAATCTTTATTTTATTTCAATTGAACTATACACTTGAACACTGTAGAACACAAGTCACATTCTTGGCACTTTCAAAACCTTCCATTTAGCAGTACTTGGACAAAATATTCACACCGTCTCATACCCTGAGCAAAGTAACCATAACATTCAGCATTCAACAAATATGGCGGCACCTAGTGACCTGTCACACCATGGCCAGGGGCAGATCCAAAGGGGTGGAGGGCATACACAGCATGCCCCCCCGCCCCAAACCACTTCCCTCCCATCGGAAACGATGGACTTAGTCCAAAACGGGGGCTTATGGCTTTGGTCTTGATTTTTCATGTCCGTGCATACATGTGCGAGTCCACAACCATATATTGGAGACATGTATGGACCAATTTTATTCATACTTGGCACAAAGCAGACAACACATGATGGTATACAAAAGCACATCATTTCCCCCCCCCCCCCCGAGATCAGATCAAAGATGACCGACTGGCGGCCATTTTATTTGAAAAAAAAATCCTCAACCATTTCTCGGACATGCATTTACCGGTTGTTCAAACTTGGCACACAGATAAAGAATGATGGCTTACATAAGCACGTCATTTTCTTTCGAGATCAGTCCAAGATGGCCGACTAGTGGCCATTTTGTTACTTAAATGTGACCCCAACCATTTCTCGACATGCATGGTCTAAAATTATTTAAATGTGGCACAAGCACAGTACAATGATGGCACACACATGACCCTCACTATATTTTGAGGTCTGATCAAAGATGGCCGACTGGTAGACTGGCGGCCATTTTAGCTGACATAAATATGGGCTTGCCCTTTAACTCTGTCCAGAAAATTACTAAAACAACGGGGTTATGACATTTTATGTCTTTTTTACTTGTTTCATATGTATTGAGGTGTATAGAATCGAAGATGTGGTCTTGCAATGAGCGATCACCCGATGTTCCTCAGATCACAGCTGATGTTGAACACAGCGATCAACATGGAACCATTTTTTACCATTCACTTGGTTCTTCTGGTGGATACTCGATGATTAACAAATTGCCGGAATCATTTGTCATTGGGGATGTTTCTTTTCTCCAACCATTCACGAACCAAGAAGTGGAACGGTATCCCAAATATCACATAATCCAGAGTCCCTATCATTCTGTTTGAATTTGGCACTCAGTCTGTGTTTTCAAGACTCAAGAACATGATTTTTGAACGTGGGAAAGTCTCCATGGTATACAATAGGCATTGAATGTGTTGGAGAAGAAATCTTTGTTATGAGTGATTCACGTCGTCGAGATGATGAAGGCAAATGTTTGCAAAGCGGTAATTCTGAAGGTCACTTCCATGTCAAACCTAATTCAATACGTCAGAGACATTGATTTGTTTTGATCATTACATCATTTGTTTCATTATATACAATGTCTGCTTTTCATTAAATAATTTAATGATGAGACAAGAATTGAAATAAATGTTGTTTTGAGCAAAAAAATTTTTTTTCATTTCAGTACTTCTTTTTCAAGTGTATTAGAGTATTTTTGTCTATATATATTACATATATGCGAAATGTTTGTTTGTGACCTTACTCCTCTGAGCTCCTCAGGTCAATCACCACAAAACTTTATAGGATCACATTGTTTAAAACCCCTATTTAGGTGCATTGTTGTAAACAGTCATTTTCTCACAATTCATAAATTATAAACACCCGAGCTATAAACACCTTTCTACGACCTGTCGCCATCTCAGCAAGGTAGATCATAAATACAATGCTTCATAAAAAGCCCATTTTCTTTCGGATTTCAACCCGGATAGCAATATATTTGGTGAGTAGGTAACTCCGATCGTTAAATATGGGATCAAATGTGAAAAATAACTATCAATTAAGACCTTTCCATGATCAGTCAAATCTGCGAAGGAGAAATCACGTGACCTCTCAAATGCGCTAATCATTGAAAACCGAAAAGAGTACAAGTACAACCGACACATCGATTTAAAGACATACTCAAGGGTTAAAAGAAAGTTTGTAGAAAAAAAGTTGCTATTTTAGCTAATTTCACCAAATGTACACCTCAAATATACATACATCGTTATAGCTTAAACGAACCGAGTCAAGATTGTAATTTGATTTTTATCGTAGATGTTTGATTAATTTCATCGTAGATGTCTCACCTCAAATGAGAAATTTTTTGGAGTGTTTATCATTGTAGAAACAGAAATTCAGTGTAAAAATTCAGTGAGGAGCTATCGCAGTGGGTGCAGCCGGTAACCTTGGCAACCATTAATTTTTGTTGATTTCAAATGGCTTCTGCTCACCATCACAGAAATATTCAATCACTGGTGAGATGTATTTCAATTCTTACAATATTATCAATATCTCCGACCTTAACGATGTCTTATGTCGGGGCCGTTCAAAAATTACGAACCTCTCGTGTCACGGTTGAGGTTTGGAGTTTGGTGGGGGGTGTGTGTATGTCCAAACGTTGAGTTTTACACTTGCAGGGGATTAGGGGTGTTTCTAGAGCCGTTATGTAATGACCTTTTTCGTTACATATTAAAACAAGCTGAAAAGGACTTTTTGGACGTTTCTGAGTGAGCTTTCCATAACCTTGAATGAGGTTCTGATTGAGAATTTCTATATTAGCCATGCTTTGCGAAGAGATCTCACTGTAACTTGTCGATGGAAGAAAAAAAGAAAAAAGTGGTGCCACCTCCCGGAAGAGGAAGAAGAAGAGGCTGCAGCAGTAAAAATAGGTTTCCATCTCTATATAAAACCAAAATGTTTTTTGTTTGTGACCTCACTGCTTTGAGCTCCCAAAGTTAATTCATGATGAAACTTTCTACGATCAGATTTTAAACCACGATGCACCTAAATAGGCGTTTTAAAGTCATGAGGAGGTCATTTGGCCATTATTTCCGTGTGCTCTCCAGCGTTAATTTATTTACTAACATGAGATAATTTCTTTACTACAGTTTCACTCCTTTACACCCTGTGTGACCTGTAGACTCATTAGACCCTTTACACTCTTCGACCCTTTAATACCCATTTAGACCCTTTTGAGATGTGTCGACCATCTTCAACCCTTTCGACACTTTTCAGACCTATAGATCTTTTCAGATCCTTTGGACAATTTCAGACCATTTGGACACTTCAGACTGCTTTTGCTCTTTTGCCCTTAGACACCTGTAGACATTTAGACCCATTGAAGACCCTTAGACCCTTTAAGCACTTTAGACCCCTTTTGACCCTTATGACCCTTAAGCCACTTTAGAAAATCGAAAGAGATTCCCCCAAAAATAGTTTTTGATGACGTTTTTCGTGCACCATTCACGTCGCATCACAAGTTGCGATGATGAATCGAAACTGATATCCCAAAGTGAAACTGATGTTGAAAAGTGAAGTTAAACTACTGATCTGTGGATCATTGAATGGAAACCAGAATGAAATGCTGTGAGAAACACTGAATGAAATTGCCAAAAGTAGATGGGGAGTATAGAGAGAGGTGGCAGGTTGGGACTGAAGAAGCGATGTGGAGAAGGACAGGTCCCTGTTGGTGGTTGGTTGGCATTGAAATAACTTTGGTGATCTTCCATCAGGCAGTCGGCCCAAAACGTGCCTGAATTTGTTTCCCAGCCGAGCTTTATAATATCACCCTCACTCCAAGCAATACTTCAGAGGTACAACAAGCATGGATTGGAAATCTTCACTGGTGGAATGGAACAAGGTTGCCAAGGTTACCAGCTACCACCTACTGCGATATCTGCCACTAAATATGCACACTGACTTCCCGGTTCTACCAATACACACTCATTTGAGGTGAGACATTGCTCATTCGAGGTGAGATGTTGACGAACCCGTCGGTGACGGGTACCTGCTGGTACTGTATAATTTAGAATAGCCTTTGAATTGATGAAAAAAGAAACCTAAAAAAAAAGGTTCTGCTTGCTCTGCTTGACCAAATTATATTTTTCAATGCAATGTAAATTTTTGCATCTCCCCCCCCCAACCCAACTTAAATCATGGATCCGCACCTATTGACTGCATGGCAACATTACTCTCCAGGCAGAAGCACTTTCTTTTTTACTCCTGCCAGAGTATATACCTCTGCTTGAAAAATAATTATGACTGTGCTCCAACTGCCATAGCAGTGTTTGAAGAGCAAGGCATGGTACCAGACTATATGAAATGCTTCAGATATGTCCATAGAGACGACCCTGATCTCGTCTGACATTGAGGGCTTCCATCCATTGTTGGAAGAGCAGAAGCAACATATCCAGGGTAGATTGACCAGGTCTGAATCAGAACGACAACCTGAGACCAGACCATTAGTAATTCCATTTAAGATGAAATGTAGATCATTATTGTTATCATCAACATTATCATTATCAATATTGTCATTATTGTTATCATAATGTACCATTATCAATATTTTTCATTATCATCATCATGGCATATCATTAAGTGCCATTATGTTTATTTATTCATCATCATCATCATCATCCAACATCCCTTCATTAATCCATCCTTGTTTCACTCATTCCCTTTTTCATTTTTTTGAAGACTTTCAGCCTGAAATGCTGGATCCACCCCGTATTACGGAATATCATCTGTAAAGTAATGAATCCTGGGCATTTCACAAGGTGCCTGCCCGCTTGATTTAATCAAAGATGCTGACAAATAATCCATCCATCCATCCATTGGGACAATACTCTGTGCAGAGTGTTGGTGCTGCTTAAGCAGTCTCCTTGGCTATTGGGCACAATCCTGGACGGGTCGCCACTCCGACACAGTATACCAGCAAGCTGGCACTCATTTGCCGACCTCGGAAGGATGACAGGCTAAGTCAACCCCACCTGGTATTAATTCAACAGCCAAGCAGGATTTGAACTCAGGACCCGAGGATCCAAGCCCACCATTCTAGCCATTAAGCTACACCAGGCAGGACAAATAACGACAGCATTTTTTTGTGTGTTTGTGGAATCATTCATCGAGCAAACTTCTATTCCTTGTAATTTTTGCATTGGAATTGTTTACATACGAATTTACACATTTTCAAAATACAGATGGTTCATCATGACCAGTTCTGGCCGACAATGCATTGTATTTTTGTTGTTGTAGTTGTAATAATCGTAATCGTAATAGTAATAGTAGTACTCGTAGTATAATAGTCGTATTTGTATAGCGCCTTTTGCCAACCAATGCAAGTCGCTAAATCATGCAATCAAGCAACTCATAATCATAAAAGACATCATTTTGGCAATAATGAATTAATGAAGTGAGCATAAATTACTTAAGCTTTTCTGAAATAAGTCAGCCTGTTGGGCATTTCCATACAAATACAACCTCTGATGGGATAGCATGCTCAAAAGGCAAAATCCCATATCCTGCACATATTTGGCCAATCTGCTAATGTCTTTGTCTTACAGAATTAAGATATTTGCAAAAGCTCATCCTTGAGCCTCAGATTATCACAAGAGAAATCAATAAAACTGACAGCTCTGTGGTTCTGGTGAGTCATGTAACTTAGTGATATAATCTTTCTATAACGAATCACAAAGCTGTTGCCATCCTTTTTCCAAGCTTCACAATCAACGAGATCTTGCCATAGACTCATGTCATGATCTGTGTTTTCTGCGGCTGTTGTTTTTGTTCATTTAATTTTGAGTACTGAAAGCTGTCCTAAATTTGTTTCATACAATGACAGATGTCTTTAACATGAAGAAAACTGTGTTGTTTCTCAAGGAGAAC
Organism: Eptatretus atami; assembly: GCA_035128595.1. Lineage (NCBI taxonomy): Eukaryota > Metazoa > Chordata > Myxini > Myxiniformes > Myxinidae > Eptatretus > Eptatretus atami. Next base: position 59,001,924 of record CM068954.1, read on the forward strand.
ACAATTAGAAGGATGAATGGGGACTTATAGGTAAATCAAGAGGCACAATAACCAAACAGGGCCAGGCATCACAGTGTCCTCCTCTCGACTTTCACACAAGACACGTTCTCCCGCGTATAAACAAAGATTCGGAACTACTGTATGTCGTGATGGGTGCAAGTACAGTCCAGATGGAGCAATACATCACATATTTACTCTGCCTGTAAGCATGGCTAACTAAATGATAATATATTGACAACCATCAAAATGCTGTGAGGTTACAAAGGAAACTTCTTGGAATTATCAAAATGACACACTTTTGCATTTGCAGCAGCACCGCTTACAGCCTGCATCACACTTGGTAACGAAATCAACCTCAAATCTCTTCCCAAAAGGTCACTTTGACAGATGCACCACCAGATGGAAAGTGTGGCACATGATGCAAGTGCGAGTTAGTGACGACCGTTAGTCTGACACGTGAGCATCAATCACAACTATGCAAATGAGAATACGTGTACATCTTCTCCGAAAACAACCTTGGAAAGTGTTTTGTAAGTGATAAAAGTTCAATTTTGAAAATGAAAAATACAATCAAGATTAGTTTTGTGTCGATAATAACATCTGTTGTGGCAACAATTGTCAAAAACAATGGAGAAATTGAACTTTATGAACATAAAGTTGCAAATTTGTACAACATGCAAAATACAAACATGATCCAAACTTAATGTTCTCCTTGTTTGGAGTTGTGCTCCCAAACAATTCATAATCAAATAATGTTTTTTTTTTAATTAAAAGAGATATACATATCTCAGATAATCTTTAGAACACAGCTTTGATTGGAGGAAGATGAGAAAAAAATGTTTGCCAAATAATTCAGTCTGTGATGAACTTGTGAGTGGGTCATTAAGTTGGGACAATCTTCGTGTCTTGGACGTTCATGTCCATAAAGTTCAATTCCTCTATTTATTTATTTTTTGATAATCAAGTTTCTTTCTTTTTCATGGAGTTCATTCATGAAACGTGATAAGCCCAAAGTGTGGCTCGTCTATACAAGAGCCGTATCCACTGATCCACTGATTTTAATATTAATATATTATATATATATAATATATATATATATATATATATATTATATATATATATAATATCCCTTGTCCCTGATCTCTTAGACTTCATTCCAATTCCTGTACAACATACATTTTGTTCGTTTAAATATATACTTGTCTAATCACCAAAATGTACTTTCATCCGGTTCTGAATCGATATGCTTTTCTCCACGATCATCCTATGATTCTTTTAATGTCAAGGACGTTGCCGACGTCCATAGTGTTATTAAACACACCAACAAGAAATAGTGTGTGTAAGGAGACCAATATTTAGTTACAGATGCATAGCCATGTTCCTAATCCATTAAAAGAGAAGCAGAAATTATAAAAGCTTAACATATGGGATGAAGGATACAGCCAGTCAGAAAAATAAGGCAGGAAGATGTTCAATGATTACCAAATACCAAGAGCATCCGTGAAAGCCCAGCAGGTCGACTGTAATTGGAAGCTGCTAGGTCCAAGTGCTTTCCACTTGTCAAGCCTCATTCTGTTATGACCACACAAGATACTTGAATCGTTGCTTTCAAACCATATATTACCTCTTCCTTCTCCTTCACGACCATGTTCATATCCTCCTCATTCATAATTACATGGAACATCGCTGTTCCTTCTTTTTCTCCGGCTTAACGGCAAACTAATAACATTTCAGGTCTTTCAAGGATCTCTGATGCAGTTCGTGTGGCTGCGCACAATCTGCACCGGCAGGATAATCCAATGCTGTTAGTTTTAAAGAATCAATCCCTGTCACAAAGCTAAGCTCTGAGCAAATGACACGGGATGAACGAAAGTATTGGCCAAGGGACCATTACAGACATACTCTCAGCACAAAACTATCACATGGGGACAAACCCCATCAAACTAGTGAAATACAACCATTGTGGCTACAGCAAAATTGCCTTTCCAGCACATATCCTAGCAAAGCTCTGAAATGCGAGCAAGGCATCTCCAAACAAATCGCCTTATAATTGCCTTGTACCACCTAATGGCTTCCACCCACAAGTTCAGCTCAAAAGTCTTGCGCACTTAAGAACTAATCTAGATGGACAACCTCTGCCTTTCCCCCAACATCCATCCCATGGTACCCAGATAAACCCAGCAAGTGGATTTTTTTTTCACCTATTTTAATCATTTCTTCTGTAAAAAACAAAACTTTAAAAGCCATGTCATGAGCAAACTTTTTATGATTCTCTTCAACTAAAGTTTTCATTCTTCATCTCCCACCAGCACAAATCCTTTGTAAGCGTTTGTTTTTTATATGCTGCCCATCAATGAATTTGCAAATTAAAGGATTCAATGTACCAGAAACATTACCAAGGGTAATAAAGAAAAAATCTAAATTCATGCAGCTATCTATCGACCATAATTCTATCAAAGTGTTTTTCTTGTTTTGTCAAGCGTTCCCCTCCCTAAAACAAACAGTCCTTACATTTTGCAAAACTCAACATCATACTGCTGAATTTATCAATTATCAATCATTTTTTTAATTCATCATGTATTTATTCATACAAAATAGAAATTATTATTAAAAACAAAAACGTGTATTGCATGCCGCTTCTTCAACATTCAACTATCTCTAATGTATAATGTACAATTATGCATTCCGAAGGACATTTTCTTGAAGCCAATTTAAAAATCATGGAATGGACAATGCTGTCGTCCACAAACCTTGATTTCACACATTAGGTAAAAACTTATAGACAATCGGTATAGGAGTTTATAGGAAGGAAATGTTGGTCGAAACATCAGAATCGTGCGATGTTAATACAAGGAAGCAGTGGATATGCATTCCCTCAGCCAATATGACATCATAGTCAAGCTCCATGAAGCACAAAAGGCATAATCGCCACATCACTGGCCATGCAGGATCACAGGCAAATGTGCAGTCCACACGTACCTCAAATAGCCATATCTGGACAAAATAGCATTTAGAACGCACACAGGCGACCTCTCATCACAAGGCCAATATCAGGCAAAAGCACACTCTTACTTTTACCGTATCAAGCTTCTTTGATCGTACATTGAAAAAATGTTCTTGGTAATATCTAATTTTGAAGAGCAGATATTACAATAAAGGAACACAGTTGAAGTCAATATATCGATAATGCATTGTTGCAAACACTGGAAAGGTTATGAGGTAGACAACGGCCAATGCCAAAGACTTTTAGTCGTCACGAGGAATGTTCCTTACTTTTGCTGTGTCGTCAAACTAACCTTCGTTAATATTGTGCCAATCCCTAAGCTATCTGAAGTGCTAGAAGATAATGATGTCAGAAACAGACACTATGGTCTCAATAGGTTTCTTCTGTGTACTTTTCCTATTCCACCTGTGTGGCTTGTACAAATTATTCACACACATGGCTTTAGACTTTAAGCAAAAATTATCAAAAGAGGGTGCAATGGTGCCAAGACCGTTGAGAGCAGTGTTCATGCTACAGATTGACGCTCAAAAAGGGCTAGTTTCAACGAAACAGCAAATCCCAAACATTATCGATCATTCAAAACCTCTGCGGCATCAGACCACTTGCCAACAAAACTCCGGCACACGATTGTGTGTGTGTGTGTGGTGTGTGTGTGTGTGTGTGTGTGTGGTGTGTGTGTGTGGGTGTGTGGTGTGTGTGTGTGTGTGTGTGTGTGTGTGTGGTGTGTGTGTGTGTGTGTGTGTGGTGTGTGTGTGTGTGTGTGTGTGTGTGTGTGTGTGTGTGTGGTGTGTGTGTGTGTGTGATGTGTGTGTGTGTGGAGATAGAGCTGAAGTAAAGAAAAGTATATCCACAATATTCCAAACTTTATTCTGTCTATGCAAGAAAAAAAGGATACATATCACCACCTTTTTTTTGGGAATAATAACAATAAGAACGAGACATTCATAGAACACATACAATGCTCTGTCTTGAGAAACAAAGGATATGGGCAGGGTCAACGAGCGGCAAATTTAATGATTCGTGATGATGTAAAATGCCGTAATATTTTGTCCAAGTACTGCTACACTGAAGGGTTTTGAAATTGCCAAGAAGGCGATTTTTGTTTCTACGGTGATCAAGCATATAATTCAATTGAATAAAATAAAGATTATCTTCTCTCTTT
>CM068954.1:59007110-59017586 GCA_035128595.1 Eptatretus atami
TTGTATTGGCAGATGTGCATGCCCCCTTCCCCAAGCCACCCCCTTCCCCCCCCCCCCCCCTTTACCACTACCTTCAGATGTGCAGGTAGCATTGCAGCTCTGTAGTTATTGGCGGATGTGCAGAATGAAATTTTGCATTTGTACTTTTTTATATAATTCCAAAACAATGTGGACATTTCCAGGAAGTATCGCTGGTTTAGAGTTGCTGTAATGTACAGTCCAGCATGGCAGTTAGCTGATAATGATGAATAAAAGTAAAGGAAAATAAAGGTAAAGTTTGAAGGCCTCCCCAAGATGAAGAGCCCCCACCCAGCCTGTGCTCCTCAGGCACCATTGTTAATCCGGGCCTACACAGCACCCTCTTCGGTATCTCAAACTCATCTCTTGAAAGTCCTTTGGTTTAAAATTTTTAAATAAATTTTAAAATATCCGTTGAAAATCACCATCCCAGAATGTTGCAACATCATGAATCGAGCCTCTCAACATTGTTAAATGAGAACAAAACCAACATATCCTTAGCTTTGCTTTATGTACCGTATTATGAGCAACAAAAGCAAGTTAATTATAATTACTCTGCATTTAAAGAACAAGCTCAAATGAGCTAAGATCCTCGTCCTCTTAATGATGACATCATAAAAACGAATATGACGTCATTGTGATGTATCAGGTTTGCGATAAATTATCTGTGCTAATGCCGGCTTGATTCCCGCAAACAAAATTCAAACAGCTTGCCTAGTTTCGGAGATAATGGTATAGGCGATTTCCATTTGCGTTGATATTATGACGTCAACTTTTTTTCTAGGAAATTTTCAAATCGGAGATGGTTACTGCCTGCGCGTGGGCTTTCTGCATAAACATGGCAAGTTTCACGAAGATCCGATGAAAACTCTGGGTTGTGAAACAAAAAATGTCAAAAAATAGGGATGACGTCATAAAATTGATACATATGACATCATAGTGATGTGAGGCGCCGCGAGGAGGAATATGTAAGGGACATCGGCCATTTTGGAGATAATGCCATATAGCACTATTTTAACCCTTACCCTATCATCCGAGCTATCATCATCATATCATTAAAAATGTCGCTTACATCACTCCTCCTCGCGGGCCTCATGTTTCATATGTGCGGTAATTCATCTCTGCTAATGCCCTGTTCGATTCCCGCAAACAGAATTCAAAAGCTTGCCTAGTTTCGGAGATAATTTTTTAGGCAATTTCCATTAGCGGAGATATTTTGACGTCATAACTTTTTTTTCTAGGAGGAATTTTCAAAATCGGAGATGGTTCCTGTCTGCACAGGGTATTTTTACATATATACGCCAAGTTTCAGGAAGTTTCGATGAAACTGTAGGCTGTGAAACAAAAAAGTCCACAAGAACAACAAGGTCAGTAAGACTTAGAGATCCTCCAGGAGGATCTAAAAATTAACACCATATTAAAAAAAAAAAATTTTCAACACAAAAAGATTAAAAGCAAATGTCTTGTTATGTTTTGTATGATTTCACCTTTGGTGATGGAGGTAATTATCTATAGTGAAAGCATGGCAGTTTTTCTGGTGGAGCTTTCATGGAAACTTTTATGATAACTGTGTAAGCAAAAAGGGTCACTGCCAATCTACAATGTCTGACTTCAATGTTGTTCACAATTACAGGGCCGCCGTTTTTATAAAGTCCATTAGGGCACAGTAAATGACTTCAAAACCAAAATAACAACAAAAATTTCCCCTCATTTCTTCTTTTGAATACAGCATATGGCTGTGGGCAGAATCACGGGCATGGAAGCTGTGCCACTGATGCAGTGCCTCTTGCAGTTGGAGCTGGAATTTGGAATTTGACCATGGTCCGGCCAAAGTCACAACTCTTTGCGAAGGGCATTGTGAGATATTTAACATCCACCAACTAATGTCGGCAGATAGGGCACATAGTTCAATGTCCATCAGAGGGACGGTGCATACATTAAAGTATCACCCTGCCTGTGAAACACGAGGATGACAGTTTTATAGCTCGGTCGGGATTCAAACCCAAGCTCATAGTTAAGAGGTGGTGTGCATACCTCTAGGCTATCCTGCCAGCCCACTTCCCTCATCAACTACGCAACATTATTTTAACAAGACGCAAAAGTTTTTCTGCCGGATGTTACAAAAATTGGGTGCAAGACTTGTTGGCAAAGGTTAAATTTGCACCGCGTGCCATTTTGCATCAGAGATCATTGATGTTCACTTGCACTTCTACAGACCTTGCCCCATGGGGCATTTTCACCAACTTTGAGCAAAGAAAGTTCTGCATTCTATGAACATGTAGCAAGGCCTACCTTGTAAAAACACATCACAGTCACACAGCCAACTTTCAACAGAAAACTAACCTTTGTAAAACACACCCGCCTCTCCCCTCATGGGATTTTCTCCAAGTTTCCAGTGTTGCTGACCAGAGACCAAAAATAACTCTTAAGCTTCGCACATGAGGCGCATACAATAAACGGGGTAGCATGACACATTGCCCTTGTGAAGCGCTGAAAAAGGGCACGCAGTAGATCACGTGGGGAATGCAATCAATGCCTCTACATGAAGATATTTCGAGGCGAAAATTGGGGTTTTCACCTTGCCTGCGTCCGTGCAGAATTCTAGCACGCCCTGCTTAGCTAAGCTAGACTATTCTCCATCTCCGCACGAAACCAGTGTAGAGGGAGAACGGATACAAGATTGGGGTGAGAAAAATGGAGGAGGAGGTGGGTGGCTAGGGAGGTCTTGTAACGTGATTTGACACGGGGATTTTACATTTCAACTTTGCATATCATTGTCGATATCAACCGAGCTATTCCACAAATCTCTCAGATAACAGCATTGCCCCAGCCTGCTGCCCCATCTGCAGTTCACCCACGTTCAATACACCTGTTCCCTTCATTTCCATTCAATAATGTTTCAATTATGACCTTTCTCCTACTTTTAATCTTTGATATAGCTTCTGCTCGAAAGCTTACTGGAATGTTCCATCAGAGATTATTTGACAGTAAGCTCAAAAGTTCTGTTGCAATCATTTATTACCAGGGGCAGATCCAGGCAGTGCTCCACTGTTTTCCAGAAGATGGTCAAATTTTTTTTAACCAATTTTCCGTCTCGAATTAGTTTTGCAGCAGCTTATCATAATAACGAGAAGGGCACTGAGTAGAGCGCATACCTCCGCCACGCAAGGCCTGATCCATGAGAACATATCTGGCCAAATACATTTTTGAATATCATGTTATATATCATTTTTGGTCCTATTTCTCAATGGTGAACAAGCACTTTAAAAATTCTAGTAGTCGGATCCGGACCCGGATCTTCACCAAAAACTAATCAGTTCCTCCTTGTCACACACCAACCTGTCCATGAAATTTCATCCGGATCCGTCCACAACTTTTTGAGCTATCCTGCACACAGACAGACAAACAAACAGGACAGAAAGGGGTGAAAACATAACCTCCTTCACCTTTGGTGGCGGAGGTAACAAACTGACCAGATACATCACAATGTTTCATGTGAATGGCCCTCTTCTTTCCAAAGGGAAACCAACACAACTAGTTTTGCTCTGTTCAACTATGTTCACACCTGATGATTTTTGCATGTATGATAAACATCACACTTGATGAAAAAGATTCTAAAAATGTGAATGTGCACTGCAAAAGGCAATTTACCTGGCTATGGCAGAAATAACGTCATAAACAACCCCCCAAAACTAAAATGGCGGTTATGAAGAGAAAATGGTGAAGGTGGGGAGTTTGAGTCTTCAGAAGTGCTGTAAAAGCAATCACCAATTACCACACACGAGTGAAGCAAAAAGTGGGGTTAAGTAATTGGTTCACTTTGTCTGTCTATCTATCTGTCTGTCTGTCTGTCCACAGACGTCAGTCTATGATCAGGGAACAACTTATTTCAATTTAATGTTCAATTTTGAACACTAGAACATGAATCGAACATGCACCGGCAGCTGAGCAGTACTTTGGCTCTGAAATTGGCAAATTGTACGGAGTCTCATCCTGAGCACGCACCCGCAGAGAGGAGTGAGGCAATCGTTTGTCTGTCTGCCTGTCTGGCAATCAAACAAAATTGAAATCATTCCAAACAAATGACACAAACAACAGGGAGAAGAACTAATGTTACCTGTTAAATAAGGTGGTGGAAAGACAATGCATCAATGGCAGTAAACTTCCAAAAAACATTTTTTCTACAACCTTTAAAATCTTTATTTTATTTCAATTGAACTATACACTTGAACACTGTAGAACACAAGTCACATTCTTGGCACTTTCAAAACCTTCCATTTAGCAGTACTTGGACAAAATATTCACACCGTCTCATACCCTGAGGGCAAAGTAACCATAACATTCAGCATTCAGACAAATATGGCGGCACCTAGTGACCTGTCACACCATGGCCAGGGGCAGATCCAAAGGGGTGGAGGGCATACACAGCATGCCCCCCCCGCCCCAAACCACTTCCCTCCCATCGAAAAACGATGGACTTAGTCCAAAACGGGGGCTTATGGCTTTGGTCTTGATTTTTCATGTCCGTGCATACATGTGCGAGTCCACAACCATATATTGGAGACATGTATGGACCAATTTTATTCATACTTGGCACAAAGACAACACATGATGGTATACAAAAGCACATCATTTCCCCCCCCCCCCCGAGATCAGATCAAAGATGACCGACTGGCGGCCATTTTATTTGAAAAAAAAATCCTCAACCATTTCTCGGACATGCATTTACCGGTTGTTCAAACTTGGCACACAGATAAAGAATGATGGCTTACATTAGCACGTCATTTTCTTTCGAGATCAGGTCCAAGATGGCCGACTAGTGGCCATTTTGTTACTTAAATGTGACCCCAACCATTTCTCAGACATGCATGGTCTAAATATATTTAAATGTGGCACAAGCACAGTACATGATGGCACACACATGACCCTCACTATATTTTGAGGTCTGATCAAAGATGGCCGACTGGTAGACTGGCGGCCATTTTAGCTGGACATAAATATGGGCTTGCCCTTTAACTCTGTCCAGCAAAATTACTAAAACAACGGGTTATGACATTTTATGTCTTTTTTACTGTTTTATATGTATTGAGGTGTATAGAATCGAAGATGTGGTCTTGCAATGAGCGATCACCCGATGTTCCTCAGATCACAGCTGATGTTGAACACAGCGATCAACATGGAACCGATTTATACCATTCACTTGGTTCTTCTGGTGGATACTCGATGATTAACAAATTGCCGGAATCATTTGTCATTGGGGATGTTTCTTTTCTCCGAACCATTCACGAACCAAGAAGTGGAACGGTATCCCAAATATCACATAATCCAGAGTCCCTATCATTCTGTTTGAATTTGGCACTCAGTCTTGTTTTCAAGACTCAAGAACATGATTTTTGAACGTGGGAAAGTCTCCTGGTATACAATAGGCATTGAATGTGTTGGAGAAGAAATCTTTGTTATGAGTTTCACGTCGTCGAGATGATGAAGGCAAATGTTGGCAAAGCGGTAATTCTGAAGGTCACTTCCATGTCAAACCTAGTTCAATACGTCAGAGACATTGATTTGTTTTGATCATTACATCATTTGTTTCATTATATACAATGTCTGCTTTTCATTAAATTGGAATTTAATGATGAGACAAGAATTGAAATAAATGTTGTTTTGAGCAAAAAAAATTTTTTTCATTTCAGTACTTCTTTTTCAAGTGTATTAGAGTATTTTTGTCTATATATATTCAATATATGCGAAATGTTTTGTTTGTGACCTTACTCCTCTGAGCTCCTCAGGTCAATCACCACAAACTTTATAGGATCACATTGTTTAAAACCCCTATTTTAATTCTCTCTTTTGGTAGCATTGCAGCTCTGTAGTTATTGGCGGATGTGCAGAATGAAATTTTGCATTTGTACTTTTTTATATAATTCCAAAACAATGTGGACATTTCCAGGAAGTATCGCTGGTTTAGAGTTGCTGTAATGTACGTCCAGCATGGCAGTTAGCTGATAAATGATGAATAAAAGTAAAGGAAAATAAAGGTAAAGTTTGAAGGCCTCCCCAAGATGAAGAGCCCCCACCCAGCCTGTGCTCCTCAGGCACCATTGTTAATCCGGGCCTACACAGCACCCTCTTCGGTATCTCAAACTCATCCTCTTGAAAGTCCTTTGGTTTAAAATTTTTAAATAAATTTTAAAATATCCGTTGAAAATCACAATCCCAGAATGTTGCAACATCATGAATCGAGCCTCTCAACATTGTTAAATGAGAACAAAACCAGAACATATCCTTAGCTTTGCTTTATGTACCGTATTATGAGCAACAAAAGCAAGTTAATTATAATTACTCTGCATTTAAAGAACAAGCTCAAATGAGCTAAGATCCTCGTCCTCTTAATGATGACATCATAAAAACGAATATTGACGTCATTGTGATGTATCAGGTTTGCGATAAATTATCTGTGCTAATGCCCGGCTTGATTCCCGCAAAAAATTCAAACAGCTTGCCTAGTTTCGGAGATAATGGTATAGGCGATTTCCATTTGCGTTGATATTATGACGTCAACTTTTTTTCTAGGAAGAATTTCCAAAATCGGAGATGGTTACTGCCTGCGCGTGGGCTTTCTGCATAAACATGGCAAGTTTCACGAAGATCCGATGAAAACTCTGGGTTGTGAAACAAAAAATGTCAAAAAATAGGAATGACGTCATAAAAATTGATACATATGACATCATAGTGATGTGAGGCGCCGCGAGGAGGAATGATGTAAGGGACATCGGCCATTTTGGAGATAATGCCATATAGCACTATTTTAACCCTTACCCTATCATCCGAGCCTATCAATCTTCATATCATTAAAAAATGTCGCTTACATCACTCCTCCTCGCGGGGCCTCATGTATCATATGTGCGGTAATTCATCTCTGCTAATGCCCTGTTCGATTCCCGCAAACAGAATTCAAAAAGCTTGCCTAGTTTCGGAGATAATTTTTTAGGCAATTTCCATTAGCGGAGATATTTTGACGTCATAACTTTTTTTTCTAGGAGGAATTTTCAAAATCGGAGATGGTTCCTGTCTGCACAGGGTATTTTTACATATATACGCCAAGTTTCAGGAAGTTTCGATGAAAACTGTAGGCTGTGAAACAAAAAAGTCCACAAGAACAACAAGGTCAGTAAGACTTAGAGATCCTCCAGGAGGATCTAAAAATTAACACCATATTAAAAAAAAAAAATTTTCAACACAAAAAGATTAAAAGCAAATGTCTTGTTATGTTTTGTATGATTTCACCTTTGGTGATGGAGGTAATTATTTCATAGTGAAAGCATGGCAGTTTTTCTGGTGGAGCTTTCATGGAAACTTTTATGATAACTGTGTAAGCAAAAAGGGTCACTGCCAATCTACAATGTCTGACTTCAATGTTGTTCACAATTACAGGGCCGCCGTTTTTATAAAGTCCATTATGGGCACAGTAAATGACTTCAACAACCAAAATAACAACAAAAATTTCCCCTCATTTCTTCTTTTGAATACAGCATATGGCTGTGGGCAGAATCACGGGCATGGAAGCTGTGCCACTGATGCAGTGCCTCTTGCAGGTTGGAGCTGGAATTTGGAATTTGACCATGGTGCCGGCCAAAGCTCAACAACTCTTTGCGAAGGACATTGTGAGATATTTAACATCCACCAACTAATGTCGGCAGATAGGGCACATAGTTCAATGTCCATCAGAGGGACGGTGCATACATTAAAGTATCACCCTGCCTGTGAAACACGAGGATGACAGTTTTATAGCTCGGTCGGGATTCAAACCCAAGCTCGATAGTTAAGAGGTGGGTGTGCATACCTCTAGGCTATCCTGCCAGCCCACTTCCCTCATCAACTACAGCAACATTATTTTAACAAGACGCAAAAGTTTTTCTGCCGGATGTTACAAAAATTGAGTGCAAGACTTGTTGGCAAAGGTTAAATTGGCACCGCGTGCCATTTTGCATCAGAGATCATTGATGTTCACTTGCACTTCTACAAGACCTTGCCCCATGGGGCATTTTCACCAACTTTGAGCAAAGAAAGTTCTGCATTCTATGAACATGTAGCAAGGCCTACCTTGTAAAAACACATCACAGTCACACAGCCAACTTTCAACAGAAAACTGAACCTTTGTAAAACACACCCGCCTCTCCCCTCATGGCATTTTCTCCAAGTTTCCAGTGTTGCTGACCAGAGACCAAAAATAACTCTTAAGCTTCGCACATGAGGCGCATACAATAAACGGGGTAGCATGACACATTGCCCTTGTGAAGCGCTGAAAAAGGGCACGCAGTAGATCACGTGGGGAATGCAATCAATGCCTCTACATGAAGATATTTCGAGGCGAAAATTGGGGTTTTCACCTTGCCTGCGTCCGTGCAGAATTCTAGCACGCCCTGCTTAGCTAAGCTAGACCTATTCTCCATCTCCGCACGAAACCAGTGTAGAGGGAGAACGGATACAAGATTGGGGTGAGAAAAATGGGAGGAGGAGGTGGGTGGCTAGGGAGGTCTTGTAACGTGATTTGACACGAGGATTTTACATTTCAACTTTGCAATATCATTGTCGATATCAACCGAGCTATTCCACAAATCTCTCAGATAACAGCATTGCCCCCAGCCTGCTGCCCCATCTGCAGTTCACCCACGTTCAATACACCTGTTCCCTTCATTTCCATTCAATAATGTTTCAATTATGACCTTTCTCCTACTTTTAATCTTTGATATAGCTTCTGCTCGAAAGCTTACTGGAATGTTCCATCAGAGATAATTTGACAGTAAGCTCAAAAGTTCTGTTGCAATCATTTATTACCAGGGGCAGATCCAGGCAGTGCTCCACTGTTTTCCAGAAGATGGTCAAATTTTTTTTAACCAATTTTCCGTCTCGAATTAGTTTTGCAGCAGCTTATACATAATAACGAGAAGGGCACTGAGTAGAGCGCATACCTCCGCCACGCAAGGCCTGATCCATGAGAACATATCTGGCCAAATACATTTTTGAAATATCATGTTATATATCATTTTTGGTCCTATTTCTCAATGGTGAACAAGCACTTTAAAAATTCTAGTAGTCGGATCCGGACCCGGATCTTCACCAAAAACTAATCAGTTCCTCCTTGTCACACACCCAACCTGTCCATGAAATTTCATCCGGATCCGTCCACAACTTTTTGAGCTATCCTGCACACAGACAGACAAACAAACAGGACAGAAAGGGGTGAAAACATAACCTCCTTCACCTTTGGTGGCGGAGGTAACAAACTGACCAGATACATCACAATGTTTCATGTGAATGGCCCTCTTCTATTCCAAAGGGAAACCAACACAACTAGTTTTGCTCTGTTCAACTATGTTCACACCTGATGATTTTTGCATGTATGATGAAACATCACACTTGATGAAAAAGATTCTAAAAATGTGAATGTGCACTGCAAAAGGCAATTTACCTGGCTATGGCAGAAATAACGTCATAAACAACCCTCCCCAAAACTAAAAATGGCGGTTATGAAGAGAAAATGGTGAAGGTGGGGAGTTTGAGTCTTCAGAAGTGCTGTAAAAGCAATCACCAATTACCACACACGAGTGAAGCAAAAAGTGGGGTTAAGTAATTGGTTCACTTTGTCTGTCTATCTATCTGTCTGTCTGTCTGTCCACAGACGTCAGTCTATGATCAGGGAACAACTTAATTTCAATTTAATGTTCAATTTTGAACACTAGAACATGAATCGGAACATGCACCGGCAGCTGAGCAGTACTTTGGCTCTGAAATTGGCAAATTGTACGGAGTCTCATCCTGAGCACGCACCCGCAGAGAGGAGTGAGGCAATCGTTTGTCTGTCTGCCTGTCTGGCAATCAAACAAAATTGAAAATCATTCCAAACAAATGACACAAACAACAGGGATGAAGAACTAATGTTACCTGTTAAATAAGGTGGTGGAAAGACAATGCATCAATGGCAGTAAACTTCCAAAAAACATTTTTTCTACAACCTTTAAAATCTTTATTTTATTTCAATTGAACTATACACTTGAACACTGTAGAACACAAGTCACATTCTTGGCACTTTCAAAACCTTCCATTTAGCAGTACTTGGACAAAATATTCACACCGTCTCATACCCTGAGGGCAAAGTAACCATAACATTCAGCATTCAGACAAATATGGCGGCACCTAGTGACCTGTCACACCATGGCCAGGGGCAGATCCAAAGGGGTGGGAGGGCATACACAGCATGCCCCCCCCGCCCCAAACCACTTCCCTCCCATCGAAAAACGATGGACTTAGTCCAAAACGGGGGCTTATGGCTTTGGTCTTGATTTTCATGTCCGTGCATACATGTGCGAGTCCACAACCATATATTGGAGACATGTATGGACCAATTTTATTCATACTTGGCACAAAGACAACACATGATGGTATACAAAAGCACATCAT
>CM068954.1:59024066-59035578 GCA_035128595.1 Eptatretus atami
ATATATATATATATATATATATATATATATATATAATATCCCTTGTCCCTGATCTCCTTAGACTTCATTCCAATTCCTGTACAACATACATTTGTTCGTTTAAATATATACTTGTCTAATCACCAAAATGTACTTTCATCCGGTTCTGAATCGATATGCTTTTCTCCACGATCATCCTATGATTCTTTTAATGTCAAGGACGTTGCCGACGTCCATAGTGTTATTAAACACACCAACAAGAAATAGTGTGGTAAGGAGACCAATATTTAGTTACAGATGCATAGCCATGTTCCTAATCCATTAAAAGAGAAGCAGAAATTAGAAAAGCTTAACATATGGGATGAAGGATACAGCCAGTCAGGAAAAATAAGGCAGGAAGATGTTCACATGATTACCAAATACCAAGAGCATCCGTGAAAGCCCAGCAGGTCGACTGTAATTGGAAGCTGCTAGGTCCAAGTGCTTTCCACTTGTCAAGCCTCATTCTGTTATGACCACACAAGATACTTGAATCGTTGCTTTCAAACCATATATTACCTCTTCCTTCTCCTTCACGACCATGTTCATATCCTCCTCATTCATAATTACATGGAACATGCTGTTCCTTCTTTTTCTCCGGCTTAACGCAAAACTAATAACATTTCAGGTCTTTCAAGGATCTCTGATGCAGTTCGTGCTGGCTGCGCACAATTCTGCAACCGCAGGATAATCCAATGCTGTTAGTTTTAAAGAATCAATCCCTGTCACAAAGCTAAGCTCTGAGCAAATGACACAGGGATGAACGAAAGTATTGGCCAAGGGACCATTACAGACATACTCTCAGCACAAACTATCACATGGGGACAAACCCCATCAAACTAGTGAAATACAACCATTGTGGCTACAGACAAATTGCCTTTTCCAGCACATATCCTAGCAAAGCTCTTGAAATGCGAGCAAGGCATCTCCAAACAAATCGCCTTATAATTGGCCTTGGTACCACCTAATGGCTTCCACCCACAAGTTCAGCTCAAAGTCTTGCGCACTTAAGAACTAATCTAGATGGACAACCTTCTGCCTTTCCCCCAACATCCATCCCATGGTACCCAGATAAACCCAGCAAGTGATTTTTTTTTCACCTATTTTAATCATTTCTTTCTGTAAAAACAAAACTTTTAAAAGCCATGTCATGAGCAAACTTTTTATGATTCTCTTCAACTAAAAGTTTTCATTCTTCATCTCCACCCAGCACAAATCCTTTGTAAGCGTTTGTTTTTTATATGCTGCCCATCAATGAATTTGCAATTAAAGGATTCAATGTACCAGAAACATTACCAAGGGTAATAAGAAAAATCTAAATTCATGCAGCTATCTATCGACCATAATTCTATCAAAGTGTTTTTCTTGTTTTGTCAACCGTTCCCCTCCCTAAAACAAACAGTCCTTACATTTTGCAAAACTCAACATCATACTGCTGAATTTATTCAATTATCAATCATTTTTTAAATCATCATGTATTTATTCATACAAATTAGAAATTATTATTAAAAACAAAAAAACGTGTATTGCATGCCGCTTCTTCAACATTCAACTATCTCTAATGTATAATGTACAATTATGCATTCCGAAGGACATTTTTCTTGAAGCCAATTTAAAAATCATGGAATGGACATGCTGTTCGTCCACAAACCTTGATTTCACACATTAGGTAAAAACTTATAGACAATCGGTATAGGAGTTTATAGGAAGGAAATGTTTTGGTCGAAACATAGAATCGTGCGATGTTAATACAAGGAAGCAGTGGATATGCATTCCCTCAGCCAATATGACATCATAGTCAAGCTCCATGAAGCACAAAAGGCATAATCGCACATCACTGGCCATGCAGGATCACAGGCAAATGTGCAGTCCACACGTACCTCAAATAGCCATATCTGGACAAAATTAGCATTTAGAACGCACAAGGCGACCTCTCATCACAAGGCCAATATCAGGCAAAAGCACACTCTTACTTTTACCGTATAAAGCTTCTTTGATCGTACATTGAAAAAATGTTCTTGGTAATATCTAATTTGAAGAGCAGATATTACAAATAAAGGAACACAGTTGAAGTCAATATATCGATAATGCATTGTTGCAAACACTGGAAAAGGTTATGAGGTAGACAACCGGCCATGCAAAGACTTTTAGTCGTCACGAGGAATGTTCCTTACTTTTGGCTGTGTCGTCAAACTAACCTTCGTTAATATTGTGCCAATCCCTAAGCTATCTGAAGTGCTAGAAGATAATGATGTCAGAAACAGACACTATGGTCTCAATAGGTTCTTCTGTGTACTTTTCCTATTCCACCTGTGGGCTTGTACAAATTATTCACACACATGGCTTTAGACTTTAAGCAAAATTATCAAAAAGAGGGTGCAATGGTGCCAAGACCGTTGAGAGCAGTGTTCATGCTACAGATTGACGCTCAAAAGGGCTAGTTTCAAACGAAACAGCAAATCCCAAACATTATCGATCATTCAAAACCTCTGCGGCATCAAGACCACTTGCCAACAAAACTCCGGGCACACGATTGGTGGTGTGTGTGTGTGTGTGTGTGTGTGTGTGTGTGTGGTGTGTGTGTGTGGTGTGTGTGTGTGTGTGTGTGTGTGTGTGTGTGTGTGTGTGTGTTGTGTGTGTGTTGTGGTGTGTGTGTGTGTGTGTGTGTGTGTGTGTGTGTGTGTGTGTGTGTGTGTGTGTGTGGTGTGTGTGTGTGTGTGTGTGTGGAGATAGAGCTGAGTAAGAAAAGATATCCACAATATTCCAACTTATTCTGTCTATGCAAGAAAAAAAGGAATACATATCACCACCTTTTTTTTGGGAATAATAACAATAAGAACGAGACAGTTCATAGAACACATTACAATGCTCTGTCTTGAGAAACAAGGATATGGGCAGGGTCAACGAGCGGCAAATTTAATTGATCGTGATGATGTAAAATGCCGTAATATTTTGTCCAAGTACTGCTACACTGAAGGGTTTTGAAATTGCCAAGAAGGCGATTTTTGTTCTACGGTGATCAAGCATATAATTCAATTGAAATAAAATAAAGATTTTAAAGGTTGTAGAAAAACAAATGAATTCCGGAAGTTTACTGCCATTTATCCGGTGTCTTTTACACCACCTTATTCAATACGTTATATTACTTCTCCGTGTGTGGTTGTTTGTGTTCTTCATGACATCCTTAAAAACAGCACGTTTCCTGTTTGTATGGCAAGCAAACAAAACTGAAAATCATTCCAGACAGAGTAAAAAAATAAAATAAAAATCTCACTCCTCTCTGCATATGTGCGATAGGGACAAATTCAGAGCCAAAACACTGCTAAACTACAGATTTGTTTTCTGATTCGCTTTGAAAATATAACATTCAAATGAAGTTAAGTTTTTCCTCGATCATAAACTGAAGTTTGTAGACAGAAGGACAGACAGAAGTAAACCAATTGCACAATCCCGCTTTCCGCTTCACGTGCATCGGGTAACAATAACAAATTAAGATCATACTTCTTTTTTCTTTTCCTCTTCCTTTCACAAATTATAGAGCAAGATTTTATAGGTTATGAATCCATAATTAATAAAAATCCTTTTGTAGTGGTTTTGAAATGTTTTACAAGTCATATGTAGAACTGCATGCCAAGCATTACCACGAAGAGGTTGGCTTGCTTGGTGTATCAATCTGAACACACGAGGGTATCTACACATTACATATGTAGAATTTTGACTCCCTCCTTCTTGGCTGCATGTCCTCCATATCCCCCTTCAATCTTCACTGCCTCCACCTCAATTCCATTACACTTCATTTACTCAATTTTCATATTCTCCACCCCTCCCTTACCTCCCTCTCACATGCAAGTAATATGCAGATTGTCCCCTGTCTCATGATAATGTGATCCCAGCCAGGCTCAAATCCCATGTAATGTGTTGGTTTGTTTCGAGTCTATGAATATTACTTTTTCCTCCGTGAGGATCACAGAATCACAGAATTTTCCGTCTGTGTAATCACAGAATTTTCCTCCGTGAGCTTAAGACACAATCTCTCTCGCGAACGGGGGAACCAAGTTGTCTGGTCTTCTCAGATGTTCCTTGACACCAGGTTACACTGCTTGCTATTTCAGAGTGTGATTTGAGTACGTGCAGCAGCTCCTACACTAAAATCAAATTCACATGCCCCAAAGTATTCACAAATCATGTGTGAATCCATTATCTGTCCAATAAACACCTCAATCATCATTCTATCATCTAGCGAATGCTTACCTTACTGGGATTCAATGACAAATTTGGTCTACTGTCTGCATCATTACTGAGGCTTGGTTGTGCCACTTATGCAGTGCCCTCTGTAGGTTAGGGAAGGAATTATGACTTTGGTGAAGGTGCTGGCATATAAAGCTCGACACATTTCTCAAGGTAACATTGGATCTTTAAAGACCACCAGATAATGGTCGTAGATGGGCGAGCCGGCTTAATGTCTCGTCCGAAGGACAACATCCCTGTTGATGATCTGCCTGAAAAACACCTGGGTGGTGGTTTATAGCTTTGTTGGGAATCAAAACCAGACTATACAGCTCAAAGGCAAGTACACTGCCTCTATAATTTCTGACATTATGAATCCACAATAGTAAAAATAAATAAACAAACAACTTCATTTTCATTGCAAGACAAAAGAAAATATTACTTTTGTGAGTATTTGCCAGCAAAAAATCGTCATGAAAGAAAAGCAGTTGTCCTGTATACATAAATGGGGTAGCTAAAGATAGCTTTTACTTTTCTGTAACACCTTTTTGTTCTGGAAAAGTGCCTGCGTGAAAGCACCAAAATGATGTTCGTGTTGTACACAAAAACAAAAACCCCAAAATCCCAGCAGGAGGCTGTGAAAAAGGAACAACTGACAAAATGGCAATTTCAGAGCTGCTCTCACAAGGATTTTATTTTTACGATAAGGCAAAGCTATACTGAGAGTGGCAGATGGAAATTAATTTGGGAACTCGAAAACAGAAGGTCACTCAAGAGATGTACACTTTCGCTGTTTTCCATCAGTAGTGTTCATACTTCTTTTTACCATGGTAATATGTTTGAAAAAGAGGCGTACAACACCAAGACAGATGTGACAATGTGCAGCTTGCTTTCTGTAAAATCACTTAGAGAAAAATAATAAATGGTGAGAAAGATTTTCACTCAGAAACAAATTTTGCCACATATTATATTTCAGCATGTGATGCATAATATCCTCAATGGTGTGACTAAAAACAATTAGTATGATGTCAAACAAGTCACAGAAGCTTTTAAACTAAAAACAATGTTCATGAATATCTTATAACTATCAAAGCAAACGTTATTCTTTGGAAGCATTTCTAATTATGTTAAGCCTGGCGTTGGCTTAGTGGTTCGGGTGGCTGGCTTGGGATCCTAGGGTCCTGAGTTTGAGCCCTCCTCGGCCACTGAATTAACAACAGGTGGGGTTGACTCAGCCTGTCGTCCTTCTGAGATCGGCGAAATGAGTACCAGTGTACTGGTAATGGGGCACAGCATCAGCAGTATAGCCGTGTCTCCAACCAATGATGTAACCAGAAGCCACAAGGCTGCACATGAGAGTGAGTGATAATTATGTCATATTTAGAGGGTCTTGCATCTCAGTTTCTTGAAAGTCATAAGAAATTGAGAACATGAGGAATGTGTGGATGTATGAGTGCGTCAGAGAAAAAAAAATAAAAAAGGAAGACAAGAGACAAAAGGAGTGACAAAGTAAATATAATTCGATTATGTTTTGTTAGAGGGTGTAAAATGGGGCAAAGATTATAGAATAGTTAATTCAAAATATATGTTGGCGCAAATGTGGTGTAATTCCCGTAGTGATAAAACGTATCGAGAATGTGTTTACAAAGCTAGTCTCCACACCCGAATGTCTGTGTCTAAGCCCAGCCTTTCCCCCAGCCCTACATTTTGAAATCTGCACGTCGTCTTTTTGTTCTTTAACGGAAATTTTCCAAACTGCAACAACCAATGAGCATGGCTCACAGCGAGATTTCAGTGTCCAGTATGGGGCCGCCAAGTGGTCTAAAAACAAGCTCATATATGGAGATCTGGCTGACTATGACAGCCGATGAGTGCAGCCCACAATGTGATTGCAAGGTCAGCGCAAGACCACAAAGTGGGCTAAAACCAGGATCTGTCCGACTGTGGTGGCCTATGAACACAACCCACGGCACGATTCAATAAGGCCCGGGAGACTTTAAAAGTGCAGACCACACACAAGAATGGGCAGGCGTGGGTGCTAGTTGTGAGCTTCAAGATTGTTGTTGGCTGGGCTTGGCTGGTGGTCGAGGTCACGCTGCTGGGTTCCTTGTTGATTGGTGATTGCTGGTTCAGGTTTCATTGTTGGTGGCTGGGCTTGAGATGCAAGAGGTCCCAGAGGGAAGGCACACGAGGTGCAGTGAGACCAGAACCCACACCGAAATGCTGCACCCCCAAGTGAGTCCAATGCCCAGACGGATTGGAGAGTGAACCATGCAGAATGACAAACCCGCACCATGTGCACGAACAGTGCCATGCAGGACAGGTTCTTTGTCTTGTCGATCCCCTTTTGAGCCCCATGTCTACTCACCCTCTCCCGAGTAAATGTGATAAGGTGTAAATGTTAAGTTCAGCGTGGTTTCAGGGCACGATGTTTGTAATTTATTGAATTGATTGTGAGCAGTGAAGAGCGACCATATTCTTCCCCCCAATCTCCCTTTTCCTCTGTAATAAATCACCGTTTTGATGAAATTTCGCCTGGTCTTCAGGAACAGTAACCATAGGGAGCTGGAGAGATTGGCATATTAAATGGGAAAATTGTGTCCGCACTTACGCGCCTCAAACACAGATTGCCGGCAGGCTTCGCTTGGCCATTTTGTCGGCAACTCCACATTGATTGCTGTGTTCGGAGACGCCGCCATTCGCACCAAATTAACTCGGCGGATGTGCAGATCTTCTCATCCCCCTACCCGCCGGGTGGTGTGTCAGTCGTTTAAAGACCGCATGACCATAACAGTATGTAACAGTGGAAGAATAGATTATAAAAGGAAATATAAAGTAAAAGTGAACAAGTGGTGCAGTTAATGTGTACAATGCATTGTTACTTACCTCTGCCACCGAAGGTGCATGGGGATTATGCTTTCACCCCTGTTTGTTTGTCTACTCGTTTGTGAGCAGGATATCTCAAAATGGTATGGACGGATTCGTACTAAATTTGGTGGACAGGTTGGATGTGTGACAAGGATGAATTGATTAGATCTTGGTGAAGATCCAGATCTGGATGTGAGAATATTTTAAAGTGATTCTTCACTATTGAGAGAAGGCCAAAACTGATATGTAGCATTTATGCATAAATTACATCATACCCCTCCAATTTAAATGTCAAGGTCAAATGGCAGTCTGAAAAAAGAACACTTTTTTGTCATCGCTCAATTTTGCAAATGCAGAATCTCAAAGACTGCTTGTCCTTCCAAGACGTTTTTGCATCATAATAGTGGACCTGCACTGAAGTTGTGCACCTGATATTTGATTTGTGTCCTTGACCTACTTTTTTTGGATTGTGGCCTAATTAACAAAAAACACATTTTTGATCATAACTTGAATAATTTTCCTCCGATTTTCATGATGTGACTTTTATGGATAGACTGTAGATGGGAACACATTTTCTTAATCTAAAATTTATCCCTAATTGTTGAAGGTCAATGTCATATGGTGGTCTGAACAAAATAGGGCCATCATTGGATTGCGGTCCAAGGGCAAGTCGCGGGCAATCGATCGCTTTGTGATCGCAGATATCTAGTTTTAAGTAATTCTTTACCATTGAGAGATAGTGCCAAAAATGACATATAGCATGGTATTTCAAATGTTATGGATGGGTTATGACAAAACTTGGTGGATGAGTTGGGTAGGTGAAAAGAACAAGCCGATTCGATTTTGGTTCAGGTACGGATGCAGATTTGGCCTATCAGTGGGATACAAAATATAAATTGTTCAGCCTGGCGGAGGTATGCGCTCTCCCCAGTGTCGTTCTAGTTTGTACACGAGACCAACTGCTGTACACATAGGATTAAATCTTGTTTTGATAGTACCATTCATTGTATAATGAACAAATTTGGAACCAGAGTCCACAGTTTGGAACAAATTAAACTACACCGAAACAAAGAGGAAAAAAATATACTTAAATGGTGATTGATCCACCATGGAGAGAAGAGAAGCTGATGTTTCAGGCCTCACCCTTCAATCAGACCAAGAGAGAGAGAGGATCCTTCTACGAAGAAGACAGCAAGGCCTTTGGGATGATCTGTTACCTATCCATGTCTATCATTGTCAACATCAGATAATTAACAGTACTATTGGGGCGTTTCAACTTTAAAAACTGAACCACTTCCATGAACCACTCATCCAATCATTAATACAGTTCCAGCTTCAACACAAAAATACTGCCACAAGCGCTTTGACCAAAACTTGTGCACAGATTGATCTATTTAACATTCCCATCAAAACCAATGGCTCATGGTGCTAGGAATCCAGGTTCAAATTCCATTAACAAATTGTGTTTGTTAATTACTTCTTCTTATTCGTTCATATGCAGCACAAGACTGCAGGGTAGCATCATTGGCTGAGGACATGGCTGTGCCATGGATGCAATTGCCCTCTGCTGGCTCGGGAAGGAATTTGGAATTTGGCCATTGTGACAGCGATAGCTTGCCTTCTCTTTGTGAAGGACACCATGGGATCTTTGACATCCACTAACAAATGCTGGCAGACGGGACACACATTTAACGTCCATCCGAGGGACGGCACACCCATTTATGAATCACCCTGCCTGTGAAACCGTTTATACCTGGTTTGGGATTCAAAGCCAGACTAGACAGCATAGACACGTGTGTGCGTCTATGATCTCTGTCCTCTATGCGAATTCGAATAGGGTTGAACTTCAAGGCCTCACCTCCAGCCAGGCCTGCTCCTGGGCTAACCATAGAGCAACAAAGCCAGCCACAGATTGGATATCCTCCATCGTTCCAAGTCTTTTCTTGAAAGATCAGAGCTATTTAATCTACAAGCCCTTGGTTCATAGCTAAATGGAGTTCTGTTTTCTCCCACATAGACTGGAGCCCCATCATCACATCTGTGATATGATCTGTGGATTATGAGGGATATAAATCTCTTTAAATTACTGGCTCCCACAACAAAGCCAAAGCACAAGGCTGATTGCTCCCACATCACAGGCAGGTGTTGCTCTCACAAAAAACTGGCCTCTCTGTTTTGTGCCACCTCTCCAGTCCAGCTCCCTCTGCTCTCAGCCCCTCTGACCCTCGCGATGCAACTCAGCATGTGCATGGTCTTCTAATAACCCCCTGCTTGTTAAACTTCCAAAATCCATGCTTTCTACTGCACACCTCAGCTCTGTTATTCCTCACTTCTTCCACTTGCAGAGGCTGTTCTATCCCACGATTCCATCCAGGCCATCAAGTAAGCAGTGCACCACCATCTCATGTCATTGCTCATCCTGATCCACAATTGGTTCGCGGGCGCCAGCAGTGACCACTATTTTCGTTGTGTCTGTGTGTCTGTGTGTCTGTCTGTGGACTCTCTCCAGAGCATAGCTCCGTGACGTTTGATGCGATCTTGATGAAACTTGGACACAAGCTAGATATCATGGTCTCTTTTTGTATGAGGGGCGTCCCACGCCCCTTGTGGGCGGAGCCACACCCACTTGAACTTTTTTTCCCCTCGATTTTTTTCTCGCAATTTCATTTCCTAGAAGCTGTGCGTAATGTCCACAAGTACAACATATAAAAAAATCCGATATGATTTGGTCAATTTTGACGGAAAGATAGGTTTTTACGGTAGGGCTTCCTCAAAAGCTTCCACTAACTCAATTGTACCTATCGTGGCATTGTTCAATAATACCCACGAACCATCGTCGCCTTCCGGCTAGTCTTTATTATCCCCATTAACCCGTCCTAACCCTTTACTTGCCCGTTGCATCCATGTGATATATGTGGACATTATTTTATTACATATATTTATTTATTCGGGTTCATTCATTCTCTTGCTTGCTGTGTCCAACGGTTGCCGTGCTGCCTCCTGCCAGTTCATACCCACCATCACCTTGCTCTTTCATGAGGCTTCAATCTTGTAAAGCAAAGAGAGAAGAAAAAAAAAAAGGCTCCCCCATTTGCCTTAGGTAAATGTTGTATTGTATTTAAATAAAAACAGCCTTAATGCTGGAGTGACACTTTCTGATTGCTGCAATTTTTCACGTGGAACATCTTTCACCACCCAAAACTAATTGTGACGTTCTAATCATACAATATGTCATTCATGTAAGCCATGACTGGATTTGCAGTACAATTGCTGGGCATATAATAAATTCCTGGACTTTTATCGGCTTATACTGATATGACATTTTCTGATTTCGATTCGTTGGCATTGCACCGATCACGGTGCAAATCATCACCACACAGCTGCACTCTGGTGCATTTCAATTCCATATAATAAAGGGATTGTGGTTTCATAGTATTTTTCTTTTATACCATTTATCCTCATCGTTTCGAAAAATATTTCCAATCGTGTCGGTGAACAAAGGCTGGGCAGCATGGATGAGCGGCTTGTATTCTCTCCATGCTTAAAGATATATTTCCTCCACAGGTGAGAAAGCCACACCGATTGTATCTGCTATGCATATTTATGAGCAGCTGTGTGGACCAGGAAGCACTGCATCTTCATAGCAATCTAAATGCCACATGGGTCAGAGCTCAAGCGCACGTGCAGCTAGCTGTGTTCCAATCACTCGCTCCTTATCTGCGTCTGCAGCCCAAGGCCAGTCACAATGATGCTTTTTCATTATTTAAGCTATCTAACAAATGAAAACCAGACTACTTTCTCAGAAAAAGCATGCTACCTTTACAAAAGAAGTAAAAAAGCACTTTAATGTAACAGTTTCCCAGGAAGTGTCACACTCACCACTTATATTTGACAATAGTGTGGTGCATGAAGCAATAAGTGATGACATTTTAAGTAGGTTGTACGTAGGTTGATGCGATGGATTTATGGGAATGAGTGAGAGACAGAATTTGACACAACCAACAAAGTTTTCATCTGGATAAGTAAGGCCGTCATTCTGAGCTCCATGCTGGTAAACATGGCAAGCAAAACATGCCAGGCTGCCCCACAACAGGCACTCGAGCCTGATCATGGCTATGCATAAAAGGCATCAAAGAAAGTCGAGATCATGTTGCTTATATTAGGCTGGAATAAAAAAAGTGCACAGATATCAATCGTGCAGAAATTTTGGTCAAGCCAACCAATCAAGACAAAAAAATCCATCCATCCATTGAGACCATTCTCTGTGCAGAGCGTTGGTGCTGCCTAAGCAGTCTCCTTGGCTATTGGGTACAATCCTGGAGAAGTCGCCACTCCGACACAGGATACCAGCAAGTGGGCACTCATTTTGCTGACCTCGGAAGGATGACAAGCAGAGTCA
>CM068954.1:59051301-59064555 GCA_035128595.1 Eptatretus atami
CCCCCCCCCCAACTTTTGCCTTAATGTCGGTATATTATCTTTTCACCGTCAGTTCATTTTTCCAAGAGCCTAAATCTTTCAATAAAATAAACATTATTAAATGAGATAACTTTTGGAAAGTTTACGTTCAAATGAGAACGAATTATTAAACAGATTATATTTATAAAGTTACTAAACAAAAAGTGTCCATATCAGCAAAACAACACACACACACAAACACACACACACGTTTAAACTTACCAATTGCCTTCATGCCATCTTTGATGCTCCCGGAAAACTCGCGATCGATGGTGTTCATCAGGTCACGTTGAGAGAGCTGCGTCAAGACAAAATGATTACGGAATATTGGTGTCAGAACCTTAACAAGCTTACATCATCACAAAACTCAAACCCACTTATATAAAAACTCTCTCATACATTACCACTTCATTTACATGCTCACAGCACAAAATGGCCATTTCAAAAAGAAAATAAATAAATAAAAAGGATCCATGACAACCATAAAAAAATTAATGGATGAAACGCAAGCAGAGCAGTTTGGCTCAAGCAAGCTGCGATAGTTTTCAGGACAATTTTCTCATGACTACATGTTTCCCTGGGGTTTTGAAGGACAGACAATATTGACATTGATGATATTCCTGTGTAATGAGGGATCGTAGGATAAGTCAATGGTAGCTTGCTTGGTTTCAAGTTGTACAACTGGGCTATACTCCCGCAGTCACCGATAGCCAGAAAACCACAATTATGTTGTTGTTTAAGTTAGGAATTGAGGCTCATGGAATAACAGAATAAATGTGGGGGTGGGAGGAGGGGGGGGGTGTAGAAATGTGCCTGACATCTTCTAAATACCATTTGTCCTCACCAAACAGCATTACTAAAATGACAAACTTGCAACTTGCTTAGATTGTGCCCTGGCTTGAGTCGGCATTTAGCCCGATTTAAAAGTACAACGGAAGCATTTAACCTCTGCCTGGATGGCAAAGCCTTTCTTTGGCAAATGTTCAGATATCATCAAGGCACATGGTCAACCAAATGAGGCAAATGGAGTTTTTATTCTTAAAGCAAGTCATTTTTGGTGGTAGAAGTACATCTTCGGGCCCATTGGAGAACGTCCAAATCCCCCACACCAGAGCCGATTCGAGAACTACAATGCGTAAAAATAAGGGCTGGCCTACAACTGCAACGAGACAGTTTACCTTCACGTATTCATCCAACGTAGCACGAAGCTGTGGGAAGCTGCGCACAGCTAGGATGAGGTTGAACGAAGACTCGTCAGTCCCCAGTTTTCCTTCACCAGCTGAATACAGCTTCTGGGCATCTGTCATCGCCTTGCTCATGTCCACATTCTGATCCTCATCTCTGTTACCCTGCAAAGCCAAAGGTACAGGTGCACTATAACTCGCTTGTGACTCCAAGAAAAATAAGTACAACACCTGACCAAATTGAGTAAGTCATAGCTAATCAATGAGATGCTGAAAATTCTCAAAAAACCCCATAAAATCCTCAAAACTAATGGAGTAGTCTGCAAATATTTAGTCCCACAAGCCTCCCAAAACAAAGCACTTTTGCATGATCAGGAATAACATTTTTAGATCAAGTTTAAACAGCACATTTGTGACCACCGAACGAACCTGGCACATGGATGTGAGAAGACGTTTGAAGTGACCGCTCGTATCACTGCAGATGTCCTTCTCAAGGTTTCGGTTAAACTCCACCTTGTAGCAGCGGACAATCTCACGGATCTCCTCATTAGTGCGTGAGCAAAGGATCTCGATGAGCACCTTCTCATTAGTGCCAGCACCCTGAAATAGGTACAGATATAGAAACTCACTTTCACCGAGGCAGATCATCTGAATGAGCAGTACAAGGTTGTTGTATGTTGGGGTTGTTGTGGGATGTATTTTCAAGCTTTCAATGTGTTATTGCTTGCAATGGAAGCAGGGAATCTGAGGCTCTTAATGTGCTGCAGATACCAAATTGTTAAACAGACAGACAGGTTTAAAATAATGCGCACAAACTGTACCCAGCAAACAATTATGCAAAGTTTACAATCGTAAACCAGATTAGACCATCATGTAGTTACTTCAACTGTCAAACTCAGCCCGAGGAAGAGTAAAACTGCCAAGAAAAGCCAATTTGATCACCGGAAGGCAGGGGGAGGGGGGGCTCTCAGAGCAAACGAGGAATTGCAGAAGGAATATGCTGTAGAAATCCATAACCAGTTTCAGTGTCTTCTCAAAGACAGAATAAATCAACAAGTTAACCGAGTTAATCAACAAACGGGAATGAAACTTGTACCAAAAAGAAAGAAAGCCAAGAAGAATTATTTTTCTAAAAATCCTAGAGTAGCGAAGGAAAGAGAAAATACCGAACAATTCTATGACGCTCATCAATGCGATGCAAAGGAAAAGCAACTGCCTCAAATACGAACAGGTGAAGAAGGCCTTAAGAAAGAGTACAACGATGCCTGGGATAACGACCTCAGCAAGAAAACTGAATAAGAAGAGAAGGCACACATTACCTGCAAACATGGAAGGAGTTGAGACCTCATAAACGACATTAGCAGAAGAAAGGCTTCCCAAAAAGGTCTTATTAAAGGAAATGCAGTACCGATGTGGAAAGGATTAAGAACTGGTGCAGTCATTGCCAGAATCTTATTGGCAGCCTACCGACGATAGATGACGAGCAGCGAGGAAGTCAAAACTCTATTAGAAGACCTGGCCATCATGATGTATCAGTTCAATGTTGAAGAATATAACAAAGCAAATGTGTCTTTATGGAAGTAAAGAGTTCTGGCAAGGACGGCATATTAGCAGAACTTCGTCAACGGTGCGATGTCGATACTATCATTCTCAACTTTCTAATGCAGCACTAATGGAAGAAGATAGGCCTAAACAATGCTCAATCTTTAATATAGTTCCCATTCCAAAATCAGGAGATCTCAAATTTTGGCAAAAACTGTCATGGTATTCCATTAGTTTAATCTCAATCGTTGCCAAAATCTGCAATGAAATGATTTTGAACCAAATCCGTCCTGCTCTTGATCAATACCCGAGGCCAAACCCAAATGGATTTTGGGGAGGAAGGACAACAGTTTGACCCATTATTGTACCGTCAATGCTAACAGAAGGAATTTGTGCCCTCAACCTTCCTGCAATAATGACATCCGTCAACTTTCGAAAATCCTTTGACTCCATCCGTTGTGGCAATATGATCAGCATACCGTATTTTCACACAAATAACTTGCCCCGTGGCATAACCCGCATCTGGAGACAAAATTGCTATAGGAAAATTTCAGGCACGTATAACCCACACATCGGTATACCCCGCAAGCCAGCGTTCCTCTCCATATGACAGGAGATACTCGATCTTCATATTTCCAGCAGCTGACACGGCTTTTTGTCAAGTGCCAGTGAATGACTCAAATATAACTGCAGTAAATAACCAATTGACATTAAAATGAATATCTTGAGGAAGGGTTGTTGTGACAAGACACCACGCTGCTCGTCCATTAGAAATGTATAAATACCCTGCAGGCTGTTGAATTTTATATTATTCCACGAAATCGTCCATACCATTATATGTCCCTGCCATACAATGTCAGGGGTGTGTTCAGTTACCAAGTTTCTTGTAGAGCGCTCACCAAGTGGCTTAAGCACTCCAATCAAAACTGTTGATAAGGAACGGCTGACTTGGCAAGCGCTAGCTAGCTGCTTGGCAACTGAACACAATCCTGCTGTCAGTGCAAGTAAGAGAAAACGTAAACGTTTCACGGCTGAATTCAAACTGAAAGTTGACAACAAAAAGGGGGCCGATTTCTGGAGAAGAAGAGGACGAGAGTGATGATATGGATTGCGAAAGACCCACACTTGCCGACTCCGAGCTGCTTCAGTTGTTTCATAGGGACACAGAAAACGAGTACTTTGTGGGCTTTACGGATGACTGCTTAACACCACCATAAATAGCTTTGGAATGAGATACACAGTTCTGTATATGTGTTGGTAAAATATGCTTACGGATGACTGTTTAACGCCACCATAAATAGCTTTGGAATGAGATATACAGTTCTGTATATGTGTTGGTAAAATATGCAAAAGAACTGTACTTCAAGATATCACAATTAAACTTGCAAAAACAAACTGCCTCTTTTATTATCTCCATCATTTAAATTATCGCCCTGTGGTTATGTCACTACCGTATGGTAAAATACCATATGACCCGCACACGAATGTACCCCGTAGTTGAAATTTTTGGAACCAATTTAACGTATAGCCCGCGGCTTATTTGTGTGAAAATATGGTACATCCTATCAGCAAAAAGGATTCCTGATGAAGTTGTGAAGGTGATTTTGAATATGTATAGGAATACATATGCCAAGATACTCTCTGCCAATGGAGAAATACAGCTTTTCAAAATTCTAGCTGGAGTACTACATGGAGACACCCTTCCCTCTTACCTGTTTGTCATAATGCTTCATTATAAACTCAGAAACCCGATCAAAAGCAAGGAGGAGGAATTGGTGATTCCAACTGGAATAAAGAAACCAGAACAGTCAAACTGGATGTTCTTACTGATCTCGGCTTTGCTGATGACACAGCCTTGTTGTCAGAAGAAATTGAGCAAGTGCAAGAACTTCTTAAAAGAGTCGAAAGAAGTGCCGGTAAAATTGGGCTAACAATTCATGCTAATAAAACTAAAGTGATGGCATTCCACAGGTTGAGAAAGGTCTCAATCATATCAAACGATGGAACAAAACGTGACAGTCAACGACTTCATGTAATGTATCTTAGTTCCTGGATTAACACAACTGTTCAGGATATGAAACAAAGGAAAGCTGCCACACGGAGAGCTTGCAACAAACTTTCAAGAATATGGAAGTCGACACTCTCTCAGCATATCAAGGAAAGGCTGTTCATGGCAACAGTTAAGTCTGTCCTGCTTTAGGGAAGTGAAGCATGGACCCTCACTGCAACCCAAGAGAAGGGACTTGATGGGTGCTATATACTCGACTTCTTCATTCAGCTTTCATGTCCATCGGTCTGAACATAGGACAAATAAAGAGATCTCTGGTTCTATTCCAAGGCTGTCAGTTAAAGTTAGAAGATGTTGTCTCAGGGTTGCTAGGCATTGCTACCACCACAAAACCGAACCTGTTTCCAATCTGAGACTCTTGATACTTTAACATGGAAGGTCGAAATGGAGAAGACCAGCTCTTAACCACATCAACTTGTTGAAGAAGGATACGGGCCTGGAGACAGAGGAACTGCGCACAGCAATGCTCGATCGAGAGGACTGAAAGCTAAGGATCAATGTCATCTGAATTCAACCTGAGAACAGACAAAACAATATAGTATGACCAAAGGACACGCCTTTTACCTGAGGGGCTCTATTGACTGGAGTAAGTCAGTTGGAAAGCAAATGAAACGTCACCTGAGATTGGACTGACAGGGGAGATCTCGTTCCTATTTTTTTGCTTGAATGTGCCTTTTTATAAATTGTGTGCATCCGATAAACCCTTTTCTTAAACATATGTATGTGTGTGTATGACGTATGTATTTACACATACTGTATATATAAAAATACCCAGGAGATGTCCGTGCCTGTCCCACTGTTCTCATTCCTTCTCCTCCACTCTCCACCCCCCTCACCCTCTCAGTGAATTTATGGAGATAATTTATGTAGCATTAATGTGATATTGATGTAGCGTAAGCTTCATGGGCCAAATGGCCTCCTATTGCATCAAAGTTACTTGTGTACTTTTGAAAATTAAACAATTTAATTTTTTTATGCAAATCTTTTATTTGTTTCATCAGAGCAAATACTAATATGTTTTCTTATGCTCCATATGGCTTCAATTATTTAGGATATTACAGCCTAAAGCATTGTTGATGCATAATCTGAAAATGACTTCCACTTAATGACCAAATGAGTCATTTTACAATATGGCTTTGTGTACTTGGTTGAACACAATATGTTCATATGCAGTACTGGTTTGCTGAACACATTAGCAACCTCGGACCTCCCCCATGAGTGAGCAGCAGAATTGCTTTAAACCCAAGTATAACATATAAATCCCGATTTATAATCTATACTAGAACGGCACTCAGTAGCGCATGTACCTGTGCCAAGATGAACAGTTTACATTTTGTATCCCACCGATAGGCCGAATTTGGCGACCTGAACAAAAATCTAATCGGCCCCTTCTTGTCACCGAAACAACGCCACTCAACAATGAATATCCACTCAACTAGTCCATGATCCCATACACAAATCAATCAATAACATTGTGGAATTTTACAAATGCAAGAAACAATGGTTGAACTACAATTCTCGCAACTACATATAAACTATCATCTTGGTGTTTCGAAAGCAGGATGCGTCAACTACAATTGCAGCGTCCATCACATGGGATGTTAGCTGGGGACTATTCTTCCTGTAATGATTTTTGCTCTATGTTAACTATCCCCCCATCCTGTCTTTTGTCAAGCATAACCAATTTTCACTGGCACTCTGGCCAAAGTCCAAATTCCTGTCCTAACGAGGCATGGTGGCTCATATTGTTGCGAATCTGGAAGCCATGAGCACACAACATTCAGGTCCTATAGCTCAGTTATTTCGATAAGTGAATGTGGATAGATAGCTCCCTTTCCCTAGTCTAATGGGTGAATAAATGTACTTGCGCTGTGAGTTACTTTGATAGTCAGGGTTATCTTTCATTTTTACACCCCTCATAACTACGACAACGCCAGCATCACCTTCACCTCGCTCTGGCCGACGCCATTGCCTACGTGCGTGTCAGCACGTACGTGGGCGGAGCCCACGCAGAATACAGTTCCTCTGGCTGTGGTGGGCGGAGCCCACGCAGAATACAGTTCCTCTGGCTGATTGGTGGGCGGAGCCCACGCAGAATAATGTTCCTCTGCCTGTTTGGTGGGCGGAGTTCAAGGAGGAGCCTCGCGACGGTGGGGAAGGCGTCCGCGTGACGTCACCACACCCCCAGGCCAATCGACGGCCTTGCCGCTCGTTTTGGCCAGTGACAGGGCGACGAGCGATTGTGCGCGCCAAAACCGTCCAGTGCTCGGGAGGGCAGAGGCGTCCCCCCCCCCCCCCGAGACAGGGTGAATAAGCGTGCGGCGCGTTCGAACAGCGACAGCTTGAAGAGCAGAGCTTGAGAGATCCTGGGAAGAAGAGCTCGAGATTAGAGATCCTGCCGCCAACCGAACCGCCAGGGGTGCGCGCCGTCTCTCTGAAGGATACAGAGGAGAGGTTTGGTTGCCAGGCGAGCAGAGCTGAGGAGGCCGATAGCGGCTCGCCAATGTCTGGATTCGGCTCGCCTCTCGCTGGTGCCCGGTTCGAATCAGCTCGAAGACCACGCGAGGTGGACAGGTCCGAGTGCAGGCTCTGGCTTAGCTCGCCTGTCCCTCCGAGCTGGAGGCCTCAATAAAGGCTGTGGCCACGTTGTGTGTGTGTGTGTGTGTGTGTGTGTGTGTGTTGTGTGTGTGTGTGTGTGTGTGTGTGTGTGTGTGCACTTGTGGCGCCAGTCTAGTAAGTAGTAATTGTGTAAGTGCTCTTGGCTGTACATACGTGCTTCTCTATTATTCAGATAACTCTGCTTCTTGCGTGCACCCCCTGCCCCCATTATAAATAAACCCATGTGTTAAATGTATCAACTCGTTTTTGTGTTTCTTTTATTGGTTTAACACGGTGCGTGTTGGAGAATTAGCCAGGCTGTTGCCGTTGTAAAGGGACATTTGGACCGACGGAAGCTCGGTGACCATCTGCTCGGGTCGCACACAGTTCGAGCACACCAGCGGCTCGTTCCGTACGAGCGGCGTCGAGGGTGAATTTCCCGGATGTTTGGACGACGTGGGTATTTAGGTAAATTGAAATTGGCAACGACTACCCCACGTGGTCGACCTATTGGCGAACTTCGGTCCGATAAGGAACCCGTCGGCTCCGGAGTTATCCGGGGTGACGACCTATAATCCGGTGTTCGGTGGAGCCGACTCTACTGCTCCATCTAGCGGTCGTGCTCGCAGCCGATACCCAGCCCCACAACAATATTGGTCACCATGTATTTGTGGCACTCAAAACATTGTCATTATACCAAAAACAATTAGCAACCTACCTACAGTATGTAATACTGCATACTGCATGATGCAGTATTACACCATACACATTGGTTCCACAGTAGAGGATAAGGGCCATATTACAGCAAAGGAATAAAAGTTCTAGAATCAGCTAGAGCAGTATCACTGGGAAAGAAAGCCATGTCGGCTCCTCATCCTTCACTCGGATAACCACATATAATCAGGGTAGCGCAGCAAATTTTCATCCCCAGTTCATATAAACAATCACTTTGTTATTTAAAGTGGTTGACACAAAATGGCCTACATCTACCAGTGAATGCTTGCAGATGAAACACAACTTGGTGTCCCATACGACAGACAGCGCACTCAAATATGTGAATCCCTGCCTGCAAGGCTTGAAGTATATAATGATGATCAAAGTATATAAACAGGTTGTATGCAAAAAGTATACAATCAGGTATTTTTTTTGGTTTTGTATACATGGTCTCAGCTCGTAGAAGAGCTCAGACACAAAACAGATGAGAATATAACATAACAAAGGGAACAACAGGAGAAAGGGGAAACGCCAACATCAGGGCAGAGGGAGAAAGATGACGGAGACGGACAAGCAAGGGATGCAGGTAACGATGAGGGTTATGGGAGAACAGAAAGGGTGGACAATATGGATAACATAAGCAAAATTTTTGGAGAGGTGGGAGGTAGTTTAATGGGTGTAGAAAATATGATTTTGGATGGGAAGTGACTTGAGATGGTGGTGAACAGCTGTCTTGAAGACCTGGAAAGAAGAATGAGATTGAAGAGAGTGTGGAAGGTGATTCCACAGGCAAGACAAAAGAGGAATAAATGAGTGGAGGTGAGGATGTGGTTCTGTATTTAGACAGTTTCACGAGGAGGGGGTTGCTGGTGGACCTCATGCGTTCTGCAGATACCTGGGGAGTGGGGACAAAGCACAGAGGGGGAAGAGGGTGCAAGACCAGAAATGAGGCAGAAGAAGACAGAGAGACCACTGACCTGTCGGCAATGGCGAAGTGATAGGCCCACAGACTCAGCTTCATTGCGAGAGATTCCAATGATCTTGAAGGCCTTGGTTTCCATGGCGTTAAGTTGAACAAGATGTGAGGCAGGAGAGTCAGCCCAGAGGGGAGAGCAATGCTCCATCAAGCTGCAGATGAAAGCCTTGTAGGTGGATAGGTGATCAGCTGTGCCAACGAAGGACTTTGCATGATGGAGGATGCCCAGTCGGCATCAGGTTTTGGAGGTCAACTTTTAAATGTGGCTTTCCCAAGAGATCATGGCGAAGAGCGAGACCCAAGAGTTTGAGTGACTGAACCTCTCCGAGAGGGTTGTTGAGAAAGTAGATGGGAGAATTTGCGATAAGGTCCCTTCAGAGAGAGAGAGAGAGAGAGAGAGAGTGAGTGAGTGAGTGTGTGGGATTTCTTGGGATCTCAGGTTCCATATCATATCCATAAGAGACCACTCAAAAGGCAAATATTCCACCTCTGAGTGCTCCCTGAAGTGGTGCCATTGGAGATACATTCACATGTTTGTATATTTTTATTTGATTGGAAAATGGGTTTCTGCATTCAGTCTCAAATTGCATGCAATTGCTTTTTTTTTGAAGTCAGTGGCCTCAGCAAAATAAAATAAAATAAAAGTTAACAAGAGTGAGAATCGCTTTGCAATACATGTCCTCCACAGATCCCAATAAATGTTTGGGAGATAAAAATTTGTGTCCGTTTAACACACGCTCGAGCCGACACCAGAACCAAAATGAAGAAGAAGAAACTATCTAACCCACCATGTTTGGGTCCATTCGGCAAAATTAAGGAAAAACTATTTTCATTCACTGATATATTTTTTAGACTAAAAACCAATAAAGACAATTAGGAAAGCAAACCAGTGTTAAAGATTAGTTTGCTTTAATGCATGCTCAAGCCGATACCGGAACCAAAATAAAAAAGAAAAAACTCTCCAACCCACCATGTTTCGTTCGTTTCTAGGCTTTGCCTATTTAATCTTAACAAGCTCAAATGAGCTAAGATCCTCGTCCTCTTAATGATGACGTCATAAAAACGAATACATGACGTCATTGTGATGTATCAGGTTTGCGATAAATTATTATCTGTGCTAATGCCCGGCTTGATTCCCACAAACAAAATTCAAACAGCTTGCCTAGTTTTGGAGATAACGGTATAGGCGATTTCCATTAGCGGCGATATTATGACGTCAACTTTTTTTCTAGGAAGAATTTCCAAAATCGGAGATGGTTACTGCCTGCGTGTGGGCTTTTCTGCATATACATGGCAAGTTTCACGAATATCAAATGAAAACTCTGGGTTGTGAAACAAAAAGTCAAAAAATAGGAATGACCATAAAAATTGATACGACGTCATAGTGATGTATCATATGTGCAATAATTCATCTCTGCTAATGCCCTGTTCGATTCCCGCAAACAGAATTCAAAAAGCTGCCTGTTTTGAAGATAATTTTTTAGGCGATTTCCATTAGCGGAGATATTTTGACGTCATAACTTTTTTTCTAGGAGGAATTTTCAAAATCGGAGATGGTTACTGTCTGCGCAGGGTATTTTTACATATGTATGCCAAGTTTCAGGAAGTTTCGATGAAAACTGTAGGCTGTGAAACAAAAAAGGTCCACAAGAAGAAGATGAAGAACAACAACGTGAGTAAGACTTAGAGATCCTCCACGAGGATCTAAAAATAACCCGATGTACATTCATGAAGCAAAAACATGCGTACGGCTTATGTACATATATAATACAAGGTGGTTATATACCTGGGATAATTACAATTGCACTGGGACCATGGACTAACACCCAGGACCAAGGGATGAGGCTTGCTGATCTGTGCTGCTTCATGCAATGGCGGCACATAATTTTATTGGGGTGGAGTCAGGCCAGCTGTCCAGCCAATAAGTGTAAAGCAGTGGGGTGGAGTCAAGGCAGCTGAACACTGACCCATTTGTAATGTGATATTTTATAAGTTTAAAAGGGGACATAACTGAAAAATTGATGAAACACCCTGAAACTTGAACTTGTTCTGTAAATTATAATAAAGCTATGTACCAAGTTTCCATTAAAGATGCTAAAGGGTATGGGAAAAAGTCTGAATAACCACAGAAGGGACAGACGGATGGATGGACTGACAGACGGTCAGACGGAGAGACGGATAGCAAACCTATAATGCCCTCCTGTGAAACCAGTAAGGGACTAATAAATACATGTGAGTATCTCAGTGCAGCTTACCCATGCAGGTGCTTGCCATAGCTGTAGTGTCAAATTATTTGCAAAGAGAAGAATTTGTTTTTGTGTTTTGGGCATTTCAACTTTTTTTAAAGATTTGGTATCTTAAACAGCATTGGATCCTTCGCAAAGAGTACGCAGCCTATTACCGGCATCCTGGCCAAATTCCAAATTCCTGCCCTAACCTACACGGGGTGTTACATCAGCGGCACAGCCACATCCCCTCCCCTTCCCCCCAGCCAATGATGCTGCATATGAAAGAATGAGAGCGGCTTCACAATCATGTGCTGCATATGAAAGAATAAGAACGGCTTTAGAATTGTGACAAAATGTGACTAGGTCTGTTTTATTCATGAGATCATGTTTACTTCCGTTTGATGGAGGTTTGGATCAGTGCTTGTGGAAAATAAAGCTATCAAGTCAATGGCAATCCAAATACACTATTAAGTATATAAACTGGAAAGGCCTGGGAGGAGAGTTGATTTATTAAAAGAAAATAAAGAGTAAAGGATGACAAGAAGAGATGAAAAGGAAGACAAGGGGAGAATGGAGAAAAGGACAAATTTGGAAGTGGGGAGGAGAATAAAAAAGGAAAGGATGTTGGAAGGAGACATTAGTTTCGGAAGGAAAGTAATGGACACAGAAGTTTTTAGAAAGGGAGTCAAAAATTTTGCCATTTAGCATATGTAATCATCATACTCCAACTAAAGAAGTGTCTGTTTGTTTTACGTCTATGCACTCCTGAACCACGAGAGAGAACGAGTTGAAAACTTGTGGTTGTACTCCGGGTGCGCACGGGATGGTTTTAGGGAGTTAAAAAGTCATAGTTCCAGGGCGTTCACGGTTGGGGGAGGACCCCAATTCTCTCTATGTAAATATGTATGGCATAGTGCCATTCCTGGTGGCAGGGGGTATTACAAGTCAAACCAAAATAATCCTAAAATACGTACACTCTAGAGGAATCAACACATCTGTGATTACGAGGGAATAAAATCATTTATAAGGACGGGTTCTTCACTATCACAGATAATTTGCAGTTGAGGATGATAAAACTGTAGGATTTCATCGGCATTTAGAAGAAATGCGACTTAAACCTTTAGACCAGAAGAGTAGTTTCGCAGTCTTTGTTACCTTCATTGCCTTGTTCAGGCTCCAAGCATCATAGTATGTAGTAGGCATGAAAAGGGCGATCATTATCTCTTCAAAGTTTCCAGTCAGTTCTGAACGGACCTCCTTTATCAGGTCCTGTACAACAACAACAACAACAACAACAAATTTGAATAAGGAACTTGGTTTATATGTATCAACTAAGCAGAGCGATAGCTGCACAAAATGTTGAAACATTACAGCATAGTCATTAATTTATACACCCATAGAAAGGCAATAATCCTGTCTATAAAAGTTATAAAAGTTCCCATTAATTGGTTTGCAGGAAACAGCAACTTCCAATCAAGTGAAATGTCATAAAACTACAGAATCAGACCCAAAATATTTTGTTTGATTTGCTATAAAATTAAAAACCCTTTGCAGGTACCAAGACTACAAAAGATGTGTGAAAAACTAACTTTCTTGTTTTTGAACATGACAGCATGCCACTTGCGAGTTGGTTTCCGAAGGTTTGAACTTGACGATTTTGTTGACATCACAATCACATGCTTTAAACCAAAAAAGGCAGTCATGATAAAAATGGTTTTATTTTATTTTAAATCTTTTTTGAAGAAGATCCATTTAAAATGGAAGAAGGGTATGACTCGAACAAACTTAAAAATAAACAATATAAGGAAGATTTCTGAGACGTTCAGAAAAGATCAAATGGGCATAATGGCTGCATAAAATGGACAGATGGAACAAAGGACGATGCGCCATGGCATAAGCTCAGCAGAATATAGTTCCAGTTTTGCA
>CM068954.1:59156571-59177392 GCA_035128595.1 Eptatretus atami
TCTTTCTTGTTGGAACTTTTTGTTTCAACAGCCTACAGCTTTCACGAAACTTCGCTGAAACTTGGCATAATATATGTATACCTGCGAGACAGTAACATGCTCCGCTTTGAAAACTGCTAGAAATGAAGAACAACAACGTGAGTAAGACTTAGAGATCGTCCATGAGGATCTAAAAATGAATAATGAATCGATTAATCGATAAATCAAAAATACCCATTAAAGCCAAATCACTTGTTCACGGTCGTGTCCAAGTATCAGCGCCAGTAGAGTACGTGGTTTAATCCGTCGTACGAGCGTGGTGCACGGGGTTACCGTGCAGGGGTGCTGTATCGTAGAAGGTTTGGCCTAGCCGGGCACGTTTTTGCCTAGCGGCAGTTACGTTGTGTTAATTAAAGTTGATTCACCCTCACCAGACTGTGTTGGCCTCGTGCCTCCAGTGGATCCCTTTAACCATGTGGCGTGTGCAGCTCGCGGAACGATACCACGCCCCACTCTTTCCACAACACCAGGAATGACGTTGCGATGGTGAACAGATTTAACGTTCAACATATATATACTAATAAAAGAAGTGCCATCTTCCAGAACCCCCAAAATCGCATCCTCAACAAGAAGGTTGAGGTGATATTATACAAAACCAACCATCTGCTCAAACATCTGTAGACCAAATTAAAATGGTCTTTTATTAACATTCGTTCTTGATTTACAATCAACAACATGTTGATTCCTATCTGTCCAAATATTGGTCCTCACGCAGCTACACCGCTTTGTTCCACTACAAAGCATAGTTGTCATCATTATGCGCAGTCAGTTGAAAAACGGTGACAACTCGATATTGATATAATTGTCTAAAGACAATAATTTATTCTATTATTATATTATACTTGTAATCAGTTATTAAATTAATTGCTAAAATTTATTTGAATCTTTCCAAACATATTACAGACTTCTCTTTCTCTTCACTGAGGCTTTTCACCGCGAGAGTTAAGATAGTGTCATAAGACAGAAAAGACATAATATCTCCTTATCTATGACTTGTGAATGATGACAGTGATGTTGAATATTTTCCCTTACGTTGTCATGCGTCACAAGTCGACTAAAATCTGTACCTCCCAAATCATAAGAAAGACACAATAAAAATTCTTACATAGGAACCTTCAAGCATGATCGATCAGATTGCCATTATAAATCTTATTAATTGCCCTTCATTTCATGTGATAAACCCTCCACAACACTTACAAATTAGTCTCGAATTCCATTCCCATCATGTATGTTCAACAAAATGACCCAATCGATTCAAGACAACATTTTTGCAATGATTTTCACAGCTTCGACATTGTGTGCTAACAAAAACATAATTCAAATATACTTTTAATCATCACCATGTTCTATTTGAAAAGTATCATATTGCAGTCGTATTACGCAATTTTTTAATAACAAGACATTTATACTCTCTACATCGTAGTAGCGCCTATTGATGATCTTAATTTTTAAAATTTATAATAACAATATTAAAAACAAATTTTAAATATTACATTAACATTAATCATTATACATATTATTTTTTTTAATCATAACCAACAAACATCTGATTGCTTGCGATTTTAATTGTGTTAAAAAGAGAAAAAAAGTATAACTTTTCAAATGCCACTTTCGAACCAAGATTGGCTATTTAAATAAAGGAATTCATCTTCCACATCTTTTTTAATATTATTAAATTTTACATCTTCCCAAATTTATACCAGTTTAAACAGCGATTCTTGCTGAAAGGAAATGATCAGTAAAATTATCTCCCCGTTGTGAATCAATACTTTTTTATTAAAGTTCTTCTCACATGGCCTATCGCACCACTATTGCTTCCTACAGTGGACTCTCACACAGAACACGGTCAAACAAAAGACCCTTTTATGAATAAGTTTCTGTGAATACTCAATTTGGTCCACGCACAATTTAGCCATCTTCTATCCATCAAAGACTCTGTAGAAAGATTCGCATGCCTTTGATTCTTATAGATTAAACTCAAACATTTTAGAGTGAAGCTCTCATAGCCCGAATGAATGAGCTACACGCTCTAACTTAATATGTACAGCAATTTGTCTCGATTCCACATGGTTCTTCCTTTCCTGTCTCTGGCATCGTTCATATATCCCATCAATAATTCAAAAA
Source organism: Eptatretus atami (assembly GCA_035128595.1). Classification (NCBI taxonomy): domain Eukaryota; kingdom Metazoa; phylum Chordata; class Myxini; order Myxiniformes; family Myxinidae; genus Eptatretus; species Eptatretus atami. Next base: position 59,158,735 of record CM068954.1, read on the forward strand.
TCCTACGTCATTATAAACTCTTCTGGGAAACTAACGTATTTATCCAATAATTTACCAACTCAGAAGTATCATTACGAAGATCCACATGTCAATCACCCACAGTATTCAATTTGTTACTCTATATCCTTCACCCATACAGAAGCTACATACTTGGTACCCACACGTCAAACTAGTATCATCAGTCGATCCCCAAGTGGAGGCTTAGGAAGAGATGGGGGTACAGTTTCAGTTGTCCCGCGAGGTGAGTGTCCTTTCACTGCCTATAATTGTGCGTGCTATGTCCGGGAATGTCGCCGAACGAGATCGTCTTGCAAAGTCGGGTTAGGCCGCCAATTATACTGAAAGCAAAAGAAACTAACACTTGTTGAAATTGTAATAAAACTTGTAACAGTGGTCAAATAAATGCAACACAACGAACAGATCTGCAATTGCCATAATCGTGTGTGGCTCAGTATTTTATTGATGACATGCATCAACTGGTTTATTGACCAGATACTCCAAGATGCTCAGTACTAAGTTTGTTCACGATACAGTTACAGACACAGCACAGTGCGTATGCAAGATGATCAGTCCCATTAACCAATTGATGTCTCCATGGTCCACCATTGTTTTGGATAAAGTGGCGAGCAAGCAGCTATCCTGAGACTGACACACATTACTGTAGCACTACCAGTCTTTTTAGGTACAGAACCTGCGCCATGATTTACTGCTGGATTCTGTCCACTCATCACTCAATAGTGTCTTGAGCCTCGATCAAGCACTTAGAACCATCTGCGCTGGCTCTTCCAGCGTATTCCTCGCCATGGGTGGACTCTTAGTTGCTTCTGATCGATCTCGGGTCTGTCATTGCCAGAAGTTTAGTCTGTAGACATCGAGCTCCTGTCTCTGTCCACCAGGGCCGAATACTCCGGTGCCACTGTCGTGCGCACGACCGCCAAAGCAACCCGAGCGACTGCCCCTAGCCCGGGTTACCAACGGTGTGGTCTCAAGTACTAAACTTGATTCGTGTGCAGGACATCTGCTAAGGGTTTGGAAGCCAAGATACAAGAAGAGTGCACAGTTGCGTATGCGCACAATGGCGCGCCTCTGTATGCATTGCCCAAGAGGCACACCCGTTCGAGTCCGCTTGACCTATTTGCGTCCCTCTCGGCTATGTTCTGAATTGAAATGCCCATTTTGTGGCCACTGGCCTTTGTTAAATGTCAATATCAAAGACAGTCGATGCGATGACCAGAGCTCATTGTAAAATCAACTCCGCGTAACCCTTTCGGAATCACTGACGAGCGCAAACAAGCACGTGTTCAGAACATTTTTGCTCATAGATGTCCATTATGCGAAGTCAAGTGACCATCCGTGACCCGTTTGTCTCGTACATGGGACAGCTATGTTCCACTACTCTCAACACAGTTTACAAAACACGCAGTTTGTTGAATTGTTGATATTTGAAGGTTTAAAAGGTGGTAATCGTTCTTTGCATTTTCAAGATAGTATATTTGTTTACGGCTCTGGAAATTCTGCAAAACTACGCCACTCAAAGAGTGGCCGATAGAGTGACAATTATTTTCTTAAGTACATGTGAGTTATGCTCCAAAATTGTGTATAGAGAGGGAATTAATGCTTTCATTCGAGGCTGCCGAATTCCCTCATTCATATAGCTCGTGGCGTTTCTTCTGTCTCTTACGTCTCGTTTTAAGTACCACAACATATTCAAGTCGCATAGCAAGCCTATAAGAGACCTACCTTACCACTCAGGCTACCGGCAAACCTCTACATCGCCGCCATTCCAGGGCAGAGCTCCTTGCCATCGACACCGCCGAAAACCCTCCCACACCTTTCCTAGGCCGATTCCCGCACACCTTGGCGCCCGAGCGTCGAGCTGTCTTCAGCGTACACGCGAGACGCGAGTGCAGGTGAATGGCGGGTTTCTGGGAGAATTCGGATCAGATGATACACGCCCACATCTGATCCACCCCCCAATCAGAGAGCGCGGGCAGGCCTGGCCCACCGCTCTCCCAGACGCGTTCATGCTGGTGTACAATCAGTGGCAAGTGGAAGATGCAAATTTGAGGATCAGGAATTGAGGGAAGTTCGGGGCGGGATGCGGGGTTACCGCCCCCGTTTTTCTCCGTCCAATCGGCTGAGCGTGACTGCGCCCCTGAGGTCGCTTTTGAATCCACAAGAATCTTGCATAATTGGTGGGTTTCCGAAGCCGAATAACGTTAAACGTTCGACCCACAGAGCAGTATCGTGGCAGAAAGGTCAGTTGAGGCACTGAAGTCGTTGGAGACGGCCTATCTGCGCAGATCGTGGCGAGCAGTATCGTGGAGTGAGTCGATGGCGCGATCGTGAGTCCGTGAGTGTCAGGTGGATGCGCGGCGTCATATGGAGCGGACGTCGATAGCACGAGGTGGGCCTAGCCACGGCCCATTACATTGCTCCGGAATATCAACGCCTGCAAACGCGGTCCAGCGGAGCACGCGTCGCAAAACGGCCTCCGCAGCGGAGGGCGAATGGATCGGGCCCAGCGCGGACCATGTGCAGGCTGACGATGGGCGCCTGGAGGTCGCGTGAGTCGAGCAAGCCACCAACTCCCTCCCAGAGCATTCAACATTCCCCCCTCTTCCATTGAGTACTGGCTCCCACCGGAACCACGCGCGCTGTAGAATGACGTCGACAAAGCGGTGCCCCTTCCCACTACAAGCAGGTGCCCACCGGAAACCGCCGATGCAGCGAACATTACGCGGCTCGCGCACAAGTGGATGCGGCCGCGGTATCTTAGACCCCTCGGTCTCGTTGGACCTGGCCGCTCACCAGGCTTCCGGACGCGCATCTAGCCCACGGGCCCAGTCTGACTCCCTTTGCCTGTGAGGGGTCTTTTCTTTGCTCGGTGTGAATGCGTTGTTGCGCGTGGCTTAGTAAGTAGTAACTGTATAAGTGGTCGTGCCCAATTTATGACTATGTCGTTACGAAGTACCAGCGGTTTTTAACAAGCCTCAGCTCTTCTTATTATGTCGCAAATTATCTTTCTGTTACTATGACTATATATGTATGCAATGTAGCTAATTGATGGCTGTAATTATCGTGCTAGTAGGTGTGCTCCGTCCAAATCCGCCCTCTTGTGCCGGAAAGTAATCGCTGGCGATTGCTGTTTGAATACTGTTTATCCCCGATTATTCCTTCCGTCTTTTCTTTTAATTGACCTCCATCCTGCTTCCGTAAAAAGAAAACACGATTCCATAGTGGGTGCAAAAATGACCGCCCGTATAACCATAAATCTGACCAGCACCCGCCGAACAGCCGCCTTCCATCCGATAGGAACGGAACGGCCCGCCCGAAGCGGCTCGTGTCCGCAGTCGACCTGCGGCGACCCCGCAAAACTGAAAAATCGCCCACACTCCACGTGTCTACCATACTCTCACCGGAGTCAGCTCTGTCGACTGTCACCCCGACCCTGACAACATGTTACGCTCATGAACACACGAATTCTAAACTTAAGTGTTTAGGTTGCCGAGTTCTGCTTTCTTGAAGGCAACAAAGTCCTATTGCACTACGTTGAAGGTGGGGTCTCCGATTGGCACGATCTGTTGGTGAGCTCGATAAGGCTCCACCCTGACTGCACTCAGCCGCTGCGCGTTAAGCCCTAGGCAAGATGTCGACGTAGCCTGCAGCCCTCTAATGTCCCGTATTCGGTTGGGAGGATGCTGTCTTGTTTAGACTAGCGGTGCGGAGTCGGCCGTCGGCCGGAATTCGGCACGCCGACGGCGCGCCCGACTCAATTACCAAATGCACAAGAGGTCTACGAGGAGTGTATTTTAATCCCTCCTGTCTCAAGCTAAAGTCAAGAATTCGCATATATCCAGCGCGAGCTAGATGAGGAGCGTCCCGAATTCACCTGCCCTAAATGCCCACGATGACAGAGCTATATGCACTATAACCCTTACGTGGAATAAGATGGCGTCTCAAGGCGAAGCGCGAGCCGGGGTATAGAAATGATATGTGTAGTGACTTGAATGAAACCGCATTTGAGCAACCCAGACTGTATAGAACCATCCGAGCTGTTGAAATTGGTGTGCAGGAACATGTTTCCCCCCAAAACGAATTCGAACATGGCACGCAAAATGGAAAAAGCTTCGTGCAGTCTGGTCGCGGTCCGGCAGCCAGCGCACTGGTGGTAGTCAATTCAACCGGAGCCTCCCTCCCCTCTCCACCAAAACCCCCCGTCCTGTGACCCGAATCGGTGGCTCATAATACCTAAGTGCACCCGACATTGCCGGGCTATTCCGCCCACTGGCATGAGAATCCAATTCATGCAACAACAAAAGGAAGGAAATTGTGAACTATAGCGAATCTAGAAAAGCACCACCAAAATAGGATGTGAACGCCCGTTGGAGGGAGGGAATACAATACACAAACGAATGAACGGCCCGCATAGGATGAATGAGAAACCAAAAAGAACACGGATGGTAATTCGCCAACTTCATGATATGGAGAACAAACAAATACGAAAACTCGAAGGAAAAATAAAAAGAGCAATGTACAGCAGACCCGACTGAACATACTCAGCTAAATGGGTCGGAAGCGCTGCACCAAAGCCGGTGTAATGAATTCGAACACATACCAGCGACTACCTGGCGAACAAGTTATAGTGGCCCCGCATCCGCCAACGGTTGTGGGAAGTAGCGATACCGATGACTGGGAGGGGTATGCAACACGCCGTTCGTCAAGGCCCACGGTGACATGTCGGAGACGAAAAAAATTAGGTAGTCCGGCGAGACGTGTTGGGCCGAGGAAGTGTGGAGGGTGACTGGAAAAGTGACGGTAACTCTCGAGAGGGAAATATTTTGATCGAGTCGACTGAGTGCATGTCGCCCACGAAGGAAATAAAAATAGTGAGTGTGAGAAAAGACTTCAAGACTATATGTACAAAGAAGTTTATATAATCTTGCGCCACGTGAGAGTTGCGCGAGTGAAAAACGGAGACAGAGGAACGTGACGATAACTGGACCGATAGACAAACAGCAAGGGAAGCCGTTAGCCAAACGACGTAGAAGCCAAAGTAAGATCGGAGTGTACGACGATGAGGAAGAATTGGAAAAGAAACTGACCTTTACAGAAACACCAGCAGCGGAAGCGAGGACGAATTTACAAACCAGTAATCGTGGTTTGAGATGGTATAAGAGACAAAGACCCGACGAATGAGAATGAAACGTTAAGAACCACGCTGATATGCGAAGTCGATCAGCTTGACAGGCAAAGGCAGATTGGAGGAATGAGATGCGTCTAGAGGATGAGAGAATCAATGGGACTGAAAAGAACCGAATTCACAAAAGAAAGGAAAATCCTATCAATTGGAGGAAACCACGTTATATATCTATATATAGCGAGTCTGAACAGAACGAAGATCTACAAACAGTGTCAGAAGATCGTAGTCCAGATTGATCTAAGAAAAACTGATTATGAGCGAGAAGAATAGGAAGAACAAGGAAAGACAGCTGCAAATACGAAACACTAAAAGAGTACATGTGCAGCTTCTGATGAACAACCAGAAACATACAAAATGCACGCAGTTAAAAAACTGACAGGCGATGAACGAAAAAAATTGGAGGGCTGGAATACGAGCAGAAGTTGAAGAAGCAGGAAGGAGAAATCAGGAGATGAAAGACACAACGAAATGGAGACCGCGCGAGAACAGCAGAACAAGGATAGAAAACAAAAAAGAACTATGAAGGCCGAGACTTGAACACCATATTGAAATGACCAAGAAGGACTGCAGAGCTGGGAAGAGATAGCGTAAGGTTTATGTACAAAGAAAGCCATGGATGATCGAAACACCAAAAAAGGAGAAAATGAATCCAAAAATTGGACAGAAAACACGAATACCGTAAGAGAAGGAAACGGCAGGAGAAGAAACAAGGAAGGTAGTGAGACGCAGCAAATTGCTACAACTCAGGATAACGCCATAATCTAGAAACCAAGAATCGAAGCAAAATCAAGTCGAAACTTGAGTAAGGCCAAAGAAGGACAGAGCGAGAGGACCAAGCAAGATTCAAGTTGAGTAATGAATGGATTCTATGGACCACGAATGAAGCACAGAAGTGACATATGAGGCCAATGAGAAAACGATGAGATGGAAAATGAGGAGCATGAGAAGAGTGGGAGGAAACAAAAACTATAACGAGTTGAAATTAATGAACTGAAAGGACTCATGCGAGAACTGAAGATTGAAGTCACGAGAGAATGCCGCAACAAACCGACTCTCGACAACGAAACAACACAATAAATGATATTAGAGAATTGTAGAATGTAAGAGAAAGAGAAAATATGAGTGACGAGACTGCATCGAGAAGTGACGGCGTCTTAGAAGGAGACAGAACACAACACACACACAGAGCGTAGTTGCAGGAGGAGAAGGGGTAGAACCTGAGCGAACTCGGGTAGTAGAATCCCCAGGGTGTGAGCAGCTGGATGAGGCCGCCCAGGACACGAGGGAGTAAGTATGCCCCTTGACAGCGTCATGAACACTACCAGGCGGTTGTCGTTTCGCCCGGTGCGTGGTCTAAAGTGCCCCAACTGCTTCCACTCTAGTTGACTAGGTTATCGCACTCCGTGGATTATGTCTACGTGGGTAGCTTTGGGGGATGTCTTACTAGAGGCCCCGTGCCCTAATCTATGGGTGACGAGCAAACGCACCAAGTTGTGTTTGCGGGTGTGTGTTGGCGAGTGGTGCGGAGACATTGCGTGCATGACTTTTCCGTCACAACGCTTCCAGCCTGTTGACGTGAACCTCTGTGCACGCAGCAGAAAGGTTGCCGGCAAGTGAGTGATGAGCGTCGTCTTCGTGCTTGTAAAAGCGAGGGCCGTGTCGGTGTCGTAACAGAGTTCCTCCGTATTCGTGAGGGAGTGATGCCTCGCGATCCAAGTGATCAGCTGGCCGAGCTGCGCATTCATGCTGGGGAGCATACGCGCTAGCCCATCGTCTCCCCTCTCAAAAAAACACGTGTTGAGGTTGAGAAGTGTAGTAGATGTGTCGGTATCACGTAACACGCTAGGTGGCGGGGGACGTCAACGGAGACCGGACCGGCAAGAGCGACGCGAGGAACAAAGAGACCTACCGGGTAGCGCCTTCGTAGCTGTTCTTGCGTTTCTATCCTTCTTGAGTCCAGCACAAGATTACCAGCAGCGCGCGGGAGCGCCAGGGTCCGTGCTGGTGCAGCGCGCAAACCGAGACCCAGCGTGCTCAGCTTCGGAGTAGAAGCCCGCGTCCGGAAAGCCACGGTGATTTGCCGATCCCCTACAGAGACAAACGTTAAGCCAGATACGGATTCTGCCGGACGGTTCTCCACGTTGCCTATGGCTGGAAAGCTGTTGTGTTAAGCTCAACGGGCAAGAGCAGCATGGTGTCTCGCTGTTGTCAACCCCTTCGGAGTGCGAGGTTTTGTTTTTGAGGGTGCGCTTGAGATCAGATAAAACACTTCAGCCCTTTTTCCGTTACATGGGCTAACTAGCACGTGGCTTAGTAGATCCACCTGGCCAAGTGCCTACGGGTGGAAATCCCTGCCGGATCTGCATAGCAAGGGACCCGTCCAGAGAGGGGAACCGAGGGTTAACGCTCGACAGAGCTGCCGTCATGACGTCACGGCAAAGTGTGGACAAAGATGCCGCTGAGTTGGAGTTGCCCGCTGTGCTGCGCGTCTGATAATTGGCGAAGATTTAAATTATTACCGAACGCAAAGCCTGCCCTTCTTCGGCGTGAGCTTATCCAGTATTGAACAGATTTCCCGGTACGGTGAATATACCCTCCCCCTGCTGGCCACAGGATAACAACTAAGTTAGGGGAGTTAGTTTATTCGTAGTCACCGGCCCTTCATGGTTTACTGCCAAGGGGCTACGAAGCCTCATGAGTCCGTGCGAATCGGTTTATGTAGAGGGATATCAGGTTACGATTCCTATGGTGCGAGAGATACACACTGATTGAGGCATCGCAGGACAATGACAAGCATGTGAGTGTGTAGACCGGGACGCTACGCTTCAGAATCGCTAGTGCTTAATAAGTAATCGCTCGCGTGTAGTGTACCAGGGACGACCGATGGGAGCACGATAGTAGGAGGGTACGATCAGCAGAAGGATGCGCAGGATTCATGCGATGTAGCCGACATGTGTTGCAAACTATGTAGTTGAGTCACCTGACGAGTTGAGTCGAGCCAGCGATGTCTGTGTGGTAATGGACAGTGATTAAGGTAGACATATCGCCGCGAATGAGTGATTGGGGGGAGGGATGACTCCCGCCCAGAACCCGGAGGGTCAGGTGTAGAGCTGACGTTAGTGGGTAGTTAATTGAAAAATGCGGAGATCCTTTCTTATGTTGTTGGGGGGAGAGTTATGCTCCAGAGACCCGTTTTGAGGGGTGCCCCAGGGAAAGCGACCCTTTAGTTTTGACCCGCGGCCGGGAGCAGTGGCTGCGCACAGAAACTGTGAGATCGCTCAGTGAGGTACCCCGCGGCACCGGCTATTCGGCCGTGGTCATCCGGCCAAGGCCCAGCATGACTGCGGGCCGGCTGGTTAGGTAGGGAGCCACGCGGCGTCAGTCGACGCCCATTGAGGGGTCCCGGCAGCGCGTGGCCGCCAGCCAAGGCTTTAAGAGCGGACTCGGCAGCTTATGTGCGGCCACCGCACGGTGCACCCTCGAAAGGGCCCGGGCGCGTGACCTTGCAGGGCACGTTCGTGACGCTTCAGGAGTTGCCACTCGCCGGCACTCCCCAGTCTGCTCTAGGAGGCTGGAGCTCGAGGCAGCAATATGCCACACGGACCAGGACATCGATGAGATTGTAGGCGTTTATGTCCGCGAAACAGGTTACAGCTGCTCCGTACTTGCAAGAGGAGTTCGACGCGTGCCCACGCCATGAGCCTCTCAAGGGCACGAGGGAAAATTCGAGGGCGAGGCTTTTCCAGAAAAACTGTAAGACATCGAGACACACGGCGACGGCGAATCTGGGTGTTAGAACAATAGTGTAATCGCGAGGCGCTTGTGGAAAGCCCCCGGGTAGTTTAAAGGTTAATGATAGGGTTAGATTAGGAAGCTGTAACCCGCTCCACACCACTCCATCCCTTACGCTCTCGTTGTGGGGCCGCTTGGACCCACTTCGTGTTATAATGCGCTGAGATGCTTGAGTCGACGGTCCCTCCAGAGGCACTTAAGGTCTGCCTTGGCTCGGCACAGTGGTACGCTAGCTTCTCCGCCTGATCTCCCCTCCGGATAATGGGGAACGATAGCGGGTTGGAGAGGCTATTAGTTTTCCACTCAGGTGGATCGAATAGTAGTCATTGGCCGAACTAGGACGATAAAGGTGTAGGGGAACGATCTTATAGTGGGGAAGAGGGTGAAAATAAACAACACACAAAAAAAAAAAAAAATAATTGGGGGCTAAATTGGTTTTTACCCAAATTAGGCTTACTGATACAGGGGGTCAGTCTCTTTATTTAGGTACCACATTACAAGACAGGCGATGAAAGCGTACTAGGTGGGAGGGAGGACAGGTAGGGCCGATCGCATCAACTTCGGTCAGCAGTCACCTTCCTTGTGATGTGCCTCCAACCACGCCACCGCACTCCCTCCCCAAACCTTTTCACTTGCAAGCAAAGGCTGAGTCGCCACTCTTCATCGTCTGCGGTTCATCTGTTGTGGTCACGCCGGGCCTGTGCCAGCAACCAACCGTTACACTACGGCTGGTTGTTTTCTGCAAGTTCCCTGTGCCGGCCGGATCGTCTGGTAACCTCGATCTGCCGGTGTTGTTTTGTCGTCTGCGCAACAGCCATGTGTGCCGCCGAATGTCGTCCCGGCAACGCTGTTTTTACCTCAGTGCCTTGTCGCAACATTGCCTGCCAGTTCGCTCTGCGGACTGTTGTACCGCCCCAATGTGCCAAGGCGACCATTGTCTCTGCAGAGGCTATGTTTGCCTGCTTTCACCATCTTGTGGCCATGATCATGAACCCCCACTGCCTCCTGATTCACCAGCCGCCGGTGATCAATTTAGTTCGTGTTGCCCCCTGTGTCACTTTTCCTGAATGCGCGCAGTAATCCGCAAGCAACAGTTGCAATCTCAGGCAAACCTGTCATAATCAAGTTGGCAGTACTCATTGCAACCACGGAATGCCATCAGTCCGAGCGGCCCTCATTGCTCTATCGTTCTCTGTTGACTCTTTTTTATTTGCCTTCTCTGCAGAGTCCATTGATCCTGGCCATGATAGAAATGTAATCCGACTTCCATGTTACATATAAGTTATCAGTTCTGTTAAGATGTATCTGTATATAGTGAGTTCCGCACCCGGCATGTATGGGTTTAGCGCCGCTGACTGATGATGATATTTAAGTCTCCGTGGTGAGTGAGTTTGTTTAGTTAGTTACTTCAGCATTCCAAAGCGATATACTTATTTAGTGGCATACACGCTCTCAATCACCGTATCGACAGAGTCGTCTCTCGAGATCTCCCGTGAGCGCGTGTAAAATACGTGATAACGGCGCATAGGAAGACCATCTACACCATGAGCACACCCTGAGGTGAGTAATTTGACCACATCCGTATTCGGGCCACTGTACTCATGTTACACGAAGCGGAGCTGGATCCGCTCCCGCTTCAACACGGTCTGGTACTCCGTTACGGCTCTCGGAGACAGTGTCGCAAACACCATAATAGGGTCCCGATACGTGTTGCGATTAAACTACTATTTCTTAAGTACAATGTGTAGTTAGCCACTACACCCACTGGTGTATAGGGGATTAATCGTGAATTTCTATTGCGGGCTCGCATCCTTCTGAAGTCTTGAGGGCGTATTTATCTGTTTCACTTTGTTTCAGTGATACAACCCACAGACAACGCAGCAGCAATAATAAACACTAACTCTTTCACCCACTCGCTAACCGCAAACCTCACATCGCCGCCCTTTCCCCCAAGGCAGCATCCAAGTGGCCATAAGTTCGAACCCGCCGACCATAACCGTCCCCCCCGTTGACTCACTAAGAGCCCAAGTTTCCCGCACACTCTAGTGACATGTTTTTTGGCAAGCGAACTCTTCCTTGACGACAGGGCAGCAGCATCGATAGGCTGTCTTCAGCGTACACGCGGACGCGAGTGCAGGAGCGACCGAGGCGCGGTTTTCTGAGGAGAATTCGGTTCAGGAATGATACACGCCCACATGAACCTGTTACTCACCCAAGCAAGGAAGCGCGGGGCGGGCTTACCCCGCCTCTACAGCGACGGCCTGACGAAAAATCGCTACTTCACGCCAAAATCTGGCCAGAGTATCCCAGGGAAGTGCATACACGCCCCACGTTTTTTACTTCACGTACCACTCATCGGCGAGTTCGGTTGCAAGCCCCGGGCGTCACGCCCCATGGTCAGTTGGATCCTTACGGCCATTTGCATACATGGTGAGAGATCCTCTCTGGAAGCGATAAAAAGCGGAGCAGGAATCGTGGGGCGAGCATGGCCTGGGCTCGTTGGAGACGGGCTCGAGCAATCGGAGACAAAACAGTATCGTGGAGTGAGTCAGTTGCGAGATCGGTAGAAGTGTCGGGTGGCCGAGCGGCGCGGTGCGTTGGAGACTGTGACCTCGAACGCAGAGTGGGGCAGTTCGGCCAACTGCCGAAAGCAAATCCCTATCATCGACGCAACGGCGCGGAGGGCGATCGGCGAGGAGTACCTCGAGGCTCGGGACGACTGACGGTCGCGTTGAGTCGAGCAAGCCAAGCCATACTCCCTCCCCAGAGGCATCAAACATATTCCCCCTTTCCCCGCGCTGAGGAGAGTGCGACCAGGGGCCCCGTTCCCACTTACACCAAGCAGGTGCCCACGAACCGCGTGCGCGACTATTCTGCAGCGACTACGCACATGAGGATGGACTAGTAGACCCCTCGTCCTCGTGAAACATGAGACAACCATTCGTTTCCACCGCTCATCCAGGTTCCACGCGCATTAGGCCCACGGCCCAGATTCTGACTCCCTTAACCCACTCTGAGGTGTCTTTTCTTTGCTCCGAGTTGAGTAATGCGTGACGGGCCCACCCATGGGCTCCGCAATGCCCAAGTGTCGAGCTGAAGTCTTGTTGTGCGCCGTCTCCTTTAAGGTTAGTAAGCTGATATAAATGTGTCCGTGTGATTCTGTGTACTTTGTTAGGCGGATCTATAACTCCTTTTAATGTAGTGCATTCCGTTTTATGATCATATGTGATTCATATGTGCAACGTTAGATTGTGGCTGTAAATACCGTGCTATAGGAGTGTGCTCCGGTGCGTGCCGAACGGATACCGCACAAACTAAACTTGTGCTAATTGTTCCGTTGAACTGCGGTGTCTTCCGTTGTCTCGACTTCGTCTTTTCCTCAGTTGAACTCAATCTCGGCTAGCTCCTAAACGGAGTTCGAGTGGGTGCCAAACGCCCCTCGGTAAATAATCTAACCGTCGAGGTCGTACGATAACACCGCCGGTCTGCATATCACGAATCATAACGGATAACACGCGCTAAATTCCGCCCAAGCGGCTCGTTTCGGAGTGACCTCGGCGACGGTACGAATCGCCCGGTTTACCATCCGCGTGCGGTACTTAGGTAGCTCGAGTTTGCGAACAACCCTATCCTACGCGTGTGCCATTGCACGTTGTGGTGGATCGGAAAGGGGTCCCCCAACCTTGGTGATAGGGAGGATTCGCGTCTAAGCCGCGCGAGGGTCACGACTGAATTGTCCGTCGTGGCGAGGCCTTATCGGGTTCGCAGGTAAGTTCGGCAGTCGCGTGGGAATCCGATCCGCACGCCGACGGGGCGCGAATTGCGCAACCGAGATAAGTACAATATACTAGCGTACCGCAATGCCGGAGTCCCAGATAGCAGTACACAGCTGTACGCAGACGACAGGAGCGTAACTACCAGGCGTCGCAATAACGAAAATATAACGCATTGCGCAAAAATGCGACCTAAAGCTCACTCTGGTTACTACCTTGCGGCAACGACTCCAAGACTTCCCAAACAACATTGTCGCATGTCCGCGTAAGCTGCGCAACTGAGTAGGTTTCTATGAGAGCGCTCAGCAATGTGACAACGACGCAGCCGGTTGTTAGGTGCAGCTGAGGTATCGACTATAATAGTCAGACGAATTACTCTCCTGGTCAAAAGTTTGTAGAACCCACCCCCATTTTCAGATTCCTTTTACTAGCCAATTTTAAGCTAATCTCAAATACCCAACGCTAGGACCGTAACCCTGACACTGGATTACCAAATGCCTAACGCGCATCTGCCGAGGTTCAAAACTAGAAAAGCGCCTTTAGTTTTCTTAACACAGATATAACCTGCACAAGATAACGAGTAGAATTCAGACGTTTTTAAAAAAAGGCCCTTTATCGGAACCATTTAATGGGTCTAGCAACTCGCAACTGTTCTCGCAGCAATCGCAAGTATAGATTAAGTTACCGAGCCTTGACAAGTTGATACAAACAATTCCTAACAGGTTGTCCCAACTTTAGTTGATTAGAATTACAAACCTCTGTCTGTATAAAGCAAGGTTGGAAAAGACTGTGTTCTATTACCTTCTGAAGCATCTAGTTTGGAAATATTGCACTGCAGAAAAGTAGTATATTAGCTATTTCATAATGGCGAAGAAAAAAGACAATAACAAAGGAAAACAGACATGACCATTATCATATATGACTAAATACTGCTATCTCTGTACCTAATATGATTGCTTGAGGATTTATCGGCTAGCCGCATGCATCTCACAACAGATAGCTGTCCAAGAAACGTTCATCCTCCGATAATATACGCTGTTTTAGATAGTCCCTTCCCTTTTGTCAAGCAGACAACCGGCGGAACATGCATTGGCCGATGCATTTTCATAGCTAGGTCTTGCTGATAGGATTTCATTCCATCTTTTCACTCCAATATGTCGCCAAACATAATTCCCGTACGTCCTCTGCATTCCTTCTGGGTTATTCCTGAAGTAAACATCTGCGCCCTTAAGTCTCTCGCTGTGAGAGTTCAGGTTTCCCACTCAGCCGAAGTCCTAGAGCAGGATTAAAGCCCACCACCCCTACCCCATGATGACGATAACCAACAACCAGCAGCGTGATCGACCATGCTGCACGAACGTATCCGTTACCAGCGAGGCCGATAAGAACACAACGAGCTAAACCCCACCGCGACAAGAGTGCAATGGGCTGACGTTCCTGGTTCGACCCAATTCTGGCGAGACTAATATATAGCAGTCTATTTGATTCCAGGACCCCCGATCATCACCAATGAGAGCTATGAAAGTCTCTCTTGAAGGAATGGAACTTTGGTACTATGGGTACTTTGGCCAAAAAAATGAGCTCCTATGCCCCTCCAAAGAAATTAATTGCGCTAACCGATCCACGACCGGAGAGCAGAAATCCAAACATGGCCGCTCGTGGCCATCTGATGGAACGACAGAGCAATTTACATACTCTGAATAACTACATAACTTACAGCTCATAAGTGTCGTTTTTTTTACTAATTTAGATGACATAGTCGCATCCACTGTTATTCTTTCATTTCGTGTCACTTCTTCTCCAATGTGAAATTCCAACAAGATGTGCCAACCTAATGCCATAAGTAAATTATGAATATTGTCACATCTTCCAAACCATTAAGTAGGGAGACCGATTAAGTGTTGTACTTTCAATAATATATTGCAGAAATCATTCCAGGTGAAAGAGTCTTAGCTCGACTTGGAGGTTTCAATATGATTCTAATTCTTCACATGAGAAATGACCAATACACTTCGCCGGTTACGGCAAGTGGCCATGTTGGAAATTTTTCCTATAAATACTAAGCTATATCAATCTTGACTGATATGATTGTGAGACATATCTAGACATAGACATTTATTAGTGTCTTTGACTACAAAAATTTAGTACTTCCAGCGTGTTACTTGCCCCATTTTTAGGTCATCGTGCATACCTGTTAATTATAGAGATCTAGCCTTTGATCCATCATTTTTATGTCATTTTTGCAGTCATTCATCTCATGTCAGCTCACACGCCTTCTTCATTTCACATTTTCTTATTTCGATTGTGTATATATAACACAAGCTGTAGTCTGAAGCCAGCAGCGAATGATTGGTATCGTTATCTCTTGCGTGCAACTGGTCAAGTTGATAAGGTGAGGCAATTCAGTTTGAGAATGCGATCTCTCGCCTCATGTCACTATGAAATCATAATAGAATACAAACTGTGCTGTCTTAGAGTACATCACTGTCCAAGCCTTTCTTATTTAGAAGATACACACAGTCAGTTAATTCCTGATCCAGAGGATACGCTTTTTGTCTTTGGGGCTGCTATCACAAACATATCTCTTCTTTTATCATGTGTATTGCCCTATACTCAAGTAATCGTTCTGGTGAAGGAGCTGGAATCGGGAGCGTCGTAGCACAGCGCCAGAGATTTGTTGTCGTGTGAGGGCGTCTCGCCAGACATAGATTCCACTGCACACACAGGAAAAAACAACAAGGTATTGAGTCATGGTGGTCGTAACAACTAGCAAACAGATCAATTGAGGAAATCCAAACAATAAAACCCAGGTATCAGAGGCCAAATGCAGACCAAATGAGTTCAATTGTCAAATTTGCACCTCCAATTATCTAAATGATGCTGCAAGAGTGTAAAGAAACGATGAACCAACTCAGACATGCTACTAGACGAAATTATTAGGAGAGATGCTGTTAGGATGTGTGACACGCAAGCAATACAGCCAAACTGTTCTGCCGAAGCCACAATAGCATAAAGGTTCAGGGCAAAACAAGGGCCATGCAGTATTTAAAGACTGCTTGTGCGTAGACTAGTGCACTACTTTAGAGGGTTACCTGCTTTGTTCAATAATATGAGATTTTTTCGATTTTTTCCGATACTGGCAGCTTTTCCTCTTCTCATTCTAGAATATGACTTTTGACACTTCCTCGTGCATTGTAACAGACCTTTGTGCTCCATTTTCCCTTGGGTTGGACACTCTCATTCCTTACACTCATGTCCAAAACACGATCTTGCGCGCCCCAGGCATTTACGACTAGGCTTCTTCATCGCAAGCGATAGTGCCACTTTCCGACTGGGCAAAATCCCAGAATTCAATTGTGAGCTCTTCCTCAGCATCAATATGAATCAATCAAAATATGCAATAAAATGTAGGTTAGATGAACATAGAAGTGTACTCTGCTGCTATCTGGATTATCTTCAGCATGTATAAGTCATGAACGTTTATTAATTCTAGTATATTCAACAGTCTGAATGTGATTGATGAAATATGATGATCAGTAATCATGTAAGATGCAACAAATGGGGTCTTTGCTAGCAAGAAATCCAATATCCATAGTGACAACTATGATACATGTCATTGAATTACCCAAACACATCTTTCCACTTATTTATATAGATAACAAAGTCCCACACTCGCAAAATGTGGAACACATTCAAATATTAATATCCCTCCGTTGCAAGCCATCTTGCCATTTATCATAGTTAAGCGATTACGCAAATAATGAGATAAGAAATAGACATTAGTAATCGGAATCCTAGTCATTAAATTGTAAAAAAACGACAGCTCTGAGTGTTCAGTCTGTAAGTTATTTACTCAACAGAATTACTATAATTGTATAGTAAATTATCCAGACATAACCTCGACTCAGTGCCATTTTGGATTTTTTCTCTGGTGTAGAGTCAGAGTCAGCCAACACTTTTCGGCGCGGGCAGAAGTGTTCTCATTCTTTATCATACCCCAAATACCAACGAATTCCAGTCCATCACAAGCGAAGTTTGCTCCCTATGGTCACCTTTGAGAGTCCTGGATTGAGGCCTCTAACCATCTATTAAATGGTGTATACAGAGCCGATGCTATCGTCCACGCGTAGGGCGACTCCTTGCAGCAATATGCTGTGCTCGCCCCTTCGCATACAGCGTATAGCAGAAGATCTGGTGATATCTCTCGCCACGTTGCGTATGAAAAATGCGGTCAGTCGTATATGGTAAATGTTATACGGCAAACGTGCTCTAAAGCAGCCGTGCGCTCGGACACTTTGTTATCGGCACAGAGCGGGGCACGAATGGACACGTTACTGTCTGGCCTGGTTTGCCATAACATCTTAGCATCGGTTTCGCTCACCACGACGCAACATAATGTCGCCATAACCAATTAAAAGACGATACGGCAGAGCTTCCTGCCTTCATAACGTCATCTTACACTCACCTCATATCCCTGCTCTCACGGCCATCCTACCGCCTCAATGCATATGTCCGACCAGGCAGATGACATAGACTGCACAGGCTACCGCGAATCTCGCGTAGGCCGCTGTGACACTGTGATCACGGGCAGCCATTGATCACGCTAGTTCGGAGGGCGAACCTACGCGCAGCATAGCGGAACCGCGCCACTTCGGCGTCGTAAGACACGGTATGCCTGTGCCTTAAAAGGTTCCTTTGCACGGGCCAATTCATTGATGCGGAGTTCCACAGGAGAGGTTAGTATAATATTATGCTGTTACCTTGCAGGTCAGAAATATTCTGGTGAGTCATTTTTTTACGGCTCGTGAGGCGTTCACCATTGCTGGAATGAGGAATTTGATGCTTCTGGCCCTATCTGAGGCCAGGCCGATCAGACAGGGGGCGTCAAGGCCAATCGGCCCCAGCCACAAATCAGGTGCACTGTTTCAATTAGTATGCACGCAGCGCTTGGAAAAGTCCCCCCCCCCCCACCCAGCGCCGCGGAGAATCTATAAAGGCGAACGGGGCCATATCCTCTCCTCTGCCTAGTCTCGCCTACCGCTCAAGCGACTATAGACTCCGAATGCCCTTTTTTGCCATCCACCCGACTCCGGCCTCCTAGTGAGTCACCTTGACTACCTCTCCTCTCTTCTCCGCCTATTTCCCATGAAGTCTATCTAGCAACTGACTCCACCATCACACCTGGTCCGCCATAAAATCAGTACATGTGCTCTGTCTCCCTCAAAACCTCCCAACTCACATCACCTCCTTCAGTTGTCTCCGTCGGATCTCGTACCCGCCACAAGTGCCGAATCGAGGCACGCATCTTCTGTCAGGGGGGATACAATCCACATGAAGACTCTCCCAAACGTATTGGTGGTGCTTCGTTATACGACCCCTTCAGTTATACCAAAGTACCGAGGACCGTTACTCCCTTCTCTGTCTTGCTTCAATTTCACTCTTCTATCGGGTATTCCATGTGTCTTATGTGCGTCCGTGAGTGCCTACTCATGTAGTCGTGCTGTTGCTTGTGTGTGTGTTGTGTCGTTGATTTAGTGTCGAATGTCCGCGTTACAAAAATTTCCCATATGTCAAAATCAATAAGCCTGCAGAAGAGTTCTTTCATCATCCTCGGTTCAGTCTGCTCGCGTCCGCTATTTCATAAGAGTTGCTTGATTAATTGTCGCACCACACTTTTTTCCCTATCTTTCTGTACACGACACAAATAAAAAAAAAATTGATTTAAATTAACTTTTTTTAACAACCACAAAACAAATACCATTATCCCGCCAATCATAGTAAAATCAAAGTAACAATTCTCTACAAATAGCAACAAAATGCACCTGTCGTTATTGTCTTTTCTCCGTTAGCCACGAACTGTCCGCATCTTAGATTACCGATCTCTCTCTGT
>CM068954.1:59191402-59223637 GCA_035128595.1 Eptatretus atami
TCAGGGCTGGCACCGTGCACACGACACCGCCTTTGATATATCGCCATGTGCTTAATGGCGGCGGACCCACTTGCAGTCCTGGGATAATTTATTATCGTACACAGAGCAGGGCACGAATAACCCACATCTTGTTCGGGTCTGCATGGGTTTACCATAGCATCTTACCGTCGGTCTTCGCTGATGGCCACGGGTGTCTTCCGCAGACGGCAAGCATCCTCTTGTCTCTCTGCCCGGCGAGGCTGTGGCCAGGCAGAGTCGCGTTGTGCGGCTCGGGCCAGATGGCTTACAGACAGGCAGCGCGTTGACTGGCGCTGACCGCCGGTCGCCGTGGACGGCCTGGGAATTTGGCGCAGGGCGATTCGTGTCACGGTGCTCGGAGCGAGACAATTCCGCAGCTTGGAACCATCTGGCCAGAAGTAAAGTGGAGCCGCTTCCGGTCATGGTGGCCGGCCCGTGTGCTGGCCGGGGCCCAACCAGAACACCCGATTCGGGTGACAACACAGCGCTTCAGGTCGTCGCCCCCACCCCGCACCACAGGGTCTATAAAAGGACGGGTCGCGGTGCCGCTAGGAGTGTCGTTCCTGCGCATCGCTCCTGTCGGCTCGTCTGACTCGCCCTGGCCTGGGATTGACAACCCGCCCATTCACCTGCTGGCTCCGCCCTTTCATTACCGCCTTGCCACTGACTGCACCCATCCGCCTGTTGCTCCGCCTTCTGACTCCGCCTTCTTCACCACCCACTGCCGCTAACTCCACCCATCCGCCTTCTGACTCCGCCCAAAGTCCCTCCTTCATGCAGGTCCGGCGCACCATCTCTCTGGATTGAGGCTTAGCAGCTCGAAGTGCCACAAAGCGGGAGAAGACGCGCCAGCTGTCAGGGAGGTATCGCCCAGCGGGGCATCCCCCCCCCAAAACATATTGGTGGCACGGTCGGGCAATCGTGCAAGGTATTGAGAGACTGTTAGCCTCATCTCCCCTCTTTTTCTCTTCATTAACGTGTGCGTGCGTGCGATGGCACCTGTCCCTCGCTTAAGTTAAGATTGTACAATAATTATATCGGGATAACTGTGCTCTGTGTCTGCTTTTGTAAGTTGCTTGATTATTGTCGCACCACACTTTTCTTCCTAACTCTGCTCACACACAACAATAAACTACATTCACTGTGCCACATATCTTTCCTCGCCTGCCTGTTAATAAATCCTTTGTAGAAATGTTCCCAGCTCGTTTTTGTCTTTTCTTTCATTGATCCAGCATGCTCCGTACCCTAGCCGGTACGTCCTTGGCAGTCGCTCGGCTGCATCTGATCCGGTAAAGTGATTCGGTTCGGACAAGGCGTACCGAGTGTGTGCCCCCTGGTAATTAGGTCATGTGATTAATTAGGTAACCCAGTAGACGGAGGACCCGAGGTCACGTGGTTGTTATTGGCGTTCACGGTCGGTTCGTGACCCGCTGCGTCATGGAATTATCCGCGTGCAACGGCCTGCAATTCCGGGGAGTCTGGTGGGAACCCGAGATAGCTGTGTCCTTTATGACATTTTTGGAATGATTTTCAAATTTGTTTGACTACAGAGGCAGACAGAATAAAAAAAACAAAAAAAAAATGTATGTGTGTATATATATATATATATAACAGTATCCCGCTATATCGCGATTCACCTATCGCGCCCCCGCTTCATCGCGTTTTTTCCCTTGGAACCTAACTAATTTTTTCTGCGGATTCCCCGGTATATCACGGTAATAATATATAAAATATAAATTATTTAAGCAATAAATTATAATGCGTGGCGCTCGACCAGTCACACAACGCACGAGACAAAGTTTCGCTTGTGAACTTCGAATATTTTCTTCGTTTTTTCTCCAAGCCCCACGATGGCCGCCCAAACGCCCTGCACCTTCTAAGGCTTCTGGCAAGGAACCGAAGCGCCAGAGGAAGGTTTATATTCACTCGATATAAATCGAATCAAATCGTGTTTATACACCGCCAGCGTTTAATAATCACTTGATATAAATAAAACCAATCGTGTTTATACACGCGCCCAGCGTTTATTATGCACTCAATATAAATCAAATCAATCGTGTTTATACACCCGCGTTTATAAAAAGAATAGGCATTTTGGGGGGAGGCGTCCATTCATGCGGATTTTCACTTCTCGCGGGGGGGTTTGGAACGTAACCCCGCGATAAACGGGGATGACTATATAATATTATATATATATATAATATATATATATATATATATATATATATATTATATATATATATATATTCTCCGCTCCTCTCTGGGCTTGTGTGATCGGGACGAATTCAGTCAAAGTTCTGTTAAACGGCAGGTTTGTTTCTGATTTGTTTTCAAAGCAAGTTTCAATTTAAATAAGTTGTTCCTTGAACATAAACTGATGTTTGCAGACAGACAGATGGACATGAACCAATTGCTTAACCCCACTTTTTGCTTCTTGTGAAAAATAAGGAGCAATTATGATTCAACTCACCCCCTTTCTCCTCCACCGTATATAGACTGTCCTGCTGCAAAAGTTCCTGATGTCCATAAACATATGGACTAGTATTCAAGCAGTCTATTCTGTCTGCTGAAGAACGACACCTAAAGTTTTATAAAGTACTATAAATACATCTCCACTGTGGTAATTAAATGATTACCTTGTAAGTCTCATGTAAATAGGAATTATTATTACTATTATTACTAGTGCGGGCCCGTAGGTGCGTGCCAGTATGTAAAGCTTCGTTCCTTCGCTCTCGTAAACGACGACCGGATTGGGGCATTGTTTCAATTAGATTGGACCAACCGTATCATAAATGGCCATAACTTGGGAAACACCTGCGAAACATACTCAGGTCCCCAGCGTCAATTGTGAGTCATATCAAAGAAGAAGAACTGTGACGCCCCTACTCTCTCGCCCCCTCTCTCCCGCTTCTCTCGCCTTCTCTCTGCCCCTCCTCTCGCCCCTCTCTCGCCCCTCTCTCCTGCCCCCTCTCTCGCCCCCTCTCCTCGCCCCCTCCTCTCTCGCCCCTCTCTCGCCCGCCTCTCTCGCCCCTCTCTCGCCCTCTCTCTCGCCCCTCTCTCGCCCCCTCTCTCGCCCCTCTCTCGCCCCCCTCTCTCCTCGCCCTCTCGCCCCCTCTGCCCCCTCTCTCCCCTCCTGGCCCCCCTTCTCGCCCCCTCTCTCGCCCCCTCTCTCGCCCTCTCTCGCCCTCTCTCGCCCCCTCATCTCGCCCCCTCTCTGCCCCTCTCTCGCCCCATCTCGCCCCCTCCTCTCGCCCCCCTCTCTCGCCCCCCTCTCCTCCCCTCTCTCGCCCCCCTCTCTCGCCCCTCTCTCGCCCCACTCTCTCGCCCCTCCTCGCCCCCCTCCTCTCGCCCCCTCTCTTCGCCCCCTCTCTCGCCCCCCTCTTCGCCCCCCCTCTCCTTCGCGCCCCCTTCTCTCGCCCCCTCTCTCGCCCCCCTCTCTCGCCCCCCTCTCTCGCCCCCTCTCTCCCCCCTCTCTCGCCCCCTCTCTCGCCCCCTCTCTCGCCCCTCTCTCTCGCCCCCGCTCTCTCGCCCCTCTCTCGCCCCTCTCTGCCCTCTCTCGCCCCCTCTCTCGCCCCTCTCTCGCCCTCTCTCGCCCCCCTCTCTTCGCCCCCCTCTCTCGCCCCCCTCTCTCGCCCCCCTCTCTCTGCCCCCCTCCTCGCCCTTCTCTCTCTGCCCCCCTCTCTCGCCCCCGCTCTCTCGCTCCCCTCTCTCGCCCCCCTCTCTCGCCCCTCTCTCGCCCCCTCTCTCGCCCCCTCTCTCGCCCCCTCTCTCGCCCCCTCTCTCGCCCCCTCTCTCTCGCCCCTATCTCGCCCCCTCTCTCGCCCGCCTGCTTCCTCGCCCCCTCTTGCCCCCTCTCTCGCCCCCGTCTCTCCCCCCTCTCTCGCCCCCTCTCTCGCCCCCTCTCTCGCCCCCTCTCTCGCCCCCTCTCTCGCCCCTCTCTCGCCCCCTCTCTCCGCCCCCCTCTCTCGCCCCCTCTCTCGCCCCCTCTCTCGCCCCTCTCCGCTCCCCCTCTCGTCGCCTCTCTCGCCCCCTCTCTCTCGCCCCCTCTCCTCGCCCCCCTCTCTCGCCCCTCTCGCCCCCCTGCCCCTCTCGCCCCCCTCTCTCTCGCCCCTCTTCGCCCTCTCTCGCCCCTCTCTGCCCCTCTCTCGCCCCCTCTCTCGCCCCTCTCTCGCCCCCCTCTCGCCCCTCTCGCCCTCTCTCGCCCCCCTCATCTCGCCCCCCTCTCTCCCTCTCCCTCTGCCCCCCCCTCTCTCCTCTCTCGCCCCCTCTCTCGCCCCCCTCTCTCGCCCGCTCTCTCGCCCCCTTCTCTCGCTCTCTCGCCCCCTCTCTCGCCCCCTCTCATCCGCCCCCTTCTCCGCCCTCTCTCGCCCCCTCTCTCGCCCTCTCTCGCCCCCCTCTCTCGCCCCCCTCTCTCGCCCCTCTCTCGCCCCTCTCCTCGCCCCTCTCTCTCGCCCCCTCTCTTGCCCTCTCTCGCCCCCTCTCTCGCTCCCCCTCTCTCGCCCCATCCCCTCTCGCCCCCCCTCTCTCGCCCCCCCTCTCGCCCCTCTCGCCCCCCTCTCTCGCCCCTCTCTCGCCCCCTCCTCGCGCCCTCTCTCGCCCTCCCCCTCTCTCGCCCCTCTCTCGCCCCCACTCTCTCGCCCCCGTTCTCTCGCCCCCTCTCTCGTCCCCTCTCTCGCCCCCTCTCTCGCCCCCCTCTCTCGCCCCCTCTCTCCCCTCTGCCCCCTCTCCGCCCCTCATCTCGCCCCCCCTCTCTCGCCCCTCTCTCTCTGCCCCCTCTCTCGCCCTCTCTCGCCCCTCTCTCGCCCTCTCCTCCCCCCTCTCATCGCCCCCCTCGCTCTCGCCCCTCTCTGCCCCGACTCTCTCGCCCCCTCTCTCCGCCCCCCTCTCTCGCCCCCCTCTCGTCGCCCTCCTCGCCCCCCCGCTCCATCTCAGCCTCGCCCCTATCTCGCCCCTCCTCTCGCCCCCTCTCTCGCCCCTCTCGCCCCCTCTCTCGCCCCCTCCCTCTCTCGCACCCTCTCTCGCCCTCTCATCGCTCCCCCTCATCTCTGCTCTCCTCTCTCGCCACCCGTCGTATCTCTCTCGCCCCCTCTCTCAGCCCCCCTTCTCGCCCTCTCTCTGCGCCCCTCTCTCGCCCCTCTCCTCGCCCCTCTCTCTGCGCCCTCTCTCGCCCCCCTCTCTTCCGCCCCTCGTCGCGCCCCCTCTCTCGCCTTCGCTTCTCTGCCCCACTCTCCCCCTCGCCCCCTCTCCTTCGCCCCTTCTCAGCCTCCGCCCTCTCTCGCCCCTCTTCTCTCGCCCCTCTTCTCGCCCCTGCTCTCGCCCCTCTCTCGCCCTCATCTCGCCCCTCTACTCGCCATCCCGCTCTCTCTTCGGCCCTCTCTCGCCACTCCGCCCTCTCGCCTCCCTCCTCTCTCTGCCCCCTCTCTCGCCGCCCTCTTACGCACCACCTCCTCTCTCGCCCCCTCTCCCCCTCACTCGCCCCTCTCGCCCTCTCGCCCCTTCCCCTATCTCGCCGCCTCCGCCGCCCTCCTCTCTGCCCCTCCCCCCTCTCTCGCTCGCCGCCTCTCTCGCCCCTTCTCGCGCCCATCTCTCGCCCCTCTCATCGCCCCCTCTCATCGCCCCCTCTCTCGCCCCTCTCCGTCGCCCACCTCTCCCGTCTTGCCCCGCTCTCCTCTCGCCCCCTCCTCTCGCCCCCTCATCTGAGAACTCCTCTCGCCTCTCATGCCCACTCTCTCGCCCCTCTTCTCGTTCGCCCCCTCTCTGGCCCCTATCTCGCCTCCGCTTCTTTGCCCCCAACTCTCTCGCCCCCTCTCTCCGCCAGCCTCTCTCGCCCCCTCTCTCGCCCCCTCTCGTCGCCCCCTCTCTGCCCTCATCTCCCTTTCGCCCCCTCTTCGCCCCTCTCTCGCCCCCTCTCTCGCCCCGGCTCGTCTCGCCTCTTCCTCTCTCGCCCCCTCATTCTCGCCCCCGTCTCCGCCCCTCTCTTCGCCCCTTCTCGCCCCCCTCTCCTCGCCCTCCTTCTCGCCCGCCCTCTCTAAAACGCCCCCTCTCTCGCCCACTCTCTCGCCTCGCCGCTCTCCGCCCCTCTCTCCGCTCCTCCTCTCCCTTGCCGCCCCTACTCGCCCCCACTCTCGCGCCCCTTCTCGGCCTATTGGCCCCCTCTCTCACCCCCTCTCTGCTCTCGCCCATCTCTCGCTCTGCCCCTCTCTCCTCCCTACTCTCGCCACGCCCCCCCTCTCTCGCCTCCACTCTCCCCCTCTTAATTGATACTATCTTCTCTCCCCCCCTCTCTACCCTCTCCCCTCCATCTCTCCTCTCTCCTCCTCTCCCCCACCCATCTCGTCCACCCCTCTCTCCCCCCCCTCCACCCTCTCTCGCCTCCACTCTCTCGCCATCCCCTCTCTCCCCCTCTCTCGTCCCCCTCCTCGCCCCTCTCATCGCCCCCTCCTCGCCCCTCTCTCGCCCCCTCCTGCCCACCGACTTCTCGCCCCCTCGTCTCCGCCCTCCTCTTCGCCTCTCTCGCCTCCCTCTCTCGCCCTTCGCCCACTCTCAATCGCCCCCCTCATCATCGACCTCTTCTCGCCCCACTCTCCACTCCGCCCCTCTACTGCCCCCTCTCTCGCCCCCTATCTCGCCCTACTCTCCGACCCCATTACTCGGCCCCCCTATCTCGCGCCCCCCTATCTCTTCCCCCCAATTCGCTCTCTTGCCAGCCCACTCTCTCGCCCCCCTGCTCGCCCCGTCTTGCCCCTCTCTCGCCCTACTAACTCGCCCTCTCTCCGCCCCTCCCTAACTCCTCGCTCCCCACTACTCTCCCCTCTCTTGAATTGTGACGACCCTCTCTCTCACCACCCCTCTCTCCCTACTCCTCTCGTAACCTCCACACGGGCCTCTCTCCTCTACATCCTCTCTCTCCACCTCTCCCCACACCCTACTCAAATCCCCCCAACCCACCTCTCCCACCCCCTCTCTCCCCCCCCCTCTCTCCATCCTCTCTCCACCCCCTCTCTCCACCCCCTCATCTCCAACCCCCTCAATCATATCAACCACCACCCAATCATCTCAGCCACACCCCTACATCCTCAACCACCCATCACCTCCCCTAAAAATCCCCCACCCTCACTCCCACCCTCCTCTCCCACCCCTCTACTCCACCCCTCTCTCCCACCAGCCCTCTCCCACCCCCTCTCATCCACCCTCTCTCCCACCCCACACATCTCCCACCAACCCCTCCTCCCCACCCTCCCTCTCTCCCCCCACTCTCGTCCCACACCCCCTCTTCTACACCACCCCTCTTCATTCCCACCCTCCATCCCACCCCTCTCTCCCCACCCCCTCTTCCCACCTCCCTCTCTCTACCACCCCCTCTCTCTCCCACCACCCTCTCTCTCCACCCCCCTCTCTCTCCCACCACCTCTCTTTTTTTTCTTTCTTTATTCTCTTTCTTTTTTTTCTCTTCTTCTTTTTCTTATCTTTCTTTTCTTTTTTTCTTTTTTTCTCTTTTTTCTTTCTTCTTTTTTCCATTCTTGCTCTCTCTTTTTCCTTCTTCTCTCTTCTTTCTTTCTTTTATTTTTTTCTTTCTCTTTTTCTTCTTTCTCTTTTCTTCTCTTATTTTTTCTTTTTTATTTTCTCCTTCTTTCTTCTTTTCTTTTCCTCTATTATTCTTTTTTTTTTTTTTTTTCTTCTTTCTTTTTCTCTTCTTTTTCTATCTTCTCTTTCTTTCTTTTCTTTTTCTTTTCTATCTTTTCTTCTTTTCTCTTCTTTACTTTTTTTCTCTTCTTCTCTTCTCTTTCCCACACCCCTCTTCTCCCACCCCCCTCTCACCCCCTCTCTCCCACCCCCCCTCTCTCACCCCCATCTCTCTCCCACCCCCCCTCTCTCCCACCGCCCCTCTTCTCCCACCCCCCCCCCCTACTCTCCCACCCCCCTCTCTCTCCACCCCCCTCTCTCTCCGCACCCCCCTCTCTCTCCCACCCCCCCTCTCTCTCCCACCCCCCCTCTCTCTCCCACCCCCCCTCTCTCTCCCACCCCCACCTCTCTCTCCCACCCCCCCTCTTCTCCCACCCCCCCTCTCTCTCCCACCCCCCTCTCTCTCCACCCCCTCTCTCTCCCACCCCCCTCTCTCTCCCACCCCCTCTCTCCCAATGTATTACAAAAAAACAAATAAATTAAATAAACATTATTGTGACGTCATTCCGAGGTCATAGCACCGTGTCCTGTCATTGGTTTGGTAAATAAATGGCCATAACTTGGGCACGCGCTTGTCCGATTAATATCAAACCTTGAAAAGGCACATACTCAGGTCCCCAGCGTCGATTGTGACGTCATACCAAACGAAGAAGAAGAATTGTGACGTCAATCGTGGGGAAAAAAAAAAAAAACATTAATTGTGACATCATTCGTGATGTCATAGCACCGTGTCTTGTCATTGGTCGACAGATAAATGGCCGTAACTTGGGAACGCTCGTCCGATTGATATCAAACCTCAAAGGCACATCCGGGGTCCCAGCAATATCCTGGCAAGTTTCAATCAGATCGGACCGGCGGTCATCGAGAAACGGCGGTCGCATACAGACAGACAGACAGACAGACAGACAGACGACAGACAGACAGACACAGAGATTGGCTGGAATTGTAGATAGATATTTTTGTCATTGCCATATGTTTCTTTAAAAACATATCCCCTTCATTATATTGATCATTTTTCTTCAAGAACAGGGTCCATTGTGATTCCAAGAATGGTGTGTCATGCATCTTCCTTGTTGGTGGACTGATTTCCTGGACTGGGCCTTTCCATCAAATTTTGGAGACTGTTCTCTGCATTGGTTTCATGTGTTTACTGGTGCTGGTCATGTGGTTAAACAGTGATTCATGAGGTTTACAAATTGTTGTGCAGCCACATTGGTCAGTCTTTAACATTTTCGTTAAATGCTGCGATGCGTGGTGATTCCTAGTATCCTGTGTTTTTGCAGAAGCAGTAAAGGAAACTGATGGAGGATTCATTTTGGATACCATGTTTGAAGAGGAAGCGAGGTTGGAGCGAGAATCTGATGAGAAGGAAAAGGAAATTATTTTGAAGGTAAATGAGAACCTCTTGCCGTGCAGCGTGTCGGTTTCTAACTTCGCTGCGAGAATTGCATGTGTGGATGAACGTTAGATAGAAATTATCACTATTATGAGTACCTATTCTTCTTTTGTCAATGCAGTACTTTAACAACATTTCATGTAGCAGATCATCAAAAGAAAAAATGTAGAAAATAGAATTTGATGGGAATGTGTGTTGACGGATATGCCTCCGCCTGCATTGAATGTCAACCCACTGTTACGTTTCATCTCAATTTAAGGTCACATGAGGGAGAGTGTGAAACAGGAAAGAAAGATTTAAGTAAAAGAGAGACAACATCATATGCTTCTAACTTGAGTTATGGTCTGCAAAATGATTCTAAAGTTTGTGTGAATTTTGACATTTGACCTGTTGAACCCAAGATTGATTTGGGTCATCTTTATTATTAATCTACACTTGTGCCAAGATGGGTTCACAAGTTATCGCTGTAACACAATTTTTAAATCAAAGGTCACATGACCTTTGACTGTTTAAACCCAAAATTTAATCGGTTCATCCTTGTCTTCCAGTCCATACTTGTTCTGAATTTGGTTGAATCGCTTCGGTGTTCATAAGTTATCGTGTTATGAAAAAAAAAAATCGATAACGAACAGATTGTCAACTGGACCAACAACCCAAGAACGTAATGCCTCTGGCCTTCGACTGCGGAGACATAATGATCACACATGATGAACTTATTATTTTTATTATCCCCACACTTTTTTTTTGAAAATGCCATTTAATTAAATGAGCTGGACTCGGTGGCATGTAGTTGGAGAGTGCACTCTGAGACTGGGGGAGGTTGACAGTTTTATATTCTGACCCTGGCCAAGTCTTATGAAAGACTTCAGAAATGATGTGAGCTACTTCCTCGTTGATGCTCAGCATTTAGAGGCTTGAGCATGGGTAAGGAGAGGGGTGTTTCTCGTTGTCTCACTGACTGTGTAGAGAAATTCGATGTCGCAAGATGGCGTTGCCGGCACCCAGAGTGCTCCGGAAAATTGTCTTGCTTCCTCCAAGGTTGCAAGTTGTTTGTGCAAGTCAAGTCCGATATCTTCAACGTTTCTGTCTGCATAAGTCAGTCATTTTGTCAAATTTTTTTGTTTAGTATGGGAACAGTTGGTGGTTTTCACTCTCTGTGAGATGTAGACAATGCCACGTTTCTATAAGTGCTGGATTTGGGTATGTGGGACATGTTCTTGCGTCAAGAAGTGCAGGTTTATTCTGCGATAAGAATTTGAGTCAGATTTGGTGTTTTAGAGGGTGCTTCATTAGTTGAATTCCATAATGATGGCAACAAGGCATGGACAGCTCCAATGACATTGACTTTGCAGACAGCGTTCAGCTTTGTGTAAAACCCTTTTCGACTTCAAACTGCAGGTGACGTTTCCTTCTTTTTTTTTCGGGTGGGGTGACAAGTCTTTTTTCTTCTGAAAGATTTCTTCATTTCCACAGAAGAAACAGATCAAACTAATGACTATGTTTGCAGCATACAAGGTCTGTGAAGTTATTTTTTTATTATTATTATTTTTAATAGAGTATGTAGTGCAGCAGATAATCATAACAATTGTGCAAATTATGACTAAAGCATGAAATTTTTACCAGTGTTGGTATATACATAAGCTTCATTTTCAGATCGGGAGGTAAGTCAGATTTGACTCTGAGGATAGTGAGAGGTCAATGACCTCAATTACATTGAAATTGTCATTTTTTCACGATTCTGGTGCAGTTTGTCTGTGTTGGGAATCATTAAAAAGGTATGTTGCATGTGTTGGTCCTTTATCTTCTGGAGAGCCTTTATACATAATCACAGGATGCAACCATGAATGAACAAGTGCTTTAAATGAGGTCAGTGACCTCAGAAAACAAATTTATTGAAATACACATTTAGGTTATTGTGGTGTCCAGAACACTTGCATGAAATCGTGTTGTAAGATCATCTGTGCAACTTAATTTTCAATGTGCACTGAACATAGTCTATAAGCTTAAAGTACAGTGAGGTCAGTTACCTCAGCCACATGTATAGTACATACCGGTACATGTAATACACACATATCCAATAGACGCATAAATATAAAGGTGTCTGATTGCACCTAACAGTCTCCGAACATGCACATAATGCAGTGCACTTGAGTGCAGCCTTGGTGCACTTGCAGCAGCCGTACATCCCTTCTCGCAGCCGCAGTGGATCAGTTCGTGGCAAGATTTTGATGCCTCTGGCAGTGTCGTCCAAAGAGGCTGCCACCCAGAGGCCTCCTTTGTCCAGCCCAGTCAGATGGGATTGGTAACTCTGGATTCAGGACCAGAGTTGGTTCCAGCAGTTGCCCTGGAGAGATGCACGCTTGATGTGCTGCTGGAGTGCTTCCTGCGTTGGGGGAATGTTTTCTAGAGCCCTAGACTTGTGTGCGAAGAACTGTTTCCTAGCATCGTTCACTTCCATGGTGTCACTGGTGCGGTCATATATCAGCACAACGAAGCGCTCCAGCAGTGACATTGACTCCTCACTGACATCACTTGGCATGCGTAAGAGTTCTTCAAAGGCATCAGTCACTTGTGGGAACACTTCCAATTCCCAGGCAGTCTTCTTCCTCTGCGAGCGAAAGAAGACACAGTGTCGCACCCTGTGAGGGCATGGAAGATGGGAGAGTAGCACATTGTCTTGGGTTCATGGCGGCAGCCAGTTGGTGAACAGCTGTGTACCAGAAGCTGGATCAGTACCAAGAGCTATCCACAGCTCGTCAGGATTGATGTTGTTGAATGAAGCCACAGCCAGTACCACACACATCAGTATCCACAGTGCGTATGGCCACCTTCCTGATCCCTTCTGCACAGCATCTGCCACATGTAGAAGCAGGCGAGTGTCCGCCTCTCGTGTACTAATGGGGCGAGGCTGGTCAAGTCGGACTCGGCAGGAGAGCACAGGACCTCAGTCCACATGTTGCATACATTTCCTTGCCATCTGCTATTGGAAGACGATGGCTCTCGTGACAGGAAACCAAAAGAGCTCAGTCTTGTTTGATCCACATGAAGGAAGTCCTTCTAGTTCTTAGGCATGACGGTAGAGGGAGCCACTCTCTTCCTGATGCCTTGCCCCTCTTCTGTCTGGTCGTGCCTTTCAGGCTGTCAGGTAGATATACATCCAGATGAGGTCGAGTCGTTGACCTTTTCGAGTTGAGTGGAGATGTAAGTGCAAAGACTGTGTTCACATACTCTTCAAAGGTCTTTGCCGTTACAGGATTGAGCATTTGAACAATAGCTGCTCCGTCAAGGATTGTGGCATCAACCCCAGGTGCGCTTGTGGTTTGGGTTGGTCTGATTTCAGGCAGTGTAGTAATTCGCTTTGACTCCAAGGCACAGTTTTCCTCCTGTTGATAATGCTGGTGGGGCTGCCTGGTCTCGTGGCAGAAGAACTGGTCCAGATCCCCATCATGTGATTGGCAGGCAATATACAGCCTCGAGAAGAGACTACAGTCCTTTCACTGCGGCGAGTTGGATCTGCTGCTTTGACTGCGTCTTGGTCTGTGGCCGACTGAAGAGTGGCACCTTGTTCTTGGGCAGTGTTTCTGTAACTGGCTTCGTGCATAGTTCCAGTCTTTCTTCAACAAACTTTATGTACTGCTCCTCACCAAGGGACTCAATCTTCCTCACTGTCCTCAGAGGTCAAAACTAGACATCTGTAAATAACTACCAACACTGTGTGGAATATGTAGACACTTCTATTGGAAACAATGATGTTTGTACATCATAAACATGTTTACCATTACCGAATGAAGCAAACATCAATATTTTGATATTTTTAGGTCATTGACCTCTCACTGTCCTCAGAGGTCAAAGCTAGACACCTGTAAATGATTACCAATGCTGTGTGGAATATGTAGACACTTTTTGGAACACAATTGCATGGTTTGTACATCATAAAACATGTTTACCATTAACCAATGATGCCAAAATCAATATTTTGATACTTTGAGGTCATTGACCTCTCACGGTCCTCAGAGGTCAAATCTGCCTTACCTCCCAATCTGAAAATGAAGCTTCTGGCATGTACTAACACTGGTAGACATTTATGCTTTAGTCATAATTTGCACAATTCTTATGATATGAGAGATTATCAGCTGTACTAATGGTGTATCAATCTGGCACATTCAGCTTCTTAGCTGCAGTATGGTTATATTAGTCATTGGATTACTGGATGTCATTGGCTATATCGGGGATATACATAAGTGTGTACACCGTTTCTCGGGTGGACGTTAAACTAGTTGCCTCCCATCAGCTAGCAGTAGTTTGTGGACATTAAAGATCCCACAGTGTTTTTCACACAAAAATGGACAAGTTATCGCCAGTTTCCTGGTGGCTAAATTCCAAATTCCTGTCCAAACTTTATTTCCAACCTATACTTGTAGTCCAGGAGCATTACGAGGTAAAAGTATCAGCAATATATTTTTATTTAAATAATATAACTGCAATTGAGCATGGACAAGAGCGTCATTTTCCCACATAGTCGCCCTCCTTTTCAACAGTTGAATATAGACTGGGGTATCTAAACCCAGTCCATCGCTTCACAAGCTTCTGTATGCCTTCAGAGAAAAGTTTTTGGCTGAGTGACGAGCCACACATGCACCTCTTCTTTCACTTGTTGGTCACTGGCAAAGTGGCGGCCTCTTAAAGCGTCTTTGAGTGGACCAAACAGGTGAAAGTCTGAAGGGGCCGGGTCAGGACTGCACTGAGGATGATCCAACACCTCAAAGTTCAATTTCTGGAAGGTTTCCACAGTACGGGCGGCATTGTGTGGACGGGCATTGTCATGCAACAATACAACAACTTTTGATAGTAGCCCTCGGCGTTTCAATTGAATAGCTGGTTTCAACTGGTCCCGGAGCATTTCACAATAATGGACACTTTACCTTTGAGCCTCCATCTTGATAGTGTTCCAAAATTGGGCCTTGTGAGTCCCAGAAAAGTGTGAACATCACTTTTCCGGCCGATGGTTGACTATTGAACTTCTTTTTGACTGGATCGTAATTGTGGATCCACATCTCGTCTCTAGTGGCAGTTTGTTTCAAAAAAGCATTCCCTTCATGATGAATGCGGTTCAAAAGGCTTTGGCAGATTGTCACACGGTTGCGCTTGTGTTCTTCTGTGAGTTGTTTCGAAACCAATCTTGCAGAAACTTTATGAAAGCCAAGTTGGTTGTTGTTGATTTCATGTGGAGAGCCATGGCTGATGTTCAGATGTGCCACTTCGTCAATGGTCGACCATCAGTTATCCAGAATCATGGCGCAGACTCGTTCAATGTTTTCTTCTGTTTTGGATGTGGATGTGGATGGGTGTCCAGATCGTTCAGCAGTGACACTTGTGCGACCATTTTTGAACATGGTAATCCATTCATGAAAACTCCATTGTGTTAAAGCACTGTTCCCATATTGTGCTGAAAGTCTGCGATGGATTTCTGCTCCTGGAACACCTTGAGCCCACAAAAATCGAATCTCTACACGCTGCTCTTCTTTGGTGCAAATAGACAGCAGAGCGATCATGTTAACTCCCTTACGACGACACAACTACTGACTGCTCAAGGTTGAAACTGCTTCACAATGGCACATACAGTTAGTGCTTGCACCTGCAAGTACAATAAGGAATGTAGTAAACACAACACAGTTTTTAATAAATCATTACGAATACTTTTCGACTTGCCCTCATAGATTAAGTGGCGGGGATTGAAACAAGCTTATTTATATATATATTTATTTATTTTTATTTAATTTTTTTCAGGATACATTTATTATACTGTACTATATCAAATTGCATGCTAAAAGTCCTGGAGACTTGTGGAAACCTCAGAATTCAAGATGGCCACCATAGCAATGACAAATAATAATAAAAAAAAGAATCGTAACTCAGTTACTAGTATTTATCGAAAGGTGTTTTTGGTATCTAAACCCATTTTTGCAGGTGTGAGGAATCATCAAATGGAATGCATACAATAACAAGGACAAATGTGTCCACGAGCAGCGTCCTAAAGATTTTGTCGGCTAAAAAATTTTTTTTTTTTAATTTTTTAAAAAAAAACGAAAACAACAACTTCCGATATTTCGTCACGTGCCTTGATTAAGCCAATAGCGAAACGCGTCATAATGTCTTTACGTATTTACGATATATCGTGTATTTACGAAATAAATAATGTATTTACGAAATTACAATACGATAAATGGAATAATCTTTAAATAGTAACGTGAACTTTTCGAAACTTTAAAGCAAATGTCCGAATATATTTAAAAGTTCATGATGGACGCTCTCAAAAGGCACCGTCTATGTGAGGATGTGTACATGTGCTCAGTATTTAAGGAGATCCGGATCTTGTATATACAAGAGCCGAGTCCTCGAGATTAAGGTTTTGTCTTCACAAGAAGAAGAAGAACAAGAAGAAGAAGAAGAAGAACAACGCCGAGCCCTCTATGAGCAGCGTTCGCTACGCGAGACGCTGCTAAAAATTTGAGCAACAAAAATTGACATAAATAAATAATGGCTGCCAAAATGTGGAGAAATAATGAAAATATTATTCTGAAGCGAAGTGTCACAGCAACATGTTTGGTGTCGATAGCCATGCTTTTGGATATGACTTATCAAATAGGATGCATGGAATATGGGGATTTGAACAACAGGATTAAATATTAATTCAGAATGGCTGCCAAAACCTCTCAAAACTAGATCGGCTCTCGGTAGAGCACATACCTACGTCAGGTTGAACAGTTTAGGTTTTGTATCCCACTGATGGGTCGGATGTGCATCTGGACCTGAACCAGAATATAATATGCTTGTTCTTGTCACCTACCCAACTCGTCCACCAAGATTCGTCATAACCCATCCACAACTTTTTTGAGATATCGTTTTTGGCCCCATCTCTCTGGTGAAGAATCACTTGCAAAATAAGTTTAAAAAAAAAAATCCTCACAACTGGATCCGGATCTTCACCAAAATTCAATCAATTCGTCCTTGTCACGCACCCAACCTGTCCATCAAATCTCGTCCGAATCTGTCCACAACTTTTAGAAATATCCTGCCCACAAACAGACGGGTCAAATCATAACCTCCTCCCTAAGGAACTAGTTGTCAATGAAAACCGTTTTGGTGTTCATGTTCATGTTTTCAGGCATGGGCAATCAAGAGTTTATAAAATGAACATTCCAACAATGGAATTGAACAGATTCAAAATAGCGCACAGGTAATGCAAAGCAGAACTTCAGATTGAAAACATTTATATAATCTGATTCTGAACTTAGAGCTACATCAATTCTAAGCACTGTTACCACCAAACTATGCAGACGGACAAGTAACAACTCAGAAGTAAGATGACACCAAATTGGCCTGTTTCATGCTCTGCAGGAGCATTCTTGCATGTTTGGCCACAACATTGGCTACACATAGGTGTACAGTGAATGCCTGCTTTCCTGCAGCCACATGTCTTCCCACACCCTCTTGCACCAACAAGACACCATTTGTAGCACCTTCTCAGGTACAACTTCCTTGTCTGTTTTGATTGGCTCTAAACCTGCAACTGTATCCTGCCAACCCCACTGAGTTGGTGGTGACTTGTTACCGAGCCAATGCTCTACAGTATGGTAGACCTGATATGCAGGAAACTTGGCTGCAGCACTGGTGGGTCATAATGATTCACGTTTGAAGGTTGAGGATAGAGTTGCTTTATCACCTGGAGGTACATGATGTACCGATGTTTATCCAGAGTGCGGGATCTAACCACACAATACATTTTCAAAAATAACTTTTCACCTTGCTGAGCAGCTTATTCATGAGTGCCCTTTGATTTTGTGAAAATATCAAGACAGTCATAGTTGGTTCCAGCATTAAACAAGTCCAGGGCCTTTTTCTTCCCCTTATTATAGTGTTGACACAGTTGTACATGCTTTCACTGGGTGTGATACTATCAGGAACTTAGGGGTGTCATCAAATGTTGGTTGCAGCTCATGTATGCTATAAATATGCATTGCATTTGTATGGCACAACAAAAGTCGTCCATCTTGAGTAATGCCTGTGCTGTGAGCATCACCAATAGGTCTGTGTCTGTAGCCACCAGAACAACAGGCCTTCCCTCTGTATCTGCAAGATCCATTACAGTTGATATAATACAATGGTCAGCAGCTGCCTCGTCTTGCTTGACCGTAACACTACTCCACGGTTAGTTGCTCGATCAATCATGTCTTCTTTTTATTTTTGTATTGGCCAGATAACCTTTCCATGTTGTCATTTTGAAGTCTGTCAAAAAATATTTTGGGAGATGGTGATTGGTAGTTGACCTCAGATAGTTCATCCACAGCTTCCCTGTCTGTCCCACTTTTGGTAGAAGCCTCATTGATCAAATCGTCGAGTATTTGTGTCGGCTGCTTTATTCATACTTCGTTTTCCATACTTGCTGTGGAGCATTCTTTTTTTTTCACGAGTGTTTTGTGAAGATGGTGTAGCCTCTCGAGATGGGTACCATTAGTACAAGATGTCTCGTGCAGGATGGTTGTTAAAGCTGAAGATGAGAGGCCTGTGAGAGATAAAGCCTGTGAAATGAAATCCAGCATTATGTGATGTCGCACTCGATTTGAGGTAGCAATTATGAGATGATTAATTGATATTTCCCCCGTTGTTGAAGTCAGATTATAGAGTTGGTTGAACAGTATTTCTATACCAGTTTCGTGTGGGGCCATGTTTATTGGATTTGTTGTATATTGTTGTGGACCCGTTGGTCCATTGGACCAAATTTTATTTGTCTTCACACCCATGTAGCATACCTGCTTGCTGTACTGCTTAAATTAGCTGCCTCTTTCACCAAGCCCAGATGTGTTTGGGCTGGGCAGGAGGGGTGGGGGTGAGGCTATACATTGTTTTGTTATTGCCAAATGATACTCGTTTCTATTTCTACCATTTTCATTTTAATGTTGAACTGATGCATGATTTAACCAACTCGTCGATTTGTTTGGATTAAACAATGTATGTTAGCCGGTCTAAGACTGGTTAACTTTACCATGGTAATGGTCGAATAGTAAAGTATGACTGACTCGTTATTTTTTGACATTATGTACTGCTCACCGATGAAAGGAAATTCCACTTTCTCCTCCTTCGGTTGGTACAACCGCAGCAAGTACAGCTTTCTGGCATCTTTCAAGGACTTCAGATTCAATTTTGCTCGGAATGATGATGGCGGGCAAGCTTTCTAATCTGGCCATAATTTAATGCAGCTACACCCTCTAGTGGTTGAAATGAAACCCACCAAGTCTCACGCATGTACAAGATAGCTGGGAGGGGGGGGGGCGATGCAGCCTCAGTTTCTGCAGCTTTGCTATACAGTTGTTGGTCAAATGTGATGAGACATGTACCAAGCCCATACTTATCACTTGATTGCACAGTAGATAGTGTTGAGCGTTTTTGCGGTCCTGATTGACGAATGGCAGAACCTCAGTCCTACTTTTTTTTTTCATGATCCGCACCCCTGACCGCAATCTGCATAAAACCCAATCATTGATGGGCACTGTGATACCTGAGCAGCAGAGTAAAACTGGTTAGCCAGAGGATATCTAGGGGCTTGGCTAATTTGAGAGGCGGTAATCTATATTTTGTCCCAGGATTGTCTGTTTTTGTCGTCCTGTGCCGCCTTGTATAATCAACAATTCCATCAAAGCATGTCTTGTGTGGTGACCAGCCATTGCAGATTTTGCACGTGAGAAACCATTTTGCGCTTTGATGGTAAATCTCTGGGGGAGGTTATAACTGGTAATGTTCTTTTAAAGAGACCGGTGGAATTAATAGTTCTGACCGGGGCCTGGCAGATTATTTCTATTTGTGCAATTTTTCTGTCTTCTTTTATTTTATTAATCTTTTTTTTTTCTTTTCTTTAAAAAAAACAAATATATATATACATCCTATGTGTTGAGTTTTTATTGTCATATTATTATTTTATTATTATTTTTTGTTCTGAAAGATTTCCTCACTTCCACAAAAAAAAAACAAGTGAGGTCAAACCAATGACATGTAAGTTTGCAGCATGCAAGGTCTGTGAAGGTATTACAAGATGAAGCGACAAGCGGAGTTAAGCAATTGGTTAATGCCTGTTCGTCTTGTCATTTTATGATCAAGGAACAGCCGATTTAAATTGAATGTTATATTTTGAACACTAATTGGAAGATGAATATAAAGACAAGTCTGCCGTTTTTACTTTGTATATATTGGCTCTAAATATGTCCCGATTGCACATGTGCCGACAGGAGTGAAATGATTTATTTTAGTCTTGTTTTTCTATTTTACTCTGTGTGCTTTCCTGACAATCCAAAAAAATTGGCAACTCTTCCAAACAGGAAACTTACTGTTTTAAAGACGTCATAATGGATGCATGCAATAGGCACGCAGAACTAATGTAAGATGCATATGATTTAAATAGGGGCTGTAGAAAATGGTGGTCAACTCCAGCAATTATATATATTATATATATTATATATATATATATTGTTGCGAATTCGCCCCGTCGGCGTGGCGATCGCCACGTGACTCGAATCGCGACGCCTCGCCACCGGACGGACAATTCAGTCGTGACCCTCCCGGCTAACGCCGGGATCCAGTCGGGTGGACCTTTCGCCTCACCAAACCCAGTCCGCATTCTACCGCGCGGAATAGGGTGAATCGCCGAAAGTCAGAGTAATATCCTAGTACCGCGCACGGGTAACCTAGAGGGATTGTACCTCACCACAGGCGACTTCGGACACGATCCGCTTAAGCGGCTCGTTCCGGGCTAACGGGATAAACGAGCGGTGTTATTCGGCCTTGACGGTTCAGAGATAATTATCGGGCGGCCGCGCCCACGACGAACCCTTTACGTGAAACAAGATGGAGACCCAACGAAGGAAGACGCAGGACACCGGGAGAGAATTCAACAAGGACGCATTATTACACAGACGGACACAAAGCACACGTATAGCAAACAGTCAGAAATGCACATATATCACATAGAACAAAAGAAGCAGACTACAACACTCCGACAACGCGACACACGGACCACTTACCAATTCTACTTGGCGACACGGCGCCACACACACACGTTCACACAAAACCCCAAAAGCAAATGGAAGTCGACTTCCCTGTGGTGTTTAAGTCCTTGGCGACCGTCACTCGCCGTGGTCCGCGAGCTCTCTTCCGCCGCGCCTCGCGCCTGCCCGTACCGGCCTCTCGACGCCTTCAAGAGAGAACCAAAGAACCTCCAAGCAGAGACATCGCGGAAGAAGAGAGAGAAGCCCAGCGGCCTCCGCGCTCCTTATACGCCGGCGCCCGCCCGTTCTCGGCTCTCCACTCCTTCGAGGCCTTCGAGAAGGGGGCGTTCCCTCGTTCCCTCCCACTGCGTCTGTGTGGGGGCGAGGCCGAAGCCGTTCGACGGCCTTCAACGCGCAAACCGTCGTACGTAGACCGCTGAGGATGGCGTTCGTTGGTGTAGGTAGCGTGGTGAGATGGTGGGTGGTTGTGAGGGTGGCGGGCTGGCTTGTTAGAGTGTGGCGTGTTAGCGTTGTTGTTGTTGGTTGGCGTTGTTGACGTTGAAGTGGGTGTTGTTCGAAATAAAGGTTAGAACAGAAAAACGCCTAACTCAAAGGATCGCAGCAATGAATCACATTAATTCCTCTATACAACGGTTGGCTAACTACACATGTACTTCAGCAAATATATTCTCACCTACGAGGACCTTTATGATGTTTGCGAAATTTCCACAGCCGTACACTAACCCCTCCCCTTTTTACAGACTCGTCCGAGTCGTCATTATCGTGTGCCATCATGTGTAGTTCTCCCAGTACGTTTACCTTCGGATCCCTAACGAGTCAGCGACATTCAGGTATTCGTCACCCTGTCCCAAAATAGAATAACCTGATTGCAGTGATGCTCCGTCAATGAACTAACATCACCACAGGTT
The DNA here is from genome assembly GCA_035128595.1 of Eptatretus atami. Taxonomy (NCBI): domain Eukaryota; kingdom Metazoa; phylum Chordata; class Myxini; order Myxiniformes; family Myxinidae; genus Eptatretus; species Eptatretus atami. The sequence continues at coordinate 59,212,465 of CM068954.1, forward strand.
TACGGGAAACTGTGCCTATGGAGTCAAAGCCATCTACTACACTGCCTGATTCAGACCAACCCAAACCACAAGCGCATGGGTGAGCACAATCTTGACGGAGGTATGTTCAAGTTCAATCCTGTACGGCAAGACTTGAAGTATGTGAACACAGTCTTTGCAACCTTATCATCTTCCACTCAACCGAAAGGTCACAGACTCGACCTCATCTGAGTAATCTACTGACACCTGAAGCACGACCAGACAGAAGAGGGCAAGGGTCAGGAAGAGAGTGGCTCCCCTTACGTCATGCCTAAGAACTGAAAGGATTCTCATGTGATCAAAACAAGACTGAGCTGCATGGATTTGACTGCACTGAGGGCCCAGTGTCTTCACATAGCAGATTGGCCAAGAAACGTATGCGAACATGTGGAACGTAGGATATGTTTGCCTCTCCTGGCCGGACGTCTTCGAACTTGACCAGCCTTCGTACCCAAAGGTTAGCCACAGCACGACTTAAATAAAATTGCCGGTCGCGCTAAGATACATGCATGCCGGGGGCGCACTCATATTTACATAAACACAATACACAACTTAGCCTTAACCTTATAATTTACACTAACCATGGCCCAGGATCAATGGACTCTGCAGGAAAAAAGGTGAGAGTCAAAGAAAACCGGTGCACGGGCCGCCCACTGCAGGCCCGTGTGCAGCTGCCAACAGGACAGTTCTCTGCAGCTTGCAAACTGTTGCTTGATCCTGGCGCACATGGAATGAACAGGGGGGTAAAGCAAAATGAACGGGCAAACGCAGATGTGGGCAGTGGGCATGGCATGCAAAAACAGGCAGGCAAACACAGCCTGCAGAAAAAGGCCGTTGCAGGCAAACACAGCCGGCGGGATGGACTGGCGGCACAGGCCTTGCAGAACAAAACAGCCGTCGGACGATCCGACCGGCACAGGCCTTGCAGAAAACAGCTGCAGACGAAGTTGGCCGGCACAGGCCTCGAAGAAAACAGCCGCAGACGATTCGGCCGGCACAGCCTCGCAGCAACAGCGCGTCGACGATCCGACCGGCACAGGCCTTGCAGCAAAACAACAGCTGCCGATTAAGTGGGCCGCCTCTTGCCGTGCAGTGCAGGTTGGTGGAGATGCGGGTGGTGCTGGCACTCGCAGAGAAGCGGCTCGACCTACCTACCTGTCTCCCTATCGCCTTTGCCTGTCACTGTACCTACCCACTCCCAATTTGTAAAACCCAATTTAGCCCCAACTTATTTTTTTTTGTTGTTTTTATTTCACTTCCCTACTTCCCACTACGCTCCCATAATCCCCCTTTATCGTCCCTTGTTCGGTAACCTATCGTCCGCTAGCCTACTCCCAACCCCTACGTTCCCTTCCCGGAGGGGAATGAGGAGAGCTAGACGTCATGTGTCCGAATCTAAGCCTCAGGATGGCCTCCCCAGATTTCAGCGATCTACAACCCAAGGTGGGTCCAGCGGCCACAACGAGAGCGACGGGATGGATGGTGCGAGGGGTACACTTCTATCTACCTATCCATTTAATGTTAAACTACCCCGGGCTTTCAACAAGCACCTCTCGCGTTAAGCTATTGGTTCTAACAACCCAGATTCCCGTCGCCTGTGTTGGTGTTCTCACAATTTGGGCCTCGCCCTCCAATTTTCCTCGTGCCCTTGCACGGTTTCGTGGCTGGGACGCGTGGCTCCCTTTGGCAGGCACGACCTCTGCGCGAATCCCCTACAATGGCACCCCCGACTACACTGCCTCCGAGCCTACCAGCTCCCTAAACACCGGGGAGTGCCCCCATTGCAACTCCCCTGAAACGCACACGTGGCAGGCTGGGCCCGGGCCCCTTTCCGGGTCACCCGTGCCCACGACACTGCCACGCGGCTAACGGCGCTCCGGGCCCCCGCACCAAGCGGGCGCAACCCGTGGCCCACTACGCTAACCCGGCCCCCATGGCCCTTGGCCTACACCGGCCGACTAGCCCGGTGCCGCGGGTACCCACTCAGCGATACTCACCTTTCGCAGCCACGCTCCCAGCCGTCAACAGGGCTCCTGCACCCCTCCAAATGGGTTCGAGCCTACACTCCCACCAACAGCAAACGACCTCCATTTTGTCAATTTAACTAACCCACCTAACTCACTCTACACTGACCCCGGGTCCTTGGGCGGAGTCACTCCTCCCCCAATCACTCATCGCACCATGATTCCACATTCGCTCCACTCACAGCAGACCCGCTGGCTCACTCACTCAACACGTTTCCACACAACTCACCAACTCTTACACACATCGCTGAATCCTGCCATCCTTCTATCTACCTCCCCTAACTACCTCGTGCTCCCACGTCATCCTTACACTATAGCACGTTCCTTTTAACACTACGTAGCTAAACTACGTCCCCTCTACACATCCACAGTCTGTCTCTGTCTCCAAATATTCCAAAACTCTAAAATCATTTCCCATCCTAAATCTGACTACAAGCCCTCTAACTAATCATTCCACGGGCCCATGAGACTTACCCTGCCCCATGGAGCCGGTCTAGCTAAGCTAACCCTTCCCCTAGCTAGTTCCATCCTGTGCCCTGGTAAGGGATCATTCACCCCTTGCCCAGGAATCCTGTTCACCGAAAGCGAGGCTTGCTTTGTTCAATTTAATTTTTTTCTCCAAATCTTCACGGATCTCACTGCACTTTCTAGCACATCTGCCAGGAGCTATGCACTGCACAGCGTACCTGATCGTACTGCCGGTCACGCACTCCTCTGTACCAGCAGCTATCGTGGCACCGCGCGCATCGCGCAAGCCGCAACCAAAGCGCAGACACCTCGCCCACGTCCGCGAGCGGGGCACTCCCCACGAGACGCATGTGCTCTGCGTTGGAGCTTAACACAGCTCGCGTGGAGAACCCGTCCGTCAAATTCGTTACCTGCCTAGACTTTGTCCGTCCGCCGGCCGCATGCGCAAATCCACGCTGGCGTTTCCGGACCGGGCTCACTCCCGCAAGCGAGCACGTGGCGGTTGCGCGTGCACGCATCGGACCTCGCGCTCGCTTGCTGGGTGAACCCGGCACGGGTCCAATACAGCTACAGCCGCTACCCGGCTTGTGTTCCTCTGTCGCCGTCGTCTCCGTTCCACCCACGCACACCTGCGTGTTACGACGCACAGACCCACTCCAACACATCACATTCACACCGGGAGACGCGGCTGCATGCTCACGCATGCCGACCGACATCTCCCTTACACACCGCGACCTAACACACACTGTCTCTCACATAGCGCATTCTCACACACAGTGCTTCGCACACGCGTGCCGTTTCTGGCGCACACGCGCTCCACCCCACCGTGGTCTTTCACCCGCACCCGTGGCTCCCTCCACACACGGTGCCTCATCCACCTGCGGTGCCCCTTTCACACACGGCACGCTGGAAGACGCACTCCGCACACATGCCACCACACCACCACGAGCGTCGCATCACACTGGGGTCACACACGACGCAGGGCGCACTCACACTTGCCCCACACACACCGGGACAACCACACTGGGATTCGTGTCCCCACAAGGGTTCCGGCCTCTATACCCCCAAGCTGCACGTGCCCGTCCGCAGCACTCATTCCCTCGACCTCGCAAAGCACGACCGAACCCACCTGGTCGTGATTCGCCTCAAGGGGGCATACTTCCTCCCCTCGTTCCTGGAGGCAGCCATCCAGCTGCTCACACCGGGTCTCTACCCAGTCCACGAGCTCACCCCATTATCCTCCACTACCTCTGGTGTGTGTGTTCTGTTCTTTAACCCCGTCTTTATCGTGCAGCTCTCCTCTACTTTTTCTGTCTCCGCGTCTCTGTACATTTATTAGTTTCTGTTTCTTTCTGGAGTTTTTCCATCTCTATGGATTTCAATTTTACTCTCTCCTTGAGTTCATTAATTTCAAACTCGTATAGTTTTTGTTTTCTCCCCACTCTTCCTCTCGCTCTTCCCTCTCCAATCTCGTTGTGTCCTTCAATCTCCTCATTTCTCCTTCCTGCTCCATTCCTTGCTCTTTCAACTTCTCCTCGTACTCCAACCTATTTTTTTCCTTTTGTCGTTCAGTTTCAAATTCATACTCTTTCAGTTTTCTATTCCACTGTCTTTCTTGTCCTCTTTAACACTCTACTTCGTTTTGTAGTTTCGTCTCTTGTTTTTGGTGTGTCTGTAACTCAGTTTTCTTTTCCAATTCCTTTCTCATCTCCGTACACTCCGACCTTGCTTTGCTTCTAACTGTCCTTCCGGCTTCCCTTGTGTTTGTCTATCCGTCTTCCCAGTTCCTCTGTCTCCGTTTTACCTCCCAGTCCTTATCAACTCTCTTCGTCATGTCTTGAAGTTTTCTCACACTCCACTATTTTATTTCCTTCGTGCACGTCTCCGTCACCCCATTAATTTTCCCTCTTGGTCACAGTCACTTTTTCCGTCACCTCCACGCTTCTCGCCCAACACGTCTCCCGAATTATTTTTTCTCACCGCCTTCACCGCGGGCCTGACAACCGTTGCACCCCCTCCCAGCTCGTTCGCTCCCACACGTCGGCTCGCCATTACGCATTCGCTGTTGCTTTCATGCCCGCCTGCAGGCATTGGCCTATTTGCTGCGTTTCACCCCGCATTTCTTTTATTTCTTCCTTCATTTCGTTTTTCATTTCATTTCGTTTGTGTTTGTTTCCATTCTGAGTGCGTTTCCATCCATTTTTTCGTTCAATTCGTTATTCATTCCTCCATTTTGTTGTGTTGTTCCATTCTGAGTGCGTTTCCATCCATTTTCGTTCAATTCGTTATTCATTCCTTCCATTTTTGTGTTTAAAATTCGCTTCCATTTTTTGCCCAGCATGGCAAGTAGCTGGGCCATGCGTGCACTCGGCTGAGCCGACTTCAGGCCGGGATCGGTGGCGGTTTGCAGACTGGTGAGAGAGGGGAGGAGGTGCCATACACGCCGCCGCCGCCACACCACCCCGGGCCCTGGTTCAGCTGGGGGGAACCGTTCCTGCACACCAACGTCCCTGGTCGGGATCTCGTCCTGGGCCATGATTCTAAACACTCTACATCCATTTCTATTACCCCCGGCTCTTCCGCTCGCCTTGAGACGCCATCTATCCCACGTAAGGGGTTAATTTAGCTCGCTCGTAATTTAGAGGGAATCGGGTCCTGCGCGTCTCACCCCTGGACCGATTCCCTTGAATTTTAGCTGGACAGGAGGGTTCGTCGTTATCCCACTCCTGACACCAGTGTTGCGAATTCGCGCCCTCGGCGTGCGATCGGCCCGTGACTCGAATCCGACCGCCTCGCCCACCGGAGACGACAATTCAGTCGTGACCCTCGCTAACGCCGGGATCCAGTCACGGGTGGACCTTTCGGCCTCACCACAACCCAGTCCGCATTTCTACCGCGCGGAATAGGGTGACCATCGCCGAAAGTCGATATACCTAAGTACCCGCACGGGTAACCTACCGAGGGATTGTATACCTCGCCACAGGCCGACTGCGACACGATCCGCTTAAGCGGCTCGTTCCGGTTGGCTAACGGATAACCGAGCTGCTGTGTTATCGTCGGCCCTTGACGTTCAGATTAATTATCGCGGGGCCCCGCGCCACGACAACCCTTTACGTGAAACAAGATGGAGACCACACCGAAAAAACGAGCGAAGCGACACGCTGGAAGAATTCCCAAGACGCATTTATTTACACAGACGGACACAAAGCACACGTGTATAGCAAACAGTCAGAAATGCACATAATATCACATAGAAAACAAAAGAAGCAGAGCTACAACCGACTAACGCGACACACGGACCACTTACACAAATTCTACTTTGCGCACACCGCGCCACACACACACGTTCACACAAAACCCAAAAGCAAATGGAAGTCGACCTTCCCTGTGGTGTGTGTGAATCTTGGCGACCAGTCATCTCGCTGGTTCGCGAGCGCCTACTCTTTCGCCGCGCCTCGGCGCTATGCCCGTACCGGCCCTCTCGACGCCTTCAAGAAGAGAACCAAAGAACTCCAAGCAGAAGCATCGACGAAGAAGAGAGAGAGAGAAGCCTCAGCCGCCTCCGCCTCTATACGCCCGGCGCCACGCCCCGTCTCTCGGTCCTTCCTCCTCGAGGCGCTTCTGAGAGGGGGGTGCGTCTCCCTCGTCGCCCTCCCACCTGCGTCCATATTGGGGTAGGCGGAAAAGCGTGTCGACGGCACTTCAACGCCAGCGCGCCGTTTACTGGTAGACCGCTCTGAGGATTGGCGTCTCGTTGTGTTTGATGGAATAGATGATGGTTGAGATAAATGGCTGCCTTGTTTCAGGAAAGAAAAGGAGGAAGAGCTTTGTCGAAGCCCGAGTGCGCGGGCTGGGCGTTGGAGGGGAGTCGCGAAAAAAGTGAGTAGGTATGGAGGGAAGGCGGTTCAATCCTGAGCGTTGTGTGGTTCGTCTGTGTTGGCAGTTGTTGTAAGTGAAAGTGTGTTGTTCGAAATAAAAGGGGTTTCGGATAAGAAAAACAAAGAAAACGGCCTAACTTCGAAGGATCGCAGGCCTTCGATTACACAAAGTGATGAATCACATTAATTCCCTCTATACAACGGGTTTGGGCTAACTACACATGTACTTCAGAAATATATCTCACCGACGGGACCTTTATGATGTTTGCGAATTTCCACAGCCGTAACAATATATATATATATATATTACAACTATAAACCTCTTTAAATCTTTATTCAAATTAGAAATACATACTTGACTATAAACACAAATCGTTTTCATTATACTTCCAAAAACCATGCAATATATCGATATGTGGGAGTGTGCATATCGAGTTAAGAGCCTGCCAATATGGCCAAGTACGATGCCAATGTCAGACCCACTGCTTCACTGACGGGAATACCAATCTTTTCATAATTGCTAGAAAAAAACGGTGGTTGTTAATGGGTGGGAAAATTTTTTTTGGTGGTGTATAGATACCAGCTTAGCTATACAGTAAACCCTACCATATTGCGGGGGTTAGGTTCCTGAAAAATGCTGTGATGGTTAAAACCGTGATCGTGGAAACCAAGGGTCAATGGGAAGAGGGGTGCTCGGTTCTTGGACTTTAAGAAAATGTCAAAGATCGACGGCAGCCAGACATAAACGCATTACAATTTAAATAAACACATTATATAGATATACTGTATATGAAGCGTGTTAACATTGAAATAAACATGTGAGTACGATCAAATAGTGTAGATTCAACAAAAACACGAGTTTTACCTTTTTTTTAACATTTATTACAAAACTGCGAGGTTGGTGAGGGTAAGAACAGTATGTACTCTCACTGTACTCTGCCGTAAATAGAAACCACAAGACTTAGCTTGGGATGATGCTCTCGCTCTCTATCGAGTGCAGCCTGTGGCTGCTGGTTGCATCATTGGTTGGGACTCGGCTTTGCCGCTGATGCAGTGTCCCCCTTACCAGTTCACTGGTACTCATTTTGCCGACCTCTGAAGGATGATAGGCTGAGTCAACCCCCTGGTGTATTAATTCAGCGGCCAACGGGGCTTGAACTCGGGACCCGAGGATCCCAAGCCGCCACCCTAACCACTAAGCCAACACCAGGCTTTGGATGATGCTGTTAGAGGGGGGAGGGTGGAGTGGAGTAGAGCAGGGGGAGGGGAAAAGGTGAGTGAGGAATGTGATTGAGCAAATGAAAAGCAGCATTAGCTTTACAACGAAGGTGCCTGCGGTATTGCCACAACGCACAATGGAGACGTGTAACACGATCCTTATCACCTTACCTTGAACCACAATCTTCCCTGCTTGGAGAGCATGGTACGAACAAGATGGCATCATCTTCCAGAATAATCCCGTCTCGCCGGTGTTAAAAACCTGCTCCTTTATAAACCCCTTCACCTTGATCTGTTTCATGAGCTGCGCACGAGAATGGGCGTTCAAATCCGGGTGTCGGAAGTTAATGGTTTGTGAATATGGTTTGAATAACGGAGTTGGAAAATGAAGGTTTAGGATGAGGTTTGAAGGATAATGATGGTTTACCAATGAGGAAGAGTATAATGGGGGAAGGTTCGACTTACAATCATTGACCCCGTAATGGCGGACCGTACAGATGCCAGATTTTCTCCGAGAGCCAACCGATCTAACAGCTCTGTCTTTTCGCCCAACATCATAACATTTCTGTGCCTTTTGGCAAAACTAACTTTGTCCATCCCTTTACATTTGGGCTCATAAAAACGGTGTGCGCGAACCACCACAAGACTCGTAATGAGAGGAAATCGTTCACGCACAGGATGCAGATGACTCGTCTCGGCTCAAAAACTATGATTGATCAAAATTAAATCCCGTGATAATGGAATCAGGACGCAATAGGTTGCCCGTGATTGGTAGAAACCCGCGATATTGGAGGGTTTCACTGTACAATGCACACTCAGGGAGCGAGGAGGGGGAAAGTGTCAGTGGGACATTCATCACAACGTTTTTAGATGCTGCACTCTGTATAATATACACACACTAATTTTGAATAAAATGGAATATTGAATAAAGCGAGCGTTTTCTGAATCTAATCAATATGAGAAATGGGATTGAATGAGACTCAACCTTATTATAAGTGAAGAAGAAGATGATTAAGGAGGAAGAGATTTTGTTTTAATGTAAATTAACCGCGTAGAGTACTGCTGCATGTGTGTATGTGCAGCATGTTATATGCTGCATGTACGTGCATCCATCCACCCATCGGACCATACTTCAGAGCATAAGTGCTGCCAAACTAGTCTCCTGGGCTATTGGGTACAATCCTGGATGGGTCGCCACTCCGACGCAGGACACGCGAATGGCTCCATCATCCCAGCAAGCTGGTACTCATTTTGCTGACCTTGGAAGGATGATGGGCTGAGTCAATCCCACCTGGTATTAATTAAATGGCCGAGTGGAATTTGAACTCTGGACCCAAGGATCCCAAGCCTAGCACCCTAACCATTAAGCTAACACCAGGCATGCACATGCATGCTGTGCTGCCTATTGTATATTGTTGTATCCGTTCTAAGACAATTACAGATAGATGTAGGCATGCCGAGACTGAGCTCCTTTTGTGTTATAGATGGGGATTTATTCACCTAATTAATTAACATGGGCCATTAACACAATAATCCTCAAACCCTCCAACATCATCACCATCATTAGTCCGGTGGATATATGCATATTTGGGGCTGAATTGTGCACATCGTGAACATGAAACTTGGCGCAGTTGTTCCCAATGGTCATATGAATGATTTCCTAAATGGAGTTGCGAAGGCAAACTCCTTCATAGATACTTTTTGCAAGTGTTTCTACGATGTATGGCGATTGCCCATACAGAGCCAGCTTTTGACTTTATTGGCTCGGTTTGGAGGTCTGCACATTGAAATTGCTTTCCTCAGTCATTGGAAACTGGTTAAGGCCTAAGTCACATTTGCTCTACGGCGAGGATACGGCGGCCGTACACCCTCTGAATTGACAGAAACGTGCGGCGGCCGCAGAGTTTCTGAGGTGGCCTCAGGGTGGCCCTACGCCGTTTGGCTATCTTTTACAGGCCGTAGGGTCGCCGTGGAATTATAGCGCGGAGTTATAACTTTTTTCATTTCTACGTTCGCCGTAGCAATTAGACAAGCCGAAACAAAAGAACTGATAAAAAAAAAAGAACCCACTCGTTACCGTCCGTCTGGCCGCACGTTCGCCTTAGGGCCCCCCTGCGGTTGCCTCGCGGGCACCTTGCGTCTGCCTTGAAAATTCTATGGCCGCCGCAGGAACGCCCTAAGGTCACCGTGCGACATCAAATCAAAGACCGTACGGCACCCCCACGTTTTCGGTCTCCACAATTTATAAATACGCCGTGCAGCTACCTGAAAAATAAAAACATATGTGACTGCTACATTGTGTGACCGTGGAAATACTGCGGCCGCCCTATAATTGCTAGTGGCCGTAGATTTTGTAGACCCTACGGCCGCTGTGCCAAATGTGACTTAGGCCTAACCGACAGTGGCTTGTCAGTCACTTGTTGAGGCAGACATTGAATCACCTGGTGCTGCAAACTCTTTCCTCAAAGCAAGCCATGTAACTTGCACATGCCGTGCACACCAAGTAAGTGCATGTGCTCTCTACAACCTCATGCAGAAGGAATATGAAAGATACCTTTTGATGCAGCCACAAGAACAAGAACCACTTTCTTTGGATGCTTGGTGTTTCAAAATGTGCAAGTCCAATCTTCAAGTTCTGGTGGATTGCCCTTCAGTTTCAGCTGTTGCTGCTCACATTCGTCAGATCTCTATGTGAAGGAAACATCACTTTGTATTAGTTAAGGCAAAATTTGCAATGACCCCTCGGTTCTTTGCCTTGGACCACCACAATTATGCCAAATGGATGGCAGTGCATTTACGAGACATGACCACTTTGCATAAGACTCACCCATATGTTGCATCAGAATTCAGCATTGGACACTTTGTTGTTCAAAAATTTCGTGGCATGTTTTCAAAGATTGCTACAGACCATTCTCATGAACAGAATGCATATGTCAAAGGTGATGGAGGAGCAGTAGGCTTGACTAAAAATCCAGCAGAACTTCTTAGGTGGATGATAGGTGGGCCTGAATTTTCAAGACTGAGTCGGGAGTTTCATACTGGACTCGAAGCCAAGCTCTGTTGCATATATATTATGTCTCTGCACCATGAATAGACAAAAAGTGTTCAAAACGCTTTCTGCAAATATATGAGTTCTTTGGTTGGAATTATCACAGAGTGGAAACCCTTTCATGGAAGACATTGATGACCTTTTTGTTCTGCACACTAAGGGCATTGTTACCTCCACCACTGAAGGTGAAGGAGGTCATGTTTTCACCCCTTTCTGTCTGTTGGGTGGTCGTGAGACTACCGTTATTCTCAGGTTTTCCGTCTGTATGTAATGGACAGCTCTGGAGGCCAGAGAAGTCAAATTTTTGATGAAACTTGGACTGGTGAGGTTCATACCAGGATCTAGTTGTATGCTTTTGAGTTGCTATGGACGCCACCGTTGCCTAGCAACGGGACTTTGAAATTTTTGAAAAATCCTAAAATAAAAAAATCTGCCCTCGCTTTTATGCGCAAGATAATTGGGATTCGCTAGCTATCCGTTATTGTCGGGTTTTCCGTGTGTGTGTGTGTGTGTGTGTG
>CM068954.1:59223999-59235112 GCA_035128595.1 Eptatretus atami
ATGTTAAGTGACCTTGACCTCGGAAACAGTCGACGGTGGAATGTTCAAATTCGGTTTATGGATAGAGTTTAATAACTACTACAAAATTGAATCGCAGAATTTTACCAGATTCGATCACCAAGGGTGTCGGGGCTGAAATATGCAAAATTCGAAAACAAATACTTTTTCTCGACCTACGTTCACTACTTTCAATACTTGTCCTACAGTTTTGAATGTGGAGAAACGAGAACTTCGGAATTAAACACTTCGAGATATTTAGAAAATTTCACTCGAGCCGATTTTTGATTTAGGTTTATTTTTCAAATGGTAGTCCTGTGAGGAGTGCCAGTTGGCAAAATACGCATAGGAAAAATCTTGCCAGGCAGAGGAACAATTGTATGTGAACCAATACGTATTGGCAATGAATCTTCGTCGGTGGATCGGTCAGAATGAAAAGCATCGTATCCAGCGCTTCAATCCTACGCGATCCCTCGTCGCCTACCGGCTTGTCAACCTCTTTGTCAAAAATTTCAGCCCGATCGTCAAAAACTGTATGACTAGTATGCAATTATATAGCGCCACCCATGTCGCCTACGGCTTGTTGTTTGTCTGTTTGTGTGCAGGATATCTCAAAAAGTTGTGGACGGATCCGGATGAAATTTTGTGGACATATTGGGTGTGTGACAAGGACAAACTGATTGGATTTTGGTGAAGATCCGGATCCGACTACTAGAATTTTAAAAAGTGATTATTCACCATTGAGAGATAGGGCCAAAAACGATATATAGCACGATATCTCAAAAAGTTGTGGACGGATTCAGACGAAACTTGGTGGACCGGTTGGGTGTGTGACAAGGACTAATTGATTCGATTTTGGTGAATATTCGAATCTGGATTCGATTACTTTTTAAAGTGATTTTTCACCATTGAGAGATGGGACCAAAAACGGTGTAGCATGATATCTCCAAAAGTTGTCGACGAATTGTGACAAAACGAGGTGGAAGAGTTTGTTAGGTGACAAATACAAGCCAATTTTTTTTTGGTTAAGGTCCGGATTCAGATCCGACCTATCGGTGGCATACAAAATTTAAACTGTTCAGCCTGGCGGAGGTATGCACTCTGCCGAGTGTCGTTCTTGTTTGTCATCGCCGTGGCGTTCATCTTGAATTCTGAAATTTCCAGAATTTAAACCCCCCCCTCCCCCTGGAACTTTTACCATGCGATTTTATGTAGTGTAATAAATGTATGCTGGAAAAATATCGGCTTGTCTCAAATTTTTTCCACCTTTGTGTACATTTTGTGCCTCGTGCTCCTAGCCTGTTGGCAAACGTGGTGAGTATGCCTATAACCCACCCATCCCCATCCGCCATGATTTTAGGGAGGCCTTCATCCAACAGTGACCTTAAAACGGGCTGATGATCGACATTTTATCAGCTCCCACTGTGCGGGCAGATGGGGTTTTGCGAGTGTGTGCCGTGTCTGTCTCTGTGAGGGTCATTTGAGCTTTGTTCATAAAATTTTCAACAAATATTTTATTATGAGAATATGGAGAAAGCTAATTAAGACATTTGACATTTTCATTTTTTTAACTTCACATTGTTTCAAGTTCAGTTCAAATCCGGCGCAGACGGGCATTGCATTCTGTGATGCTTTGTTGTTACATTTGTATTGCAAGTCTAAAGTCGAATTAGTAAACATCATTGTTTATTTGTCCGGTTGCATTGAATCGATATTGCAAATAAATATTTTTATTGGCTTTAAATTATTTGTTTGAAAAGTTGTTGCGTTTTCTGTAATTACCCATTGAAAGGAAATTGATCTCCAGCATTTGTGATTTCCTCTTTCTAACTTTCAGCTCTATGAAGCACCACAGTTGCTTTTCGTAACCCCAGATAGGTGTATCCCTCGGTATACCAATCTGTACAGAATGGGGAAAACCAGGGGTACACCTCTCTCGTGTTAATAAAGGAATTTTCGCAAGTCTCACTTTCAGGATTTATGGTTTGTTTGAAGCATTTTATCATTGTTTGGGTATCGTGTGTTCCAGGCTCAAGAAAGTATGGAGAAGGTGGATCTTGAGTCTCGTTATGAAGGCTTGCAGCTCTTGCTGAGCAAGAGCAATATTTACTCCAAGTTTTTACTGACTCGCATGGAGCAGCAGCAAGAAAATGTATGGAATTGTGTGAAAGCATCTTTGAAGTCTTTTTAAAAGAATTTATTTTATTTTTTAAACCAACGGGATTTTGAGAAGTCATGTTTTGCAATCTTTATGGAGTTTGCCTTTTATTTATTTTTGCTTCATTCAGGGAAGTGTCATTTCAAATGTCTGTTTATTATTTGAAAAATATTGAGTAGAATAGACATTTATTCGATAAACAATAAACCAGAATGAAATAAACTTAAACAATTGCCAAAATTGTTTAAGATATTGTTTATGCATTCTACCATAGCTTTACTATAAAAGTGAATTTGTATATTTATGGATTTATTATCTTGCCAAAACAAAGTTTTTGCAAGATATGTTAGTCAGCTTGTATGTTTTTTTTTTTTTGTTTGTCTGTAATCACGTATAAAAATTCTGCAGAGCACAGTTATCATTGGAAATTTTTGTAACTTCGCATATCAGAGGCCTATAGAGGTCCCTTTCAGCGCATAAAATTTTGAAGGTCAAGGTCAAAGGTCAGGTCACTTTGTCGCAAATCAGGGGAGTCGACGAAACCCTTATTTTTTGAGTAATTTTGATCGGATCGTCTTCAAACTTCATGGGAATATAGTACATGGTCTGGCGCTCAGCTGATTAATTTTTGGTGGCGATTGGCCTTGACCTTCATGGGTAGCGCCTAAGGTCAAACATATTTGACCCTAAGGTCAAATTTTCAAGTTTTAGGAACCATATCGTGTAGTACCTCAAATTGAACACCTCGATGAGTGCTTTCTAGATATGTCAAGCTTGAGACATTATGACGTCATTTGGTGACGTTATGAGGCAAACGCATATTTTCATGGTTACTCTGTAGAACGATTCTCATCGGAATCTCTCGTAGGCAGATGTTCCTCAAGAAGTCGCTCCTGGTGGATAGCAGCTCTGTTCACCTCAGTGTGACTTTAAGAAATCACACGTGGTCACCTTTTGGCAAGATACAGGTCACCCTGCGGGTGACATTGGTTTATTTCTTTGTTTGTATATGCTTTGAAAACTAAAAAATATGAATAAAAAAAATACTGAACCAAATCCAACCAAATTTGCATGTTGCCTCAGGGTACACAAAGTATGGTTTCTGTCAGGGTTGCATATTTAGGGTAGGGGTTCAAGGTGGGGGGGAGGACCCCAATTCTCTCTCTGTAAATGTGTATTGTGTTGCACCACTCAATAGTATCCGGTATTACAAATCATCATCTTGTATAAAGAAAGCTTCAACAACTTGATAATATGCATTATTGTGATGTTGAAATCTGAGTGAGAATCATTAGAAATTTTTTAAATGTCACATTTCATTCATTTTAAGCAGAGGTTCAAACCAAAGCATCCAACACTGAGATTCGCAATGAAGCGGAAGTGATTTTTGCTCATGCCTTATATAAGCAGTTAGGATGATTGATGAAGGTGATTTAAGCTGACTTCCAAGCAGATGGAAGATGACCTCAGGTAAATTATAGAGTGAATAGAGCAGAATGTTTGTGAAGTACAACATGTCATCTTTTCATTAAATTGGACTCCAACATTTGCAACATTTTTCTGGAACGTATCCCGCGCAAATGTCGGATTTCGACAGTTGGATATTTCTTGAAGCAAGAGAAAAGATATATAAAAGTACATGGAAGGAGCACACAAACAACAATTGCAGCCATGACACCCACAACCTTGTGTTATAAAAGATCCTGTTTTGTGTGTTTTATTTCATTTTACATCCTCATTGACACTCAGATATATGCATTATGTTTGAAGTACAACATGCTATTTCTTGATTAAATATTTCAGCGATGTAACGAGCAGCACAGCTAGTTTTCACTAAAAATCACCATTTCTGCAACAATACGTTAAAGTTGCCTAAGTGAATGGACACTAGTTTAAATTGCCATATACACTATACAGCTGAAGCGATAACGATAACTTAAAAAAAAAAATTAACAAGAAATAATATATTTTAATTGATATTAATTTTTGCCACTTCAAATTGTTTTGAGAATGTGTCTTCTCCCATTATCAAGAGTACACTAGAACCATTGTGATGGTGTCTGTAGTCCTGAAAGATTTATGTTATTAGCTATTATTGAAACTTGCAATTTAAACGACTGACAAAGTATCAGGTTTAAATGTGAATAAATGATAATAGCTCCTGTTATTGGTCCCTTACCGGTTTCACCGGAGGCGACTATACATATTTGCTTTCCGTCTGTCCGTCCACCCGCCCCACCTGTGGGTTTTTTTTTAAATATTTTTATTTTTTGTTTTCAGACTTTTCCCCCATACCCTTTAACATATTCAACTGAAACTTGGTGCATGGCTTTACTATGATGTTGCATACGTTCGAGTTTCGTCAATTTTTCACAGAGCTATGCCATTTTTTGACTAAAAAATCATCAGTTGGGGACATGTATTGCAAAGCAATTCTTGCTCTTGTTTATCTTGATCTTGATTTTGTGTTGTGCTTGGTGCTTTAGTTTTGACTTCATGGTCATTCTTGATGTGCGCATGTTGGGGACATTTTTAGGCACAGCGACGAAAAGAGAAAAAACAAAAGAAAGCAGAAAAGACTGAGGATGAGAAATTATCCCAGGTAAGGGCAGCTTTGTTTTCAACTTTTCTCCCTCCAAGTCTTAGCTGGTCTCCCCACTATCCAGCCCCACTATTTTCAGTAATCGCCTATACTTTCACACATGTGCTCATCATTTGAGTTTTTTAAATTTTATAAAATATGATTTAAAATTTTAAATGTACATTAGTTTTCTATTTAAATTTGCTGTGTGATTTGCCTGTTATACATCGGGAATACAAATCCTGTTCAAACGAGCAAATTGATACACAATGTTGGCAATAGTGTGTCCAACAGGACAGTGCAGATGGAGTGCACTTACCTTTTGAGCTGTCCAATTTGGGTTCGATCCTCGACCTGACTTGATCCTAGACCCGATAGGCAGGGTATTGCTTCATTAAGTGCACCATCCTTTGGATGGATGTTAAGCTGGGTGTCCTGTCTGCTAGCCTTAGTTGGTGGAGGTTAAGGATCCCATTTTATATTTTTGATATGGAGCAGGTGAGCTATCACCTCACCATGAAAAAAAAATCAAATTCTGTCTCAAATTTGGTACAGTTATATGCCAAGCTTCCCCCCTGGGGTGGGGAGGGGGGTGGGGTGGGGGAGGGAGGGATTATAAGGAGAAAGAAGGAAAAAGATCTTTAAACGTACCTTCGGTCCATTAATTGGCTGGAGTGTGCAGCAGAACCTGCACGTTTGCACATTCCTTTTACCGAGCAATGGTTGGTGTTATTACCCTACATGATTGTACTTGTTAAGCTGTGGGTAGTTCACTATGGCAAGGTCATACATTAACCTTTTGAAATGGTAAACCTCTCGATATTGCTTGGGTGCACAAGTGTTCAAAATGCCTGACAACAAACCCATTCCTCCCCTCTCCCTCCACCCCATCCCCACTCTCCCAGCCAATCTATTAGATAGGCACTAAGATTATGCATAATAGGCAATAATGTACTTGATAAAACATTAGCTATTTCTGAGTTGAATTATTTCATTCATTTGTATGCTTTTGTTGGGTTTTTTTTTAGCAATAGAATTGTAATTGATATGTGATGATCCATTTAAAACATGTTCCAGGTTGAGGAAGATGGCAAAGTTGATGACTCTATTAAAGGTAATTATGAATTATTAGAATGGATTGCTGGATGTTTATCTTGCTCATCTCTTTTATTCACCTTTTCACTTTTATTTTGAATAATGTACAATGACTTGCTCAAATTAAATAGAATACTTTTTTATTATTATTATTAATTTTTTAAAGAAAGTTTAAACATCTCACCATCTGCTCTGACCAATACATTTTCCATAGAAAGCAAAACGAAATTTTAATGTAATTTTGAACAAAATGTGAAAATTTATGATCTCAAGAAGCATGACTCAAATCGAATTTGCATGACATGCTTGAGCTACTTCTGCATCCCAATATTAACCAGAGTTGGTGTCAAAGCCACCCAATGCTCGCCTGTTTATACATTTATCGTTTTTAAAAGACTAGTCTAATAATATTTTTTATAAAGCATTGCAGTGAAGTCTGATCCAAATAATTATAGCAATATATGTATTTGTATATTGTAATCAGTAAAAAATAGTGTGGTAGATAAAAACATTAGAAAAGAAATAACTTGCACCAAAAACTTTAACATTTTCATGCTCACGCTGACGCTCACGCCGGGGGTATCGCTATAGCTCTCTGTTCTTCGAACAGGCGAGCTAAAAACTAGAAAGCCACTTCAGTATTTTATGAGATGATGAAAGAAAATAACTTTTACTCGCAGGTGTACATAAACTGCTGTGCTTTTAAAATTCATTTTGAACTCCTTTTTGAAGCAAAGCATAAAGCAACCTAAAACATACAATTCAATACAAAGGCAGGTGGATAGACCTGAACAGGATAGCCGACACTGTTTTTCATGACTGGAAGTGTTCACAACAAAATCAAGTGAATCCAATGAATGAGAAAGCAGGGACTTGTTTTGAATACAAGAGCTGATTGCTATACAGCTGAATGAAAACAAACTCTTCCAAATAGACAGTATAAGAACAAACACTACTCGACGAAACATTTCTCCATCGAATGCCATTGAGTTTGTCAAAAACCAATTTAGCAGGTAATCTTATTGACTAATTTACTGTCTCATAATGCTGTGTCATTTATCAAAGGTTGTGGCTTCCAAAATCATACTCGTTCCAAAGATTGTAAAATTATTATGTTCAAACTGGGCTTTTTTGAGAGATGTAATATGTAAAATTCAGGTGAAAGTATTTTTGGTAATTTTTACTCTTTGTTTTATCATATTAATTATTTAACAGCTAAAAATAGATATTATGTTGACTTGTTCAATTGTAACACGCTTTCACAATTGGGAAGCTGCAGTTTATTTTTCAAACCAAGTCAAGATAAATATTTATTTACAATGTGTGCTTAAACCTCAAATTCGGCTGATTAAATTCTAACACTTCCTATTATTTTTATAATAATAATAATTGTTATTATTTTTTTAGCTGTATGATTTAATTCGCTGCCAAAATAGTTTAGGTATGTTTCTGCATATTCTTAACCTCGAGAAACTTTTTTTATTTTTGTAATTGTGGCTCTTATCCCTTCTCTTTAATTTTGGGGGTTTTATGCTGTCAAAATAAGGTGCTTTTTAGGTCATCTCTTCGAGCATGACCTAATAATATGGGTGTCGATGTCCTTCGATCCGTCCGTCCGTCCGTCCGTTCACAATGAAGTTGAAGCGGAGATCTGGTCATTAGTGATCCTGATAGAGGTCGATGAGACGTACACGATGGTATGACTTTCAAGGTCAAGGTCACGAGGCCTTTGAAGTTGCGAAATGACGATTTTCAAATTCTATCTCCTCCGCCATTTCTCAAGCGATCTTGAATTTGATTGTAGCATATGAATCTATGGGACAATATCTAAATTTGGTCGGGCCGGATTTTCGATATCCGCTTTCGTTTTCGGTTCACGTGACTTCAAAGTTGGCAAAAAATGCGAAAATGACGATTTTCAAAATCTATCTATCTCTACATTTCTCAAGCATCTTGAATTTGATTGTGGCATATGAATGTATGGGACAATCTAAATTTGGTCAGGACGGATTTTAGAATTTCGCTTTCGTTTTCGTGCACGTGACTTCAAAGTTTGCAAAAACTGCCCTACCTTCAGGAGGCTATATATTCTCTACTGGGCATGGTAAAAGTTAGTGAATGGTGTCATTGCATAGCAGCTGACCTTGCATATTTATACATTTTCCGCCGAAGGTGCAAAAGTTTCAAAACCCGAAATGTAAACGTCGGCATTTATTTTCAAAATACAATTTCGTGCGCGCGCGCGCCAAAATGCCGAGCCATCTTTAACCAAACTGCGCAGTTCGAGCTGCGCAGTAGTCTTCGTCATAACTGAACATTGAGAACTTGTGGTATTATAGAGATGACCGTCACCCCCACACAGGGTAATTTTTTTTAACATTCATTTGCTGCATGTTTGAGTTGTGGCAATTTCATTTGCAGAACATAAGGGCATGAAGAGAGAAAGGGAAGAATTGTTGGGAGAAGCTGCTGGAGGAGAGGTTAGGTTAATGAGAACTTTGTTCCTCATGCAATTGTTTTATTCCATTATTCATGAGGTCAATATTCTAAATTTGATTTGTGCTTCTCAACAAGCATTAAATGTTTTCATTTTTGTTGATTGCTTGTCGGTTAATTGATCATTTTTTTTTTTGTCTTCCAGGACGATAGTAACAAGAAGATAAAAATTGAGGTAAATGAAAGCAGGCCTGTGTTTGGCAATTCACTGACTTGTGAAGTTCAGTGTACCAGGAAGAGAATATCGGAGTGTATTTTAAACACTTTACTAAACTCTGTTTACGACTCATTTTTCCACTTTGGGCACTTGGAGCCCAGTTTATTAAATATTTAGAACCTGACTCGTTAAGATAATGAAGGGAATTATTGTGCATCTATTCATATTTCAAATCTGTGTTTTTGCTATGACTTAAAGTTGTCTGGTGATAAACTCAGCCCACTGTGGAAAGGTACATGATTGGATCAGAAATCAGACCAATATTCGATGTGATATAAACAAATGAAAGGGAAATGAGTTTGTCATCCAGTTAAGCAAATTGATGGCAGATGGATAAAATTGACGGAATGTAGATCAAGAAATTGGATAGGACGCTGAGGCAGGCAGAAAGCCGTGTGGAGAGATGAGATTACAAGGTTCACAGGAAATAACTAGATCAGAGAAGCCCAAGAACATATTTGTGCCATCTTGGAGAGGCTTTCATCCTGTAGTGAGCTGGCCATGGCTAAAATGATTGTTATGATGATTAATTTGAAAGGTCCATTGAAGATTAGTAAATTGGTTGATTAACTTTATGGGGTATGGATATGCTATCTGCATGAAATAGCCTCCTGTCTGGTTCCTCTTGTATCCTTGTACCATATGTAAATGAAATGAGCCATTCAAGCCAATAATAAATGTAAAGAATCTGCATCACATTATATTGTGAAAATTCTCAAAAGAAAAGGACAACTTTAATTATGTTAAAATATTTGCTTGCTTGCTTGCATCAGTCGGTTTAATTCTGGTGCAGTTCAGACATTGAATCAAAAACAATATTTTCTAAATGTACATCGATGTAAGTGAAACACAAAAGGTACTTTGATAAGCCTGAAAGGTGAAACTCTGTAATAGCAAACATTTTTCCTTTTTCTCCCTCAGAAAGAGATCCAGGATTATAATGATGATGATTCAAATGACGCTATGAAGTCCCGGCTCACAGATTCATTGCGCAAAAATATACAACAAAGTGACCCACAGCGTGTGTTCAACGGACAGCAAGTTCCACTGAAGCAACCACGTTACTTCACGGGTGGGATCATGCGCTCTTATCAGGTCGAAGGCTTGGAGTGGTTGCGGGTGAGAGATTTATCTATAATACTGTGTGTGTCTCCTCCATAACTCCAAAAACATGAAATCTAGCAGCCTGAAACTTTGCATGCATACTCAGGAAAATCCAAGGGAGTGCATGAGTGAAAATTTGGTGTTTGAGTTAATTAAAACACTCCTTTTGAGCATAATTAACGGCCTTGTTTAATTATAACACCTCGTCTCCCTCGATGGAGTCTTAATTTGCCATTTTTTCTTCTTTTTTTTTTCCCCACTTTCTTCACTCATACCATCGAATGCCTCATGTTCATACCTTCGAATCGCTGGATACATTGCAATGCTTAGAAATGCGTGCATACACCAGCAAGCGTGGCTTTATTTAATTTCCGCATATGCCATAACCTCTAGAATCTCTTAAACTAAGCTGAATTACAAATTTAAGCTCCAGGAATGAACTTGGCAGCAGTTCAGATTGCTAAACAAGTGTTCATCTGTCAAATTTGGACATAGTTTGACATTTTGGTGTCTCTGGGAGGTGTTTAATATGACTGCTAATTGCTTGCCAAGCCAGCCATTCCTTATCAAATGTTTTGTTGGAGTGCTTGCTTAAGCTGCTTGGTTGACATACCCAACAAGACTCGAAGCTGCATCTGCTGGTGCTTCGAGAAAGTATTGACCCGGAGGGGTGGCTGAATACTTATGTAAATTAGTAATTTTTGTGTTTCATTTTTAATGAATTTGTAAAAAATTCAAACATTTTCCTTTGTCATTATGGGGTATTTGTGTAGATTGTTGACAAAATTTAAACATTTAAAATTTAATCCATTTAAACAGGCTGTACACAACAAAATGTGACAAAAGTTGAGGGGTGTGAATACTTTCTGAAGGCACTGTAGTTCCAATATAAGACGATAACCTCTGATTGCAATGTTGTTGACGTCATATATTTATCTGTTTGTGTATTGATCAGTCAATTAAAAACCACTTCAAGCTTGCCAATTTTGTGTCATAGAGGGACTACTCACTCATTCTTCATTTAATTGATTTATTTATCTGCTTGCAGAATGTAAGCACAATCCAGTAGTATATAATAAACCCTCAAATATCACAGGGGTTACATTCCTGGAAAATGCTGTGATGGTGAAAACCTAGGGCCAATGGGAAAAGGGGGGGGGGGTTAGTTCCTGGGCTTCGAGAAAATAGAGGAAGGCCGGCGGCAGCCAGAAATGCACATCGCATTTGAAATACACATGTAAAAAAAAAATATATATATATTTATATATATATATATATATATATATTGTTATGGAAATGGCCCTTATGGACTACTAAATATAGGTTATCTCAATCCCCCATTAAATGCATGTATAGATAGGTTGTTGGTAAAATGGGCGTTATATGTGTGTCGGGAGGTATAAGAGGTTGTTGTTTTATTGTTTGTGTGGTGGTGGAGGACCGAGAGATCCCTCTTATTCCTACC
>CM068954.1:59237584-59251111 GCA_035128595.1 Eptatretus atami
CGTTGTCCGATTTTTCATTTTCGTCCCAAGGTCAAGTTCACAAGGTCAAAAACTTGGAAAATTGCAAATTTTGACATAATCATACGACCGCCCAAACTTTGAGAGCTAGGATGACAATATTATAATCTTGAGTCATTCCCCATCCAGTCTTAAGAACCATTTTGCTCTATCTAGAACACACTTGCCCGTGGCGCCCTTCAAGTTTTTTTTACGCTGATTTCATCAAAGTATGGATAATCCGAGGATGCGAAATGCCATTATAGCTATATGATTTATATTTTAAAGGCCAAATTTTCAAAGTTGTGGGAATCGAACCGGGTTTTCGACCTTCGACGAACTAACTCCAATAATCTATAGCACGTATCCTGTTCCTTATTTTAATGTCCACAACATTGTTTTGTGACCTTTAAAGGTTATTGCAAAGGTCAAATTTTGAAAGTTGTTGAAGGAAACGGGTTTTCGACATTTTGCAGCTAATACCTGTCACCCGTACACACATCATGTTGATCATTTTTTATACTTGGTCAAAAATTATCACATTTTCTCATCCTTGACTTCTGAAACAATCTACATCGTCAAATACCGCTCGTGAACCATTGTTTTCTTCAGACTTGTCTTATTTTGATTTGATGTAAAACTATTCCCTTTTTGCGTCAATACCTCGTTTGCCCCCAAAAGATGTCATTGAACCAAAAGGCTATTCCCCTTCCACCCACCATAATGCCCAGATTGTTTGTACCTTGCATATGCAATGTGAGGGAGGATACAGACTAAGCCAATGTAATTAAAAATCAACTCGCACATTAGGTGTTGAATGAATAACTTGCATTGCAGCTGTGTGTGGTTGATTTTTCTGAGGTCCAAATGATCGAGATTCCTTGTTTTTTTTTTGTTTGTTTTTTTTTGTAGTTTCTCCACCACCAGCATAATTTTCCTTCAAAAGTTAGTGCATTGTTCCAGCACTGCCTAACATTGTACCTGAAACCTTTCTCTCCTGATCCTCTGCAAGGTTGCCCTGAAAAAAAAAACCAAAAAACGTTTCTTGTGAATGACTGACTACAACCTGTGCCAAATTGTGTCAAAAAAAGATTCCTTTAAAATTGCCAACAATTCTATCTTCTTCACCTTTTGAAACCATCATCTTTCCCAAGTCTGTCATTCTATTCTCACACAAAAGAAGTGGGAATCACAGCTTATGGCAACATCGAACAGGAATACACTGGAAACTCCACCCAGCTCGATGTGAATGGAGTTTACCTGGTTGGGTCAGTATTCCCACTGCTCCAGCCCCACCAAGGCATGGTTTGGAGTTGCAGAGGGTGACAAAAGCACCCTCTGCTGGATTATATTTTCTTGTAGGTGCAAACAGGGTATTGGTTTCCATGTATATGGTTCTTGGTTGTTTATTTATTTATTTTTAACACTGATGCATTTGTGTTTTTAACCCAAGATGCTCTGGGAGAATGGCATCAATGCCATATTGGCTGACGAGATGGGCTTGGGGAAGACTGTGCAATGTATCGCTCTTATAGCCCTCATGGTGGAGTGCAAGGTGAAAGGGCCCTTCTTTGTGTGCGGGCCCCTCTCAACCCTTCCTAACTGGATATCTGAGTTCAAGCGCTTCACGCCAAAGGTATACACATGCATTGGGTATGTCTTACTCATGAAATATGGCATTTTAATAAGCAAGACATTTGCCTGCGGTGCTTCTATAAAATGCATAGGTAGGTGCCAGGCTTCTGCCAATAGGTGAGTTATTGTTTTTGTTTCATTAATATTTTTTCTTTTCACTCTTTCTTCATTTTGTTCCTCATTTTGGAACATTTCATTATTTTATTTTATTTCCTTCCCCTCCTACCCCCACACCCCTGCTGTGATAGTATGATGAATTTGATTTTGGGGTGGTTTAAAGTAACTGGTCAATCAAACTTTAAAAAAAAAATTTAATTGAAATCAGAATGTAATGGTATTATGTTTACTTTTATTATGATTATTAGTAGCATTTTGTATTTCTTGCATAGGTAGAATAAATTATTTTCTTTAAAACAAAAAATTCCATACCACTTGCATGTCTGGAAATCATTACAAAAATTAAATGCACTTTGGGATACTATTTCCATTTTGTCTGATTTGTTCAGATCCCGGTGATGCTGTACCACGGAAACATGGAGGAACGCCGAGTAATGCGTTTGAAGATCCTCAGCCCGGAAGGCATTTTGAATATCTGTCCTGTTATCATCACCTCCTATGAAATTGCGATGAAGGATCGAAAACACCTACAGGTGCCAAGACAGAAGTTACTCGTTTGACAGAAGGCCTTGCTTTTTAGTCAGATCCACAACTTCCCAAACTCGTGAAATGTATACAATCATTTGCATTTAAAATGAATAGACCTTTATCAACTGGAGTTTAAACCTGTTTTGTTGTTTTTCCTATGTTTAATGAGTATATCCATCTCGGTCTAATTTTAGGTTCATCACCGGAACACAGTTGTTAATCACATTACCCTATGGGGTTCGTATCCAAACTTTAAAAAAATTATTATGTCCCTCTTGTCTGATGTAGTACATTTCGTGGCGGTACTTGATCCTTGATGAGGGGCACCGCATCAAGAACAAGAAATGCCGTCTCATTCGTGAACTGAAGCAGTACCATACCGACAATAAGCTTCTGCTCACAGGCACTCCCCTGCAGAACAATCTATCAGAGCTCTGGTCCCTCCTTAACTTCCTCATTCCGGAAGTCTTCGACGACCTGAAAAGGTGATGTTCCCTATTGGATGTTTAAGGTTGTGTTGTTACTTGTATCTTTTCCGACATTTTCTAAACTTCTCAGTGTGGCCTCCATCACATGTTTCTCAAACTTTTGCAATGCAATTTGGATATGCAGCACAGAGGGGATCCATATTGTAGTCCATCTCATTTACAGATATTCAGATGTTTAATATGATTAGTAAAGATTGAAATATAATTTAGTTTCAAAAATATTTTTTTTATTGTCGAGCAGTTTATGTGGACATTTCTCTTTAAATAAATTATACCTAAATGTTTGCTGATTTGCTTTTAAGCTTACCTGGAACATGGTTCCAGGAAGCTTGAGGGATGGCGCATCGTCCGTCCGTCCATCCGTCCATCCACAAATACTTGCAACTTATCTGAAACAACACATAGGATTTCAATGAAACTTTACCACTACCTTCATCACCCGTGATGTACCAAAGTTTGTTCACACCATTAAAATAAATCTTGGTCAATAGGGGGTCTATGGGGCGGTTGCCCCCCAAAATAGGTATTTGCTATCTTATCTGAAACTACACGCACAATTTCGATGAAACTTGACCACAACCTTCATCACCGGTGATGTAACAAAGTTTGTTCACGCTATTTAAAAAGTTGGGGTCGAAGGGGGTTTACGGGGTAGGGGGTTGTCCCTCCCCCCCCTAAAATAGGTATTTGCTATAACATTGGCTAGTTGGTGCATTTTGCTGATTCCGTCCCATGTTGACTTCCTCCTCAGTATCATTATTCTACCGGGTGAGTGCCCAGGGGTATTGCTCATATTTTTCTTATTGGGGTCTTAACATATTTGCTATACTTGAAGATCAGAGATAATACTTTAACCTGTGTGTTGACTACACGAGAAACACCACCCGCTCCCTTATAGGAGCTTTAAAAGGGGCAAGGGAGAGGGGTGGGGGAACTTTAAGTTGAAAGTGGCCATCCCAATTTCGTACAACATTCCCATGCACACCCCAAGTACAACCACTAAAAAATTCATTCCTCTTTTTTTTTTTTTTTTCTTTTTTCCTGCCTTTGGAACAAACTCCCCCACTCTCTTCAATCCCACTCTTCCCTCCAGGTGTTCAAAACGGCTGTTCACCACCATCTCTTATCTTCCCCTATCCAAAACCACGATCTTTTCTACCTCCGCGAGTCCACCCTAAACCCACCTCCTTCAAATTCAGTTTTCCTTCCTGAAAGTGCCTGTTGTGTAAGGACCTGAAAGATGCTGTAATGTCAATCTTGTATACCCTATGTTCCCTGCCCCATCCCTCTCCCTTCCACAGATCTCATGTCTCTGTTCCCCACTGTTTTTTCCTTCCCTCTCCCACCCCTCTTGTCTCCTGCTCCCCTTGTTGTGCGTTTCTGTGCGTTCGGTCTTGTACGAGCCTCAACAGTGTACACAAAAAAATATAATAATAAAGTCAAAGCAGAGGAAAAAATTCATGATTTCTGCACATTTTAAAATTGTCCACTGTACCTAGCAACATATAAATTGTGAGAAACATCAGCCGACTGGCCCAGAGCGAACAGCACTTCCTCAGGCTCTGCAGAGACTTGCGTGACGTTTCACCTGATTTGCCCAGCATGGTGTTGGTGGGACTGTCCCACAGGTGTCCAAGGATATGCTACCAAAGATGATGTGGGTTTGTAAGAGGAAGCCTGTGAGTGCTGGCACGGGCAGTGAGAACTGAAAAAATGGACAGTGAAAACTAAGTAAGAGTAAGTAGAAAAGTTTTGGAAGGATCGCCGGCATGACATGAACTTTCCAGCATCGTACTCGCCACCAGCCTGCCCGCAACTAATCAGCAACCTTAATAAACAATGATTATAAACAATCTTTTTAAAATTGCTGTTCATTTACAGCTTTAATTTAGGTTGACTTTAACCCTTCCCCAATTTAGAGCTATTTCCTCAAAGATTCTTTTTCTTCAGACTTTTCTTGCATTCCATGAAACTATAGCGTGAGGAAACAAGCTCTGGCCTGTGCTGATCTCTTGTTAATGTAACGACTTACTATCTCTCTGCAAATTATTATTACACAGACTTGTCTCACTAAAAACATAATTTTAATCGAGGAAGTTTGTACAATCAAATGCATAACAAAGTTCTATATTTAAAAAAGGAAAAACCTACATCATTTGTCATGTGAAAATGTCACAGTCCTTTGAAAAAAGAAAGCAAGACTAAATTCAAAGGTAAATGTTTTGAAAGTGCTTCAGTTGATTAGCTTCAGGAGTCCCATTGTCTGAATAGCCAGTACATTGTTCATATCTATAAATAATAAAAAATAATCATTGGTTGGAAGGGGTGGGGATGAGTGGATTACCGTTCCCTTCCAATGATGTTGCTCTTTACAATTTACATCATGCTTCAGAATGTTTGGTACTAGGGAACCATATTTAAATAGTTTTTTGATGGTTCATTGCAGCGGAGCGGACAACCTCGTAGTCATCTAAGTGGTGTCCTACAACAGTAAGAAGGAACAAGGTAGGGAAGTGAGAGAATGGTAGGGAAATATGTTCATCGGAATATTACTTTGAGCTTGTAAGTTGAAGGAAACACCGAGGATAAATCACTCCAAAGTCTTTGTACTGTATGGTGGGCATTCCACAAGTGTACAGGGTGACATGTCGAGGTCAAGTGAGTGAAGCATTGGAGAAGTAAATCATAGCTGATTTTGCTGAAGACCAACCATAGTAGTAGTGATAAAACCATTCAATGACTCACCAGAGGATAAAGGCTGTTGGTAAGCAAGCAGTTGACAATCGCTCTGATTGCTTTGGCCTGAATGCAGTCAGGAATACGAAGAACATAAGGAGAACCACCCCAGATGTGAGAGCAGTATTCTACCATGGGCCTAACCTTGACTTTGTAAAGAGTAAGGAAGGAGCTGCCTTGATGTAAAATATTTATTGACTGTAAGGAGAAGGGCAAGCTTCCTGGAGGCCTTTCTAACAATGATGATGATGATTGGAAGCTTACAGAAAAGAACAGAAGAAACTTTGATACCCAACATGTGAATGGTCATGGATTGGTTAAGTTGTTTGCTTGACATGTGAAGAGGAGGAATATTGATTTTCATCTTGTTGGAGATTAAAAGTGCGTGTCTTTGATTGAAAGAGACCAGGTCAACTGAGCCGCACTTCAAGATGGAATCCCATTCGGAATTGAGTGAGTTTGAAGTTGTCAGGTGGTCAGCAAAAAGTGAATGGGGGAAGACTGCCTGTGATCTGTAACAGGTATAAGGGTGGATAGTGGAATCGTAAGCAAAGGGGTGTTTAGGGTTGACTGCAGCAGATGGAAGGTCATTGATGAAAATCAAGAACGGGGTGAGTGAGATGACCAAGCCTTAGGGAATTTATAGGAAGTCAGGAACAGGATGGGTAAGATGACAAAGCCTTGGGGAATTTATATGGAGCCTTTTAGGAAGAATGCCATCCACATATGTAAAGATGGAGTACCCAGAAAGAAAGCTTTTTACCCGGGTGATCAGTAAGCCGGCATGAGAAAATTCCGCGAATTTGCGGAATTCCGCGAATTTATTCACCCAGGAATGTTCCTGAGTTAAGCACAAATCCGTTGAGAAGAAATAGGGGGTATGGGGGCGGGAGGGGCTTAAGTCAATTGTTGGAGTGATTTCACGCCGCCGACGATCTTTATAAAAAAAGTATTCCGAGGTCCTAATACAGATTCCCGCACTCTGCACTGACGTCATTGCCAGATTCATTAACATTCGGACCACCTCACCGCATTACTCCTGAAACTGTCACAGCAGCATTAATCGAGCTAGAGGCGTGGTGTTCCGAGTGTGCAAGGCCAAGGTCGCTTCTAAAACATGGCCGCATTCAGTAGCCGCAGGCTGTCCCGGGATTGTGATGCTTGTTTGGCTGCACTAATTGACAAGAATATTCCGATGAGTGGAATGGCTGGAGCGTATGCCATGCGGTACGGGGCTTGTGGGGCTTCATTCAAAAAGAGCCAGGAAAGGCTGTATGCACATGGTGCTCAAGGAGATTGTTTATGGAGGACGTGGGTACAAGTCATTGGAATCCCATGCGGAGAGCAAGAAGCATCGTGATATTCAGAGAATCCGGGCATCCAATTACAGTCTCTCTGGTAAATATAGCCTTGGGCTTTACATGTACAGTTATCAGTATACATGTACACAGTAGACATCTATGCTGTCAATGTAGTGTAGGTGTGTGGTGCACTTTCACTACAGTAATAAATTATGTTAATTGGCAAGCAAGCCACAACTCAGAATTGGGTCATCTTGTTTACCACCAATAGCACCTGGCAATGACTAATAGTCTGAGGCTTAGTGTAATCACTGTACCGGTCACTGTATTCACTTTCTGAAGCACGATATATAAATGGTGATTGGCTTTTCTTTTTTACTCTGCATTGGCTTTGGGTTTTGCTTTTTCTCCAGGTGTTTCCTCACCTTCTGCTACCTCTTCACTGCTGCTTCTACTGCCCCCATCCCCTGTACACCGATGCCTGCTGTACCAATAGTGTATCCAATCTACAGCCATGGTCCTTGCCTTCCTCGCACAGCATTCCCTACCATTAGCCTTGCCCCTGAACTGATAAGCCTGGCCAAAGCACTCAACTTGGATGCAAAGGCCTTGGTCAGCTCACAATGGACAGGATCTGCTTCCTACAAGCTTAGTTTGGACTAGGACATACTGTAACTCACCAGTTGATATCAGCACTGCAGAGGGAATACTTCTCTCTGAACATTATGAGTCAACAAGCACAAACCATCAGAGGGTCTTATGTGTCCTGGCCAGTTACTACAGCCCACTGCATAAGCAGGTCATAGTGCAGCATCTAGAGTCCCTTGTTGTGATCAAAGTGGACAGTGCCTCGTTGCACCAGGAACTGGTTGACTTGTTGAAGAAGTATGAGCTACCGTGGAAGAACTGCATATCCATCCTCTGGACTCCTGCTCAGTCATGCGGGGATCCAAGCAGGAGTCGAAGTTCGCATCAGGGAAAACAATGCCCCACACATGTTGGACATAGATGGGACTCCTGTCACCATGCTCACAATGCGTCCCAGAAGCTGAGCGACCCATTCGCCAACTTCGCAGAGCGCATGCTCTCTGACATCTACAATGACTTCAAGTGGTCACCTGACTTAAAGCAGTTCTTGCAGGAAATCTGTGGGCTGATTGGTGTCAGGTATACCATGCCAGAGCGGTATGTCAGTCACAGGTGGCTCTCTGTGTATGATGTCAGTGTTGACACTCTGCGGCTGTGGGATGCCTTTGTTGTCTTCTACTTTGGCTTCCTCTCTCAAGCTGATCGCACACACTACTTGTCACGGGTTGTGGAGGTCTACCATCGCAGGCACGTAGACACAAAGCCAAGGAGAGAATACGCCAGATCCATGATGTTCTGAAGAAGAAGAATATGACCAGGGCAAGGCACGAAAGGAGCGTATACTGCAGCGAGTCTTCCACAAGAAGAAATTGATGAGACTGATATTGATGTTCTATACATCAGTGTCCCCGCTGCTGAAGAAGTACGTCGTCCTGTTTGAGTGAAGGCCCCACTGATCCACAAGCTCAATGACCAGCAGGTGGACCTTGTCCGAGAGTTCATGGCCTGCTTTATCAAACCTGAGAAGCTGCCATCCTCAGGCAAGAGACTTCAGACCCTCGACCTGGATGAGAAAGCCAACCTGCTACAAGTGAAAGAATGTTCTTGGAGTTGGTGTGTCTGAGATTGTCAACACTGCCCGTAGTGGAGATGGAGAAGTGCATGACTTCTTGCAGAGTGTGGAGAAGGCTATGTGACATGTGGAAAGTACCTCCAGAAGAAATGCCCCTGCATAATGCTGTCCTCAGAAGTGCCTCAGCAATTGATCCACTCAGCAGAGGGCACACTGTCAGCCAGGAGCAGCTCCTGAAGTTGCCACGCCTGGTGACAAATGTCCTTGCACCAGAGGAATGTGATGCCTTTGAACTGGAGGTTCGGAGTTTCCAGATCGACTCTAGCCTGCCACCAGCTCAGGAAGATGAGTCTGCTCGCATCGACGACTGGTGGACCAAGGTCTTTGAAGGTGGAAAGTACCCCCTTCTCTCAAGAATGGTGAAGGCTCTGCTGTCCTGCTTCCATGGGCCACAAGTTGAGAGTGCCTTCAATCTCATGGAGATGTCTTGGATGTCAGATCACACCGACTAAACATGGAGACCTACAGCGCAGTGATGGGTGTCAAGTACAATCTTCGATCATCAGGAAAAACTGCAGTGGAGTACTACAGTAGGACTGACAAACTGCACAGTCCCATAGACCTTGACCTGTGCAAGAATATGAGGGGAGCCTACAAAACCTACAAGGCAGAACTGGCAGACAGGAGGGCAAAGAAGAAGAAAGAAGGCGAGAAGTGGGTGCAGCTGCTCTCAGTAAGTTGACCAAGCGCAAGACCAAAGAACTGACTGAGAAGCTGCAAAGAAGGCAAGACTTTCCCCAACGTGCAAGCAAAGAAAAGCACAACCTGAACCAAAGACAAAGAAGTGAACAATGTTCAGTGGTTAGGTGCCTGTCGACATTATCGACTCAAGAACTCAACAACTAGTGGATGCAACAGTGTTACCAATTGTGAACTTATTATGCAAACTTTTAGTGCAACTTGTTATCAATTATTGTCAACTTATATGCAAACTTATTATGCAACTTGTATCAATATTGTCCACTTATTATGCAAAATTATTATGCAACTTGGTATCAATTATGTCAACTTTGTTTAATTTGCTATAAAGACAATGAAAGAATATTATCCTACAGATTGATTCATGATTTGTACAATGAATTTTGACAATTTACATTACAACATTGATTAATAATTTGCAAATGAATTTCATGTCTTCAATGATTGTCTTCAGTGCTTTTACCCTGTTAACAAGGACAACACTATACACAATCCTCTAAAAGGGACCAGGAAATGCAGTAGAATGCAGGTGAGAACACCTGGAACCTTTAGCGTTCGGGGGCCGCCCAGGCCCCCGAACCCCGGCCTAAAATTTTTTTCGCCTCGGCCCATCGTTTTTTTTTCAGCTAATTTTTTTTAGACACTCTCATGCCTGGTAAGGTGAATCCCAAACCTATACAGTTTGGCAAGAAAATCTTTATGCCAAACCTTATCAAAGGCTTTACTTCAAGTGCATAGCAAAGATGAACAGGTCACCGGTAGGCATTTCCTGACAAATGCCATATTGGTGGTCGTTGAGCAGAGATGAGAACTCGAGGTTGAAAATGAGTTGCTGTTGATTGTTTTCCGTACCTTGAAGATCGTAAGCATAAGAGTATTGGACATTATTTTGTGGGGTCCAAAGAATTGTCTTTCTTTTATCCTGGGTAAACAGAAACATCTTTCCATGATCAGCGATAGATACCTGAGAAGTAGGATAATTAAGTGTAATTTGGTAAGAACACAAGCCAGTTGTTGGGCACACATTTTCATGACTATAGCAGGAACCACATGGGCTCCACTGGATTTATTTATGTCATGTGCCAAAGGTGTTTGCAAGAAGTACTGGCATGCTACCTGAGAGGACTTTTACCAGTATCAGCGACACCTGCATTGGCTGTGAATAGTGACAAATGTGTCAGCTTTGGACTTAGGATTGCAGGAGAATCCCAATGGGAATTGAGCGAGTTTGAAGTTGTAAAGTGGTCACCAACAAGTGAATGGGAGGAGACTGCCTGAGGTCTATAACAGGTAGAAGAGTGGATAGTGGAATTGTCTGCATTGACCAACAGAGTAAAGGATGATTCGCATAATTTACGCGAAATACATTTGGCGAAGGAACAGAAGAAATGATTACTCAAATGGCAAAAGGCTAACGTATCTGATAATGTGATGAAAGATGTTTTTGCTTGAGAGATAACAGTGAAATTTTGCACATGGAGAAAAATGTCTTTCCATGGATGTTCAGAGTAAAACAGACGCAGCCCATCCAAATCAGCTGACCCAAAATGTTAAATAAGGTGTTTGGGGATGAGGGGAGTGGGGGTTGGTAAGGTAAACAAAGATATATGGTGGTGATGGGAATTTGGTCTGAAGAGCCGAAGTGGTGTAGTCATACAGGCTTAGTTATCAAGGTTGGGTTTTATTTAGAATGTTAGGGTGATAATTGGGCCAGTGATGAATGTGTGGAGGGTCCTTCATGATAGGTTTATTGAAACACTAGCAGAGCCTACCTGTCGCTTTGCTGACAGACCAATTTGTCGTCCTGTTTGCCAAATTTACCCATGCATCGAGTGCTTTAACCCTTCCCCATCCTCATGTCCCGCCACCCCTCCCCCCCTTTGTCCCCCGTGCGGCCTGATGTCCCTTCCCGCTGGAAATGTCGCACACATGATGACAGGCTTTGACAGGCCTGTTGGAGAGTGGGGAAGGGCGAGGGTAGAAGGGAAGGACGACAAATTTACCAGTGTGAAGAGTGCCTTAACGTCAGCATTGCTCAGGTAAAAAAAAAGAAATTGTAATTCTCTCTGTCACCACTAGGTGACGCAACACTACACATTTACATCAAGAAATCGCATCCCTCCTGGTCCCCCACACCCCCGCGTGAAGCCACGGCAACATAGCCTGTGTTTCACACAAAGTTGTATTTGCACCCTGGGTTTGGAGTTTGGAACTTAAAAGGTGTGTGTGTGTGTTTTTGTTTTTCAGGCACAATGGTATATATATATATGATATGAAATGCATTATTATATTTGCATAATACAGTAAAACTTCCTCCAACGCAGGGTATACGTTCTGGGATAACCTCGTGTTTGAGGATCATTAAATGTATGGGGAAATTGGGGATATGTTCCAGGCTCCCAAAAAACTGACCCTAAAACAGCCTTTCTTGCTTTGCTTTTTTCACAATTATTTGTATGGCATGGTGCAGCATTATTAAATATACATTAAAGTGTTTGTATCATAATAGTACAGTATTACTGCAAAATAATTCACCTTATTGTGAGGTGGTTGTTGGAGGTGTGGGTGATGATTTGCTGGTGAATGGTGTTGAAGTGCTTATGGTAGCTGTTGAAGTAGGCCTAAAGAATTGTGTTATAGGTACTGGCTTTGCCTTCTGTTTTCACTCACTGTGAAGTTCTGTGTGAGGATTTATCTTCGGCCTTCCCGTACCGTCCTAATGGTTGATTCATTCACGCCATATTTCGTGGCCAAAGATGAAGCAGAAACTGATAATTTTTTCAGGATATCAAGTTTGACCTCCATGGTCATAGTTTTCCCCCTCTTCTTCTCTGGTTGGTTCAAATTGGGTCTTTTGGGAGCCAAAATGATCGATGTAAGTTCACTTGATGGCGGCAGGTTCGGAGATGGTGACAGGTTTATTTATATAAATGCGCATTTACAATTTAATGTATATGCACGCGCAGCTCAAGCTATACCGCTCGTGCTGCAAGTGTATATAAACTAAATAGTAATTAAGTAAAGGAGAAATAATAAAATCTTTGGGAAAGCACCGGCCGTTTTTGTCGCAATTAATCCAGAATGTAAATTAGAACTTCGAACTGTGATCACGATGGTGGCAGGTGGCGACTCGGATCATCCAATGTGTAAATTGAATATAAATTGACCCTTGTCCATACAAGGGGGATCTTTTTAGCCTCAGAAGACCTCCCTTGTGTGTACAAGGGTTAAGTAAAGTTCAGTGCAGTAACAAGGAATAAGAATAATATAAATCTTGGGGAAAACACCAGCCACGATCGTGTAAATGCGAAACACGCCCTCACGTTGGGAAGGTTTTGACTCATTTGATTCAGAGTGTAAATTGGAAACCGTGCTCGAGGAAGCCGCGTTGGAGGAAGTTTTACTGTATAGCCATCATGTGACAAAATGGTTGAGAAGGGTTCTTAAAATGCATTAATATTCTTCTTTTGTTGTTTGTTTTTTTTTGCCAACAAAATTGAGGCTCATGGAGGAGCAAGGAAGGTCACAAGGGAAAAAAAGGCAGACATATGGGTAACAAGTGTTACTCCTCTGACAGTGAGGTAACAAGCAGATAAATGAATAAACAGAAAAAGAGGAGGAAAAAAAGGGGTGGAGGGTGGCAACAAGGCCAACAAGCACATGCAGCTCAGACTCACAAACTCAGCACAAAAACTAGGACACTCGGTAGAGTGCATACCTCCGCCACGCAATGCCTGATACACGAGAACATATCGGGCCCATTAAATTTTTTAAATATCATGCTATACAATGTGATATCGTTTTTGGCCCAATCTCTCAATGGTGAAGAATCACTTTAATAATTAAATAATTGTCATTTGCAGATCTGGATCTTCACCAAAATTGAACCATTTCTTCCTTGTCACACGCCCAACATGTCCACCAAGTTTCATCCGAATCCGTCCAACGTTTTGAGATATCGTGCTATATATCATTTTTGGCCCCATCTCTCAATGGTGAAGAATCACGTAAAAAATGAAATAATTCTCATTTGCAGATATGGATCTTCACCAAAATTGAACCATTTCTTCCTTGTCACACACCCAACATGTCCACCAAGTTTCATCCGAATCCGTCCACAACTTTTTGAGATATCGTGCTATATATCATTTTTAGCATCGCTCTGTTCGAAGAACAGAGAGCTATAGCGATACCCCCGGCGTGAGCGTGAGCATGAAAATGTTAACGTTTTTGGTGCAAGTTATTTCCTTTCTAATGATTTTATCTACCACACTATTTTTTACTGATTACAATATACAAATACATA
>CM068954.1:59280574-59297827 GCA_035128595.1 Eptatretus atami
TCACTTAAGTGACCCAGCAGTATTGGCGGCGGAGGTTTTGCACTCTACCGAGTACTCCCCCTCTAGTTATTCTCTGTTTCTGTGAGCAGTCTGTCTGAGGGTACGGTCGAACAGAAAAACCATAGGAGGTATTAGGGAGAATTCTCCTTCAGGCTGTGAACTGAGGTAGGTGAAGGGGTTTTCGACTGACTCCTCACGAGAATCTCAGCACACAACGCCATTGCAGCACATGTTATTTCATCAACTCTGTGACTGGACTAATTGAGCATGGCATTGGCTTCGTTAGGGGTCAATGAGCAGGGGAAGACAAATATCCCAGATTTGTTAGATTGTTTGTCAATGAGAATGTCAGTGAATCTTTGCTTCATCTTCAATATTAGGCTCTGTACACTGTACTGGTGTATATCCTCCTCTGTTCTGCCCCCCCCCCCCCAAGAAGGTACTGTTCTCTGTACAGATGAAAGATAGCAGATGCCAGCATAGGAGTTTTCTTCTGGATGACTTCACTCTCAAAAAACCTCTAACTTTCGGAAGGCTTCATGTTTCTTCCAGTTGGACTTCTGTTCCTCTTCCCTTGTTTTCTCCATTAAATAGTCATGCCTAAAAGAGCGATGATATTTGGCCTCCTTTGCAATCAAATCAGCCCCAAGTGCGAGGATCCTTGAATCATTCTTGTTCCTGGCTGCAAGAATGATTGACTTGCTTCTGTCTCGTCACATTGATGTAGGCTTTCATCATTCTTGGACTTTTTCCTGTTCCTCATTTTTCCCTGAAAAGGCATCGATTTCCAAAAACACCTTTCTCATTGGTGGAAGGGAGACCAGAACTGGAACAGGTGGTCTTGCTGGGTGTCTCAGGCTACACTGTGTCGGTTGTTGACAGTCTTTTGACAGCACAGAAACTGCTGAGGCATTGTGAGCGATAGAAGTGGGATTCCGGTCGCATTGTTTTGCTCATATCTTCTGTGGTGCAGGCAAATGCATCCCGTTTTTAAGAGCCTTTCGATGCCCACCTGCATTCTTGGCTGTTTCCAAGGTTCCATTTTTATCCCCCGCCGCGTAGCAGAAGGGGGATATTGTTGTCACCCGGGTTGTCCGTCCGTCCGTCCGTCCGGCTGGCTGGGCTCACATTTATAGCTGTGAGTGCGATAACTCATAAACTGTTCGCCATATCGATTTGAAATTTGGGTCACACGTGTACCACCTGAAAAGAAGAACCCTATTGATTTTGGGCGTGGCCGGATCCAAGATGGCCGACTGGGGCGGTCGTCCGTCCGTCCGGCTGGCTGGCTGGGCGTCAACATTTATAGCTGTGAGTGCGATAACTCATAAACTGTTTGCCATATCGATTTGAAATTTGGGTCACACATGTCCACCTGAAAAGGAAGAACCCTATTGATTTTGGGCGTGGCCGGATCCAAGATGGCCGACTGGGACGGCCATCTTGAAAAAAATGTTTTTTCGCCATATCGATTTGAAATGTGGGTCACACAATCATGTACCACCTGAAAAGGAAGAACCCTATTGATTTTGAGCGTGGCCGGATCCAATATGGCCGACTGGGGCGGTTCGTCCGTCCGGCTGGCTGGCTGGGCGTCAACATTTATCGCTGTGAGTGCGATAACTCATAAACTGTTCGACGTATCGATTTGAAATTTGGGTCACACATGTACCACCTGAAAAGGAAGAACCCTATTGATTTTGGGCATGGCCGGATCCAAGATGGCCGACTGGGGCGGCCATCTTGAAAAAAATGTTTTTTCGCCATATCGATTTGAAATTTGGGTCACACATGTACCACCTGAAAAGGAAGAACCCTATTGATATTGGCGTGGCCGGATCCAAGATGGCCGACTGGGACGGCCATCTTGAAAAAATGT
This sequence comes from Eptatretus atami, assembly GCA_035128595.1. Lineage (NCBI taxonomy): Eukaryota > Metazoa > Chordata > Myxini > Myxiniformes > Myxinidae > Eptatretus > Eptatretus atami. The sequence goes on from CM068954.1 coordinate 59,282,454, forward strand.
TTTTTTAATAAATGAAAAACGCTTATCTGATTTAAATTATTTTTCAATGGCGGGGGATTCCCCATCTCTGATGGTATATTTGAAAGACTTGAGCTCCCTTCTTTCTTTTTACAAATGATGTAATGCAGGTTGACATGCGCCATGTCCTATGAATGAAACAGGAACAATGACTACATGAGAAAGCCGATCGGTCGGGACACATGATCCTCCCATCATGGCATCATCATTCAGCGTTCATTGTGCATCATGGAGCCCTATATAAACAACTAGCAAAAATACCTGGCTTTGCTTGGGAAAATTCAACACGTACCCACTCAAGCCTGAACACAGAGATGTTGTAATAAACTTGTGTAAAGCATTCTCTTTAATAACTGGTGCACGTGTAAACACTATTGTTAAATTTGTGTTGTTCACAACAAATCATTGTATAACAGCTCAGAACTACATCATATGTTGAGGTATACAACCTCAACATATGATCTGCAGAAAACTTATTACTCGATCACTCACTCGGTGGAGGTAATGGGACTCTGTAACCACCCTGGACAGTGTACAGTACATTTCTGTATGTGTGAAGTTGATTTTGCAATATTCTGGTTTTGGGTCTCATCGTCACTTGATAGTTGCAATGCCACAGGGTTTCCGCAAATCTAATGGGATAGTGAGTTGGACAGGTGACCGTGATGTGCCATTTTAAAATCGTTCTATGGTGCCTCAGATTTTTTTGCTATGTGAAATGGTGAAAGGTAATAAATGATCCCGACCTCATTCCTTCCTGGGTGTAGGGAAGTGTTTTAGGCCCCTGGATCGTGAGAAATAATACCATCAAGGGCCGCCAACTGTTTCTGCTCATGGAGGAAATCGGACAACCACTCTAGGAGGGCCATAATACCAAATGAAGATAAATTAGAAATCGAGGCTGGATGCCAGACAGTATCAAAGGCTCAGTGGATAGAGTGATGGTTCAAACTTCTTGCTTGTGGTTCAGGGCATCCCTCCATTCCTGTATCAGAAGGAGTAACATTTCCATGGTGGAATGGCCAGGTCAGAAGTCAAACTGGTTGCCAGAGATTAGCGAGTTAGAGAAGAGATAGTCTGTGGTCGGCTGCAATGATTGACTCCATTGCTTCACTGATGATGTGGAGCAGGTCTGTAGTTGAGGGGATCGGTTTTTGAACCGTTTTTTTTTTATCCCCCGCCACGTGGCGGAAGGGGGAAATTTATAGATGGGAGTGATGTTTGCAACTTCCAAGGAGGAGGAAGTTTGATCATACATGAAGGACCTGTGGAGGAGAGAGGGTTTAATATGACTGAAATGCAGTTACTAAGGATTAAAACACTTATCCCATCAAGATCTGTTGCAGAAGGTGTCCAGCTGGGTAAGAAACTTTTCCACGATGGCAGAGGTGAGGTCAATATGCTGTATGCATTATGTAATGGTTGAAAGGGTAGGTACATGAAGCGATGGATTTTGGATCTTGGCCTTTTGAGTGAAGACAGTGTTGAAGATCTCTGCTTATTCTCAAATAGTGGTCAACCTGACTTCAACAACATCCTTTAGGAGGGAAAGAATGGCAGGCACAGACCTGACCAGCTCCGACGAGTATTTGGAGGATGGTGAGAAGCTGTATAATTTTGATCTCAGTTGTGCCTGATGTGGGACACTGGCTTTACCCTGTGCACAATGATACCTCTTACTTGTGAGAGGCTGACCACTGTGAAATCCCTTTCATCAGACCTGGATGGGATAAGCTGTTGGGCAGATACTTGGAACTTGACATTCCACACCGTCAAGTCTCACGCTCTCACACTGTATTTCCCCAAGGATCGACAATCAAACTATCCATTCCACTTCTGGAAAGCCATTGGAAGAGGTACAGTCCCTGGAACTACTTGGCCTCACTATCTGCCATAAAATTTAATGGGACAATCATATCAGCAAGCTAGCATTAAAAGATGGTCACTATCTGGGTATTTTTCATTGTGTTATAGCTGTCAGGCCAGCTGGGGCAAGACAAGAAAGGAGGTGAGTGAACTGCAAGACCAACAACCTGTCTGCAATGAGGAAATAGTCAGCCTTGCACCTCAGCCTCCTGTTGCATAACACCAATTTGCCTTCAGGCTTTGGATACCACCATTTCCAGGGGCACAAGATGAGATTTGGTGGCACCAGTCCATAGAGAGCATCTACATATAATATCGCACTGTGGATGAAGGTTTTATACACTGTTAGGAGCTGAAAACGGCTGATGAATGACTTGGCTCTTTAAATGATTCCAAGGAGGCTCCCTGCCATCTAGGCCTGCTTGGATACGTGATCAGCCCAGGAGAAATCAAGGCAGATTGGTGGTTTGAGGAGCCCGATAGACTCGACCTTTGCCAGGGATTGATTGCATAAGTAAAGTGAAGGAGTGGAGGGTTTGCCATGTGGTCTGGAGAGAGAGACAGAGAGAGTTTGTGTGTGTGTGTTTTTGTGTTTGTGTTTGTGTGTGACTTGGAAGCATTGAATGACATATTCCAGGTGATTGACCAGTTTTTTATTTTCTCAAAATCAGCAGAGAATATACCACTAAAGCCTGAGAGATCTTCTGGGAAACAGTGCAGTCATCTGCAAAGGGTGTGTAGTATTTTTCAAATTCCATACTTAACGTAAATCAGGAACAGGATCTGAAGACATTGCCTTGAGGGACACCATGCTCTTAAGTAAAGGGCAGAGTATAGAACACCATCAAAATGTATGCATCATGAATGTAATCCAACAGGTAGTGAAGGAAAGGACCCCTGATGCTCCTGGCAGAGAAAGTTCAGTGATTGGGGCTGGGTGGCAAATGGTGTCAAGTGTTCAGGACATATTCAGTGGGATTGCTTTGACATTTTGCTTAAAGTTCAGAATGTTCATCCATTGCAGAGGTGTGCTGACATTATTGATTTCATCAACTTGCTGTAGTTCAGAGAATGTCTTTGCACCCTCATTATTGAAAGGAATGACATAAGCCACTTTCCATATTGAGTTTAAGAGCAACAGCCTGTTCAGATTCACAGGTTTTGAAGAGCACACTGATGCTAATGGGACCAGTTGCTGAGGATGATGCTTCTCCACCCTTTGTTGGTGAGAAACTCACTTACTCCATGGATTTGCCTGGAAAGGAGATTTGGAACAAGAAGGGGAGAGATTTGGAACCTGAGTCTTTACAGTAAAGAATCAATTCGAGCATTCCACCTTATTGGGATCCTTGTTAATTGTGACTCTTTCCTTGACGAGCAAAGGGACTGCAGAAGAACACGTTCTCAAGACAGTTTTAAGCAGTTACTACATAGATTTGAAAGATTAATAGTCTGAAAGATCTGATTTCAGGTGAGCCTGGTGTTGTGTTATTGCTCTTTAAAAGATGGAAACATGCCCTTTGTGGTCCTTAAGTGTTTGCAGGTCCTCATAAAAACAACAAACTGCATTTAAATGTGATGTTGGAAAAGGCTGCAGCCTCACTTGGTTGATGTGATGATTATCACTTGGTTGATGTGATGATTATAATTGCATAGCCTTTGCCTGGTGTGTATGACAGATGGCGAAGTTTAACTTGGACCCAGAGGTATTCATCTTTATGCTGAGCACACGGGCTGGAGGGTTGGGGATCAACCTCACGGCTGCCGACACTGTCATCATCTATGATAGTGACAGTGTAAGTTTTCCACTGATCTCGGCACAGTCTCGCATCATGCAAAATTCTCGTCATAGCTCAACTAGGTTGGTACATTCTTTGTGTTAACGGCTCAGAACTAGAGCATAACTTGGTGGAGTGCATACCTCCACCAGGCTGAATAGTTTACGTTTTGTATCCCACTGATAGGCCAGATTGGCATCTGGACCTGAACCAAAATCTAATCAGCATGTTATTGTCAACTAACCAACTCTCCCACCCATTTTTGTCATAGCCCGTTCATAATTTTTATCATGCCCGGAACGTTGTTCAGGGGAGCTTATGGGATGGCGCGTCCGTCCGTCCACAAATACTTGCAACTTCTCTGAAACTACACAAGATTTAGATGAAACTTTACCACAATGTTCATCACTGTGTATGCACCAAAGTTTGTTGATATTCGAAAAATCGGGGTGTAAGAGGGGGTTGTCCCCCAAAATATGCATTCGCCTTCTTCTCCGAAACCACACACACAATTTGGATGAAACTTGACCACAACCTTCATCACCCGTGATGTACCAAAGTTTGTTCACGGCATAAAAAAAAAATCCATAGGTATTTACTTTCTTTTTCGTTACATATTTTGTGGATCATCCATACCTACCAGTGGTTCCCTGGTTATCTTATCCAGCCGCTACCAGGTGGGCGCCCAGGGGTATTACCCCTATGTTTTGAAATGTAATGCTATATTTTGTTTTTGGCCCCATCTCTGAATTGTGAAGAATCACTTAAAAATTCGAGTATCTGGATCCAGATCTTCACTAAAATGTAATCAATTTGTCCTTGTCACATACCTAACCTCTCTACCAAATTTTGTCTGAATCCATCCATAACCTTTTGAGATATCCTGCTCACAAACAAGGGTGAAAAACACAACATCCATCCACTTTCAGTCGCGGAGGTACAGTAGTACCTACACTTGATATCAATTGTGTTTCTTGTTGGCATGCACGATCTTGGCTTTTTCAGCATTCTCACTGCTTTGTTTGCCAGCGGGCTGTTTAGCCAAACAAATTGAACGGTACTTTTGTTGTTACAGAATCCCCAAGTCGACTTGCAGGCTCAGGATCGGTGTCATCGCATTGGGCAGACACGACCAGTCATGGTGTACCGCTTGGTGACCGCAGGCACAGTTGATCAGCGACTTGTTGAGCTTGCCATTACAAAGAGACGTCTTGAGAAGCTTATCATCCACAAAAGTGAGTGGGGATGGTTGGGATGGCTATCTGAACACAATCGGTCATTTTGTTTTTTTAAATATATGAAAAGTAACTGAAATGTTATATTTTGGGTTTGGGCAATGTACATACGAAACTAAAAGAAACTTATATTTGGTATTAAAATAGTTATATAATGACTGGAAATACAGATTAAAGTACCCATAAATTGTTGTTTTATTTTGATAATTTATTGGTGATGCAGAATATGCAAAAGAAAGGTGATGGACAATGCACTCATATTTTGTACGAGACGCAGGTTACACCTCCCGTATTTGTGTAGATTATTGTTCAGGGAGATTCTCCATGAGTTCCAAAAACACCAATGTTCCAATACGACACTTTCACAAATAAATTGATAACAATTCCCATTTTTGAATGAATACCGAGTATAAAAGTGTATTGGTTGTCGATGAAGCAGGGGCCTAGAATGATAGTGTATCCTGCCATTATGCTATAATAGCTTGGGGGAGAGTCCTTCAATTATAAGACAGGACATTAGGAGCCATCACTACTTTTAGATGAATTGCAATGACTTTTTTAACATGGTCAAGGCTTGTGGAAGAGGTAGCACACTGAACTGATCAGGATGCAAAAGAGGAAATGGAACAGGGGAGGGGACCCCAATAATGGAGTTGAAGGATAAAATATAGGGAGACTTGGACAAACAAAGGGTTTTGGGGAGAAATGGGGGGGGGGGGGGGATAGGGAAGGACACATGAGATAAAATCATTGCAGTATATTGTATATGAACATGGGATCCCAACATTAGGAGCCATATTCTCAGAGGAAACTGCCAATTGATTGGCTCAACTTTAGCTTTTTATAATGTTGTCATTTCTCATTGTTACCTCTGCCACTGAAGGTGAAGGAGGTTATGTTTTCACCCATCAGTTTGTCTGTCTGTCTGTCTGTCTGTCTGTCTCTGTTTGTGTGCAGGATATCTCAAAAAGTTATGGACGGATCTGGATGAAATTTTGTGGATAGGTTCGGTGTGTGACCAAGACGAACTGATTCGATTTTGGTGAAGATCCGGATCCGACCACTCAAATTTTTAAAGTGATTCTTCACCATTGAGAGAAAGGGCCAAAAAATGATATGTAGCATGATATCTCAAAACGGTGTGGATGGATTCGGATGAAATTTGGTGGACAGGTTGTGTGTGTGGCAAGGATGAATTGATCCAATTTTGGTGAAGATTCGGATCTGGATACGGGAATTATTTGGTTTTTCAAGTGATTCTTCACCATTTAGAGATAGGTCCAAAATCTATATAGTACTGTACAGCATGATATTTCAAAAATGTATTGGGCCCGATATGTTCTCATGGATCAGGCATTACGTGGCGGAGGAATGTGCTCTACCGAGTTCCCTTCTTGTCGACCATCTGTAATTGTACTGCATGATTACTTATTCAATAACATAGTTCCACAAAATATAACATTATTTCAGAGCAGGTGTGTGTGTGTGTGTGTGTGTGTGTGTGTGTGTGTGTGTCATTCTGTAATTATTTTATGCCTTGAGGGATTGATATCAATACCAGTGTAAAGCATTTATTGAAGTCATTCAAACTAGTTTGTACTTTTTACAGGCTAGCCCATGCACCTGTGCATGATCCTGTCTTTGTCAGGCAGAATTTGCTGTTATAATAAAGCAAGACTTTTATACCAAACAAGCAATGCTTTGACCTTTTCAGAGCTCAACGTTTCCTTTAGCCTGTCCATGGGACAGGTATGTTTTAGATTTTAACGGTGTTGTGTTTCCTCACTTTCCACAGAATAACAAACTGGAACAAAACACAGTGAAAAGCGGAGAAACGCACTAACAGGGTAGAGGCACATTTCGAGGAAGAATGGGTGCAAGAGGGTGAATAATCTGGAATCAAGGGTCCGGCGATATATCGATATACCGGTTATATCGATATAATTTTTCATATCGATATACCGGTATTGGAATTCTGAATAAACCGGGATACCGAAAAAAAATCGATATGAAAAAAAAAAAATACCGGCATATCACCAACAAATCAAAGAAAGGTCTTTAGAATGTTTAAATACCGTCCATGATTTTAAAAGCTTTGATGCACTCGGCGTCTCAGCTAAATGTGTAACAGGAACAGTGGAACATATGACGTCAAGACGTACCAGAAAATAAGTACAGTATTATTTAACTTTTACCCCTCAGCATCCAAGCACCCGTAAAAGCAATCACGTTTTTCTTTGTCCTCGTGGCTGGTTTGAAAACAATTGCCAATTGGTTATTATTTTATATGAATTGGGTGTACTTTAGAAAGCCTGTGCAGTCAGTGATCTGTGATACCGGAATGAAGGCGATACCGGTACAGCGGTCCGCGATGGCGATGGATTCCGACCTGTGCCAATTACCAATACTGATGTCAGTTTAATACAAAATCATTTTTAATACAAGTTGAAGTTGGAAGCAAAATATCCGGTGGGTGGGGGAGAGCCCCATGTGGGAATACTTTGAAAATTTACCGTGTCATTGATGTGTACGTCATATATGAATTTGTAATGGACCATTGGACCATTGCGAATTTTTGGAACCTGCATTAAAATATAATAAAAAAACAATTAAAATAATAATAACAAGTGGTGCCTGGCACAACGAATCCCACCCATTTAAGGCATAAAGTCTTCGGACCCTACCGATCTTCACAAATATGCATTTTTCACTATGGGAATGGGTAGGATTATAAGTGACAATAGAATATGGTTCACTATAAGCTTAGTTTGAAGTCAATCAGATCATTTTTGACGAAGTTATGAGCGAAAAACGATTTTGATCTTTTCGTGATCTTGACCTTGACCTTGACCTTTGATCCAATTGGACCCAAAAGTAAATGGGGTCGTCCAAGGTTCATTGCCCACCTGTGGATTAAATTTGATAGTGTTTGCTGAAGCCGTTTTGCCGTAAAGTTGCTAACAGACAGACAGACAGACAGACAGACAGACAGACAACAGCAGACAGACAGACAGCAGACAGACAAGCAGTCATAGACTGGTACTTACGAAATCGTCAACTTGACCTCTGACCTTGTCTAATAAACGCTGTCTCTAGAGAAGGTAGCGACGCAAACCAGAAGTTTCTACGATTATTCTGTACCAAACCATCAAAAATCGTAATGTCGACCGAAGCAAAAATCTCCATTTCTCCACGCAATTATTTAATATTATTTTATCAAAGTCACAAAACCGTAATATTCGGCCATCCACCAACAATCTTTACACAATCCGACGGCTTAGCGAGTCAGGCATGCGACGATAACCTTTATTGGGATAAAAAAATGATTTTAAACACCATCTTTATCGAAAACACGTCAGCGCGCACACGCAAAACCTTTACGTGACTCACGACGCGTCTGCTCGAGCGCGCTGCACCACGTGACGAGCCGTGACGCGGCGAGTGAAATATTTTTTATACAATCTTAAAACGTCTCCAAAACATCCGATTTTGGCCAGAATTTCGACAACCGAGTTTTAAGCGATCGCAAAAACCGAAGACAAAATTAAAATCGAAGTTTTTTTGCAAATTCACTTTTTATACCATCTGGGGCAGCAGCCTTCTAGATATTGAGACTAAAGGAGAACCTTTTAAACACATCTGGAATGAAAGTCTACATTGGTCAAAAAGGAATATTGAGGGAATGTGTAAGGAGGTGATGTGTGCTTTTGTGAACAATGTTTAAAATACTAGGATAAAGGCAGCACCCAACAAATTGTAGTTTCCTATTCAGGAATTGGGGGCACAGGATTTTAACTTGTATAGAGTATTGGGATGAAGAAACGGACAAATTTGATGGACAGGTTGGGTTTGTGACTCGGAGGAATTGATTCGGTTTTGGTGAAGGTTTGGATCCGGATACTCCAATTCTTAAAGTGATTTTTCACCATTGAGTGAAAGGGTTCAAACAATGTATAATATATCTCAGACTTATGGACGGATTCGGACAAAACTTGGTGGACAGGTTGGGTTTGTGACTCGGAGGAGTTGATTGGGTTTTGGTGAAGGTTTTGGATCCGGATACTCCAATTTTTAAAGTGATTTTCACCATGAGTGAAAGGGTTCAAACAATGTATAATATATCTCAGACTTATGGACGGATTCGGACAAAACTTGGTGGACAGGTTGGTGTGTGACAAAGACGAAGTAATTTTATATTTTATTGTTAAGGTCTGGATACAGTAATATTTTTTGTTTAAGTGATTTTTCAACATTGAGAGATTGAGCCAAAAATGATATACATATAGCATGATATTTCAAAAAAGTTGTGGACGAGTTGGTTAGGTGACAAAAACGAGCCGATTTGATTTTGGTTCAGGTCCGAATCCAGATCTGGCCCATCAGTGGGATACAAAATGTAAACTGTTCAGCCTGGTGGAGGTATGCGCTCTACCGAGTGCCGTTCTAGTTAGGTCATCTCTACCGAGATGACCTAATAAAGCCGGACCAAATGTCCGTCCGTCCGTCCGTCCGTACATCCGTCAACAATTTTTCTTTCCGATCTTGATGAAACTTAGTATGTGGTAGAGGTCGATGAGTGTTGCACAACGATATAACTTGTCCGGGTTCAAGGTCAGGGACGAGGTCACGAGGTCACGTAAGTTTAAAAATCGCCATTTTCAAAACCTATCTCGTCTGCCATTCTACAAGATATTCGGCAAACTGTTATTGATTATGATAGTAAAAAATATTATCTTGTATCTAACCGGACGGATTTTTAATTTCCTTCCCGTTTGATCGTCACGTGATCTGGAAGATGGCCAAAAACGCCGATGCGATTCGCAAAGAAGGAAGGAGAAATGAAATATAAATAATATGGAATAGGCAAAGCTAGAAGCAAACGTAGAATTCTTCTTACATTCGCTTCTGACTTTACATAAAATTGTTCACAACTGTATACTTGCCAACTATACCGTGGTACGTGTAAGCGCCGCACAGCTGATGATTTTGACGCAATTTCGATTACTTCGGCCTGGATTCGGGATCAGCGAACAAGAATGTAAATCACGATTAAAAATATTTTTTGATGATGCGGGAGATATCTTTATTAAAATTAACTTTGGGAAAAAATAATTGAATAAATAATAAATAAACGATCACTTCTAGTCAAGAATAAAAGAAATTAAAAGTTCCGGAAAGAGTTTCAAAATCACTCCCGGTAATGTTAAATACTAAATAAACACTTCCTGTCATGAAAAAAAATCACCTTCAGAAGTATAAAATTAACTTTGGGAAAAAAATAATTGAATAAAAAATAAACACTTCCGATCATGATCTCCCGGCATTCTTTATTCCCCATGAAAAAAACCGGAAACAAAAAAAACAGCAACAAAACAAATAAAAACTAATGTCACCCGCAGGTGACCCGTATCTTGCCAAAAGGTGACCACGTGTGAGTTCTTTAAGGTCACACTGAGGTGAACAGAGCTGCTATCCACAGGAGCACTCCTTGAGGAATATCTGCCTACGAGAATTCCGATGAAATCGTTCTACAGAGTAACCATGAAAAATATGCGTTTGCCTCATAACGTCACCAAATGACGTCATATGTCTCAAGCTTGACATATCTAGAAAGCACTCATCGAGGTGTTCAATTTGAGGTACTACACGATATGGTTCCTAAAACTTGAAAATTGACCTTGGGTAAATATGTTTGACCTCAGGCGCTAACCATGAAGGTCAAGGCCAATCGCCACCAAAAACTAATCAGCTGAGCGCCAGACCATATACTACATTCCATAAAGTTTGGAGATGATTCGATTAAAATTACTCAAAAATAAGGGTTTCATCGACCTCCATGATTTACCGCAAAGTGACCTTGACCTTGACCTTGACCTTTATGTGTGCTGAAGGTATTGTAATAATACTACGATATGTGTTACCCACAAGAGTTTCCGATGAGAATTGTGCTCTACAGAAGTGATATAAAGGTGAAAAATCCAATGATTACAGACAAACAAACAAACAAACAAGCAGTCATAGACTGGTACTTACGAAATCGGCAACTTGACCTCTGACCTTGTCTAATAAAAGCTGTCTAGAGAAGGTAGCGACGCAAACCAGAAGTTTCTACGATGATTCTGTACCAAACCATCAAAAATCGTAAGCGACCGAAGCAAAAATCTCCATTTCTCCACGCAATTATTTTATATTATTTTATCAAAGTCACAAAACCGTAATATTCGGCCATCCCCAACAATCTTTACACAATCCGACGGCTTAGCGAGTCAGGCATGCGACGATAACCTTTATTGGGATAAAAATGACTTTTTAAACACCATCTTTATCGAAAACACCGTCAGCGCGCACACGGAAAACCTTACGTGATCAACGCGCCTCTGCTCAGTGCACTGCACCACGTGACGACCGTGACGCGGCGAGTGAATATTTTTTATACAATCTTAAAACGTCTCCAAAACATCCGATTTTACCAGAATTTCGACAACCGAGTTTTAAGCGTCTAAGCGATCGCAAAAACCGAAGACAAAATTAAAATCGAAGTTAAAACGAACTCGTAACGTCGAGCGAAGCAAAAATCTCCATTTCTCCACGCAATTATTTTATATTATTTTTATCAAAGTCACAAAACCGTAATATTCAGCCATCCACCAACAATCTTTACATAATCCGACGGCTCAGCGAGTCAGGCATGCGACGATAACCTTTATTGGGATAAAAAATGATTTTTAAACACCATCTTTATCGAAAACACCGTCAGCGCGCACACGACAACCATACGTGACTCAACGACGCGTCTGCTCGAGCACGCTGCATCACATGACGACGTGAACGCAGCGATAATAATAATGTCGTGTCCAGGGGTTTAGCCCCTACCTTGACGGATGGCCAAACAGTTCTCCCATGGAGGCTGTTGTGAGATTCTTGGAGATTAATGGCACGTGCGGCAAGAAATGCTAGACACTTCACCAGGGCGATAGCACAGCACACGGGGTTTTTTCTCGAAGCCACAACAGATACACGGACACAAGCAAATTAAATGGATAATTTAATGACAGTAATCAAATATGTACAATGACAATAATTCAAATTGTAATAATGAAAGACAAACATGAGGTAATCTAAATCTAATTTTGAGGTTCCTCCACACTCACACGCGCACAGACAAGTGAGTCACATAAAATATAGAAAATATCAAATCTCTTTTCATTCCTTCACTTAGCTGAGTCCAGGTGATCTTTTTGCTGAGGCAGTGTGCTCGGACCATGTCATCGCTGCGTGGGTAACTGCACCCCAAAAATGGCGCCGGGAAATTTGTGAGGCAATATTCGACGTTGGGGCTCCCGAACCACGGTGGAGCTTCTTCGCCGACCGCGCTTGCTGATCCTGCCTGCAAAATGACGGCGCTCCCTTCGGTGATATACATGAGGCTTCGAGGTCCATCTCATGACCAACCAAGAGTCAATGGCTTGGCGCACGACCAATTTACCTCAGTACGAATACGAGAATCACACAGCTATTTCATCATGCCGAGAGGAGAGCAAAGCGAGATCCTCCGTCCCAGTCCCGTTCCTTTCACGACTACAACTGCAACCTCACTCTTCATGCGTCAAAGGAAAGCCAGCCATAATGCCCTGCTTTTTCGACCACCGATCCTGCCTCTCTCACCTCTGTCCCACTTCGAGCCTTCGTTTCCGACCGTGTCTGTCTCCTCCTGCAACGACCTGCATCCCCATTGTCTTGTCGAGATTCGCTCTGCTTTTCTTATCGCATCCCTCACACCGAACTCCAATCGTGCGTTTTCTCCTCGCTATGAGCTGTTTCCTCATCCTCTGACTAACATGGCCTCTCCAGCGCTCTTCTTTTTCATCCTCACGTCACACCCATCAATCATTAACCTCGGAGGCGTGACTTTGCCCGCCGTCACCCTTGGAGGTGGGGCTTCTTGCCTACTTGGTCATGTTATAAAAACGCAATTTTTCCATTGCTCGTTTGTAATACAAAAAAGAGGGAAAAGTCACGGGGAAATTACATATTGGGGGAAATTATCCTTAATCCGTATCTAATTAACACAGCACCACCCCCTGCTTGGTGACGAGTAACACTTAAGCTCAGAGTTTCGCTACTTGGTTTACATTGAGATGTCTCCTGCGCGTCCACGGGCCAAGCAACTCTATACGATCCTATCTTTCCGATGAAATAACTTGATCTACCCCACGAATATAACAATATCGATATACCAGTAAGATCCCACTGATATATCGATGTTGGAAAAAAATAGATATCGGTGGAGCATACTGGATTCCTGGTGTTGGCTTAATGGTTCGGGTGGCGGGCTTTGGATCCTATGGTCCTGAGTTCAAATCCCGCTCAGCTGTTGAATTAATACCAGGTGGGGTTAACTCGACCTGTCATCCTTCTGAGGTCGGCAAAATGAGTGCCAGCATGCTGGTATACTGTCACAGAGTGGTGACCCGTCCAGAATTGTGCCCAATAGCCAAGGAGACTGTTGAAGCAGCACCAATGCTTTGCAAAGAGTGTGGTCCCCATCGCCTCTCTCCTACTGGAAACAAGCTCAACCACTGCAAGAGGGGGCTAAAAGAAGAGGAGGGGAAATCTGGGGATAAAACAGCAATTAGGGGACGGGGGGGACCTCGGCAGAAGGGATGAAACTCAATAACCTGGAATGGAAGGGATGGACTCTTGGGGAGGGAGAAGGAGGGAGGATGAGGGTAGAAAAGATCAAGAGTATTGATAGGTAATGACTGAATGAGGTGAATTTTGAAGCTCTGCAGAGAAGAATGGCATTGAACAGACAAGGAAATTGGTTCCACAGGTGACACAAACGAAGATCAAATGAGTGGAGGTGAACAGTGAGCCTGGTTTTTGGGAGTTTTACTGGCAGCCCTGTTAGGAAGAGCAATACTCCATTGAATTTAGCTGTGGAGAAAGGCCTTGTTGAATTGTAAGAAGTTTGGATTTGCCAAGGAAAGACTTGGTACAATGAAGAATGCCAAGTCCGCAGCTGGCTTTGGAGGCCAAGGTTCATACGCGACAGGTTAGGACACACGCATCACCTGTGTTGCCTTAATGGCCTGCAGATTATTTTCCTTCGTCGCAATGCTTGAGCAGCTGCCTCCAAACAATTAATGGTGGTTTTAGTGTTTAAATTTCCCTCCAACCTCTCGTCCACTCCCATTTTGCAGGACATAGCATTAAACTGAATGTCTAAAAGAATAATAAGATGTCAAAGGTTTGCACAATTGAGGGGCTAGTCCTGAAGCAGACTTTTCTTTCGTAATAATGGAAGACATTTCTTGAAGGTAACAATGCTGAAAGTTTTTGCAAATTCACTATTTTATACCATCTGGGGCAGCAGCCTTCTAGATATTGAGACTAAGGAGAACCTTTTAAACACATCTGGAATGAAAGTCTACATTGGTCAAAAAGGAATATTGAGGGAAATGTGAAGGAGGTGATGTGTGCTTTTGTGAACAATGTTTAAAATACTAGGATAAAGGCAGCACCCAACAAATTGTAGTTTCCTATTCAGGAATTGGGGGCACAGGATTTGTAACTTGTATAGAGTATTGGGATGAAGAAACGGACAAAATTTGATGGACAGGTTGGGTTTGTGACTCGGAGGAATTGATTCGGTTTTGGTGAAGGTTTTGGATCCGGATACTCCAATTCTTAAAGTGATTTTTCACCATTGAGTGAAAGGGTTCAAACAATGTATAATATATCTCAGACTTATGGACGGATTCGGACAAAACTTGGTGGACAGGTTGGGTTTGTGACTCGGAGGAGTTGATTGGGTTTTGGTGAAGGTTTTGGATCCGGATACTCCAATTTTTAAAGTGATTTTTCACCATTGAGTGAAAGGGTTCAAACAATGTATAATATATCTCAGACTTATGGACGGATTCGGACAAAACTTGGTGGACAGGTTGGGTGTGTGACAAAGACGAAGTAATTTTATTTATTTATTGTTAAGGTCTGGATACAGTAATATTTTTTGTTTAAGTGATTTTTCAACATTGAGAGATTGAGCCAAAAATGATATACATATAGCATGATATTTCAAAAAAGTTGTGGACGAGTTGGTTAGGTGACAAGAACGAGCCGATTTGATTTTGGTTCAGGTCCGAATCCAGATCTGGCCCATCAGTGGGATACAAAATGTAAACTGTTCAGCCTGGTGGAGGTATGCGCTCTACCGAGTGCCGTTCTAGTTAGGTCATCTCTACCGAGATGACCTAATAAAGCCGGACCAAATGTCCGTCCGTCCATAACGTCGTACCGTCCCGTACATCCGTCAACAATTTTTCTTTCCGATCTTGATGAAACTTAGTATGTGGGTAGAGGTCGATGAGTGTTGCACAACGATATAACTTTTGTCCGGGTTCAAGGTCAGGGACGAGGTCACGAGGTCACGTAAGTTATAAAAATCGCCATTTTCAAAACCTATGCTGCGTCT